>CM072151.1:727125-769330 GCA_036850595.1 Rhyacichthys aspro | reverse complement strand
CTCCTCCTTTCCTCTCTCTATCTCCCTCTCCTCTCCTCTCCTCTCCTCTCTCCTCTCCTCTCTCCTCTCCTCTCTCCTCTCCTCTCCTCTCCTAGTCTCCTCTCTCCTCTCCTAGTCTCCTCTCCCCTCTCCTCTCCTCTCCTCTCTCCTCCTCTCCTCTCCTCTCTCTCTCCTCTCCTCTCTCCTCTCCTCTCTCCTCTCCTAGTCTCCTCTCCTCTCCTCTCTCCTCTCCTCTCCCCTCTCCTCTCCTCTCCTCTCTCCTCTCCTAGTCTCCTCTCCTCTCCTTTATTTATTTATTTATTTGAGGATTAAGTATAATCAAAACTAAACGGCTGAGTTTCTAAATCCAAGAACATGACGTACACGAGTAAAGAGAGAGAGGTATTAATATTCATCTGGAGCTAGACTCTGGCCCAGTTTGTGTTTCATTTAATTAACTTTAAATCACTGTGAGTACAGCTCTGTTCCCTCTCAGGACCAGACCTGGTTTAGACCTGGTTTAGTCCTGGTTTAGTCCTGGTTTAGACCTGGTTTAGACCTGGTTTAGTCCTGGTTTAGTCCTGGTTTAGACCTGGTTTAGTCCTGGTTTAGACCTGGTTTAGACCTGGTTTAGACCTAGGTTAGTCCTGGTTTAGTCCTGGTTTAGACCTGGTTTAGACCTGGTTTAGTCCTGGTTTAGACCTGGTTTAGTCCTGGTTTAGACCTGGTTTAGACCTGGTTTAGACCTGGTTTAGTCCTGGTTTAGTCCTGGTTTAGACCTGGTTTAGTCCTGGTTTAGACCTGGTTTAGACCTGGTTTAGACCTGGTTAGTCCTGGTTTAGTCCTGGTTTAGACCTGGTTTAGACCTGGTTTAGTCCTGGTTTAGACCTGGTTTAGTCCTGGTTTAGACCTGGTTTAGACCTGGTTTAGACCTGGTTTAGTCCTGGTTTAGACCTGGTTTAGACCTGGTTTAGTCCTGGTTTAGACCTGGTTTAGTCCTGGTTTAGACGTGGTTTAGTCCTGGTTTAGACCTGGTTTAGTCCTGGTTTAGACCTGGTTTAGTCCTGGTTTAGACCTGGTTTAGACCTGGTTTAGTCCTGGTTTAGACCTGGTTTAGTCCTGGTTTAGACCTGGTTTAGTCCTGGTTTAGACCTGGTTTAGTCCTGGTTTAGACCTGGTTTAGACCTGGTTTAGTCCTGGTTTAGACCTGGTTTAGACCTGGTTTAGACCTGGTTTAGTCCTGGTTTAGACCTGGTTTAGTCCTGGTTTAGACCTGGTTTAGACCTGGTTTAGACCTGGTTTAGTCCTGGTTTAGACCTGGTTTAGTCCTGGTTTAGACCTGGTTTAGACCTGGTTTAGTCCTGGTTTAGTCCTGGTTTAGACCTGGTTTAGACCTGGTTTAGTCCTGGTTTAGTCCTGGTTTAGACCTGGTTTAGACCTGGTTTAGTCCTGGTTTAGTCCTGGTTTAGACCTGGTTTAGTCCTGGTTTAGACCTGGTTTAGACCTGGTTTAGACCTGGTTTAGTCCTGGTTTAGTCCTGGTTTAGACCTGGTTTAGACCTGGTTTAGTCCTGGTTTAGACCTGGTTTAGTCCTGGTTTAGACCTGGTTTAGACCTGGTTTAGACCTGGTTTAGTCCTGGTTTAGACCTGGTTTAGACCTGGTTTAGTCCTGGTTTAGACCTGGTTTAGTCCTGGTTTAGACCTGGTTTAGTCCTGGTTTAGACCTGGTTTAGTCCTGGTTTAGACCTGGTTTAGTCCTGGTTTAGACCTAGTTTAGACCTGGTTTAGTCCTGGTTTAGACCTGGTTTAGTCCTGGTTTAGACCTGGTTTAGTCCTGGTTTAGACCTGGTTTAGTCCTGGTTTAGACCTGGTTTAGTCCTGGTTTAGACCTGGTTTAGACCTGGTTTAGTCCTGGTTTAGACCTGGTTTAGACCTGGTTTAGACCTGGTTTAGTCCTGGTTTAGACCTGGTTTAGTCCTGGTTTAGACCTGGTTTAGACCTGGTTTAGACCTGGTTTAGTCCTGGTTTAGACCTGGTTTAGACCTGGTTTAGTCCTGGTTTAGACCTGGTTTAGTCCTCTTCATTAACTCAGTCTCACACGAGGTTTTAATAAAGAAGCCTTTGGTCCAGATCCACGTCTGAAATCATCAGAGCGAGGCGCTGACAGAGGGTCAGAGAGCGGCCCGACGCTGGGAGCTCATCTGCTTCAGTTTTATATAATCACATTTACACACAGGGCCTCCTCAGCAACACACTCAGAAAACACTGCACGTCAACAGAAACGGTCCCAAACTACAGTCACAGCAGAAACTAAACTCATGACCAACTCCAGACTCCAGCTAAAACTCAGATTAAGAATAAGAACAGTCCGTTGAGTTTTCAGAACATACAACACTCTGGAGTTAAGTGTCTATTTGATCATAAAGCTGTCCTTCCTCCGGCTGCCTCCAGGGGGTACTGCTGAAGCCCGACTGTGAGAGCTCATTACCCGACTTCTACCTGCTGTACCCTGAAGTCTAATTCATTTTAGGATCAATGATTGTTTTTAAAAGTGAAAATCTAAGTGAAGTAACCTCTGTCTTCTCTGGAACAAAGCTCATTTAAAACAGACTGAGGCCAAATGGAAAACTTTTCTTTGGTCAGATGAATCAAAATTCTTTTTGGACCTGTGTCATGTGACTAAAGAGGACGGGAACCATCAGCCTGTTCTCAGCTCAGTCCAAAAGCTTCATCTCTGACGGTCTGAAAGGCTCTGTCAGCTGAACAATCGAGGTTTTACAGTGACATATGCTCCATGGTGCAACATAAAACCAAACATTTACAACAAAATGAATAAAAATAAGTTTAATCTCAGGCTCAGTGTTGCTCTGCTTAAATCTATCTCTCTCTACTTAAACTAAAGCTTAAGGTAAACCCGGTAATCCTGACTGATGCGAGCGATTTGACACGAATTTCAGATTTATTCACTGTTTATCATCACAAATAACAAAAAAGTGAGTCCTTAAACGCTTTAAAACCTTCCTTAGATCGAGACAGCTGCTCGTGTCTCCACAGGTTTACATGAAACTGTCACTGCTGATTAAAAACCACAACACGACGAGGTTTCACCCAAAGCGTCCTCTTATTCCTGCTCCAAATCTGCCCAAACATCACACATTTTTCTCTATAACACTTTAAACACAGTTGTTTTTATTACAGTTTTAAAATTCAAACAAAGGAGGATTTCTTTTCTCTTTAAAGCAACAAAATCCTGCAGGTAATTCATTTAAACTAGAAGAACAAGCTAAAAACATGAACAATGCACTATTGAAATACAGCAGTAAAAAGTTAGAAAAACATAAGATTGAATGAAGTGATTGAGGCCTTACTTTAATCAGATTTTTAAAAATAGGCCAAAAACATGTACATTTTAGATGATTTTTAACGAGAGAAAAACAGAAAATGTACCAAAAAACAAGGCTTAAAAAACTGGGATAAACCCTCCACCAATGAGCAGCCAGAAAACCAGTCACATGACCCTCAGCACCAGCCACCGTCCGCCCGCCTCCAACCAACCCCAAACCAGAACCAAGACCAGAACCAAGACCAGAACCAAGACCAGAACCAAGACTGGTTTCACAAAGACTCAGAACTAACAAATCTAGTGTTTTTTTATCGTTTGTTTTCACTGTCGACAACTGAATCCAGCTTTAACTTAACAAAACAGGTCTGGTTTTGTCTGGAGTCTTTGTGAAATAAGAATAAAAGGCAGAAATCCCCAGAGAAGCAGAGAGAAGAGGCAGAGTGAAGGATGGAGCTGGTCCGGTGCAGGTCGACAGCGGACGGACGGCTGCTCAAACGAGGCCTGCAACGAAAACAGACGCTCCGTTAATGCACTGCTCGAGAACAAACAGGAGGAGACACATCTGAGGAGCTAGAACGGAGAAAACTACTGCAGCCTCTGGATTTAAACCTTTAGAAAGACGGGAATGAAGCAGGAACACTCTTCTGCCAAACTAACCTGAGCCGAACCATTCCAGTTAAAACAATACAACACATGATGGGACCACAACGAAACCCAGAGTCACAGCTCAGCGTTTATCACTCGTTAAAGACTCATGAAGTGACTCAAAACTGTCCAAAAATAAAGACAAACTGAGCTGTTTGGTGCATTGTACTTTTATATTTGTGTTTGTATCTAAACATGTCGTGACCTGGTGCTGCTGACGTTTCCAAAAACTCTGAGGGGACGCTTTAAGAAACCGATCGAACAGTTTAAATTTGAGTGAAATTTATATAGTCACCATGGCAACAACATTTGATATTCTACAAAACCTTTAACATCTTTTGATCAGACACTTCTCTGGATCATATTCACTGATTCTGAAGTCGTTCGGTCAAACTCTCTCAGACGAGTTCGTTAAAGTACGAAGGGTGTCAATCAGGTGGTCACATGATCAATCCAATATAGCGGACTTCCTGTTGGTCAGGGGGCGTGGCCACAGTTTAATTTTTTGTTCGTCTTGGGGCGGTGCAATTTTTTTTCCGAATCTCGTTAATCTACGGTAAAGTGAGTTTTGGGACGTCCTGTTGGCTGTTGGGGCGTTACCACGGCAACACGATTGGATTGAGGGGAGCCCATTTCTTAAAACATGGTTCATAAAGCACTTAAAAATAAAAACAGGTGTACAGTAAAACAATAAAACAGCAGCACAATAATGAATGGAGAATCAGAACTGGGACGAGTTCAGGTTAAATCTATTTAAAAGTAAATTGTGAAAAAACACAAAATATTAAAAATAGAATAATTTACTTAAAAGAGTTGAGGGTTTGTTTCAAAAGACGAATTCACTATGATAACAAATAAATAATACATATGATAGATATAATAAATACAAAATAAACACGTGATAAACATAAAATAGTCTGAATGAGACTGAAGCCGTCCGTTAAACCTAAACCTAACCCCAAACCTAACCCCAACCCTAACCCTCACCTTTACTCTGCTCCGGGTCCGAGCTGACGTCTCGCTCTGATTGGCTCGGAGGCCTGTACGGAGGAGGGTCTCTCAGAGGGGGCGGGGCTAAGGCTGGACTCTGGAAAACAACAGTAAAACCATTCACCTTTATTTTTACTAGTCTTGTCCTTTTATCAGAGCAGTATTAGACTGATGTTTAGATAAAACACAAATGCTTTGGGTTAATTAGTATTTTATATCACATTTTAAGTTCCTGTTGAAACGAGAGCTTGTGCTGCCCTCTGGTGGATGAACTGTAACACTGCAGAGGGTTAGAGTCTCTGGTGAATGCTGCTGCAGGTCAAAACTATGTTTATATATAATACTTGGTCATTTATGAGAGTGTCTCTTGGAAAAAGATAATTATCAGAATTTGAGAAGATAAAAGTGTTTACAACATTAATGCTTTCAGGGTTTGATATTTGGAGCTTTTATTGTGAAGGGCTGTGTGATGGAGATAGAGCGAGTCCTGACCTCCGACCTCTTGGCCTTGTGTTTGCTGTAGCTCGGAGCCATGACCGACACCGGCTGAAACACAAACCGGGAGATGTTAACTCAGGGTTTTATTTCCACAAACAGTAAAAGTAAGAGATAAATGCAGCTCTCACTCGAGGCGTGTTGGACAGACTCTGGACGATGAAGACCACGGGACTCGGAGCAGACTTGATGGCGTCCACGGCCTCTTCGTGAGTCGCCGCTCGCAGATCCACTCCAGACACCTTCAAAACACACCGTTACTGCTCTGACCTTCAGGGGTCAGGGGTCAGGGGTCAGGGGTCAGGGTCTGACCTGCAGGATCTTGTCCCCGGTCTTCAGGCTCCGGGTCTTGGCGGCAGGACTCTGGGGCAGGACCTGTTTGATGAAGATCCCCTTCAGCTCTTCTCCGTTTCTCAGACGTTTGATCACATGACGTCCTCCGACGATGCTCAGGCCCAACGACTGGCCCTGCTCCAGCCACACCTCCACCCTGAAAACCAGCCAAAACCAGGTCTGGACCAGGTCTGAACCCACACCTCCACCCTGAAAACCAGCCAAAACCAGGTCTGGACCAGGTCTGAACCCACACCTCCACCCTGAAAACCAGCCAAAACCAGGTCTGGACCAGGTCTGAACCCACACCTCCACCCTGAAAACCAGCCAAAACCAGGTCTGGACCAGGTCTGAACCCACACCTCCACCCTGAAAACCAGCCAAAACCAGGTCTTGACCAGGTCTGAACCCACACCTCCACCCTGAAAACCAGCCAAAACCAGGTCTGGACCAGGTCTGAACCCACACCTCCACCCTGAAAACCAGCCAAAACCAGGTCTGAACCAGGTCTAAACCAGGACTAAACCAGGACTAAACCAGGTCTGATCCAGGTCTAAACCAGGACTAAACCAGGACTAAACCAGGTCTGATCCAGGTCTAAACCAGGACTAAACCAGGTCTAAACCAGGTCTGAACCAGGACTAAACCAGGACTAAACCAGGACTAAACCAAGACTAAACCAGTCTTTCTTAATGCTATGTTACATTATAAACCAGAACTAAATCAGAACTGAACCTGTACTATTGAAATGATCAGAAGTTATTGATTTTCCATAAACATATCAGTATATTACCAGTAAATTGTTATAAATAAATAAAAGTAAACTGTGATGACAGCGATGAGGTCACCGCGCCGGTCGCCGTGGAGACTCCCGCTACACCGGTCACATGACTCACCTTCTGGGCGGTCCCCAGTGACTGAAGGCGGGCGTCTCCTCCCCCTCCCCCTCCCCTCGCTCCGGGAGGTCACTGCAACAACAGGTCACATGACCGTCAGGCCCGCTCTGATTGGCTCCCGGTGACATCATTCAAACGGTCTGTTACCTGTGGGCTCCTCTGATTGGTGGATAGGTTCCTCCGTGGCCCCGCCTCCTTCTCCGCTCTGTGTTCACCGTCCGCACAGATCTACACCGTTTAAAGGGACCAGGATTTAAACTTCTCTACAGTAAATAGTTATGGACAGAAATAAGTAGAAAACACTAAACTAGTCACTGTCCCTTTAAATGTGTGATTAATTAAACCAAAATATGGATAAGAAATGATGCATACTTTGGTTCAGACACAAGACGGCTGCTGTAAAGAGGCTTAACTATTAAAGAAAGAGTGTCTTCATTTATTGTTTTCTTTTTTGGTCTTGATTTTTCATTTTATTAATTTTTGTAAAGGTTTTATTTGTTTATTTATTTGCTTCACACTGGATTTTATATTATTATAGTCACATATTTATTGATCCATAATTCACCAAAGCAGGACTTGTAAAAATGTAAGCATTTCAGGGTTTTTTTTTAGAAAATAAAAAACAGCGAGAAAACTTTCCCACATTTTTTTGGTAAAGTCATGATTATGTAGAAGTTTAAATACAGTGTTGTCGTCTTGTCTCACTTTTGAGAATAGTCTGGACTTTAAACCAAGTCCAGTCCACAGCTGGTTTATTCTTGTGTTTGGATTAAAACCTGTCTCTGTAAATGCACCAAGATCTAACAAACCCCACGAGTCTGGACTTGGACTGATTTAATTACGAGAACTCACTGCTGCTAATTAACCAGAAAATAAAGACGGCTATTTCATTTCCATTTTCTAATTTTCTAAAGTCTCCTGAGAGCAGATCTGTGTGTTTATTCTTTCCATCTACTACGTCGGTGTATGTATGTAAATACAGAGTCCAGCAGAGGGAGACAGAGCCCTGAATAAGACTGAACTCACTCGGTGTCGGTGTCGGTCAGAGTCAGCTCAGAGTCGGCTTCACTGTCTCTGGAGTCGAACACGACTGGAAATACATGAAAATAACAAAGATTAAAGAGACTAACAACAGAAATATTGTTTCAGATAAAGTTATATAAAAGAGAATGTGACCTGGTAAGACGCTCGCTGTTGTCTCTGATTTAACTGCACTGTCTTCAGCGTTGACTGGAGTTAATGTCTGATAACACAAATTCATCAACATAATAAATTACTTTATTGATAAATTTTACACCACTTTATCCCCACATTTGTCTGTGAGAAGTTAATATTCTGCTTCTGAGACTGTCATTATTCAGCCTCGTTTATTTTGTATTAATCCTTTTATCCCCTTTTTCAGAGAAACTGTTCTGCTCCTTTCAGTAAAAACAGACACAACTCTTTCCCGTTCTGTTGTGTGAGTGTGAACCAGGGCTGAACAATTAATCGCATTCACAAATAAATCTCAATATTAAAAGGCTTTAGAGGCTGCAGTTATTGATCATGTGACACGTTCAGAGAAACGCTGCTGTATTCATTTTGAGGCTGAAAGATGCTATATATACTTTTTTTACTTAAAAGGAAATACAGCTTTCTCTCGACGACTGGCGCTAAAGCTGGACAAAACTAAGACTGTCACTGCACCAAAAGGTTTATCTGCCGTTTGACGATTAAAAAAAGAACGCAATGAGAAAACGGAGAAAAGACCACACAGTTTTACTTTAGAAATCTAGTCCTGGGCTTTAAATGGTTTAATAAATGGTCTGTGGTGGACATTTAAAAAAGCAGAAAGAAAATAATCGCAATTTCAAAATTATAAAAAAAATCCCAATTAGATTATCATCCGTAACTGTTCAGCCCTAGTGCAGACTTCCAGCCGAGTTATAATCTATAACAAAACCCCTGGTGTTTTCAGAGACTGGAGGCGTCCGACCTCCTGAGTGTGTTTCTGGGACAGAGAGCGCTTCCACTCGTCCCAGCTCGGAGGCTTCCTCTGGACACGCTCCTCCTCCTCCTCTTCTTCTTCTTCTTCTCTGTTTTCCTGCTCCTCGTCCACAGCCATCTCCCGCCCTTCTGCAGGTGTGGGGTCAGAGGTCAGGGGGGAGAGGTCAGGGGTCACAGAGGTGTAGCGCGGCAGGCCTCCGTCTAAGATCAGCTCCGGCTCTTCGTCCTCTTCTTCATCGTCTTCTTCTTCGTGGTTTTCTTTGACAAAAACCTGAAATAAAGTCCATAAAAGTGAGTCTAGTGAGTTTTGTTTGGATTAAGAGACTAGACCCAAAACGTGGACGTGGATCGGACCAGGATCTGATTTAAACGAGAGAAAACGCCATCAGGAACAAGACTGAACTAAATTAGGACTAAACCAAGAATTTAAAACAAGAACAAAAGCAGAAATAAAACAATCTAGATTAAACCAGGACTAGACTAGTTTTAAACCAGGATCAAGACTGAACCAGGTCTAAACGAAGTCAAACCAGGACTTATCCAGGGACAGGTCTAAAAGGGATAATGTAAATAAAATACAAAAGTAGAAAAAGGGAAGTTTTAATTTCGCCGCAAAAGCTCAATCCAAAAACGAACGACTGAGCAAAAAACTGCTGTTGAACTTTGGATGATGTTCGTAACGTCTCTGCAGGTGATGATGGAGTCAGAGACAGAAGTAAAAGAGGAGACATTAGACAGAACAGAGCAGCGTCAGCACAAACCAGAGACACGTCCAAATATTAATGACAACACTCGAGAAGAGACAGGGACCTTTAATCAGAGCTAATAGCCTCGTCTAACGGACACAGGACGACATATTCACAAGATTTAAAGACTTAATGACTCAGGGACAGGACTCGGAGGGACAGGACTCGGAGGGACAGGACTCGGAGGGACAGGACTCGGAGGGACAGGACTCGGAGGGACAGGACTCACAGGGACAGGACTCTGAGGGACAGGACTCACAGAGACAGGACTCGGAGGGACAGGACTCACAGAGACAGGACTCGGAGGGACAGGACTCACAGAGACAGGACTCTGAGACAGGACTCACAGAGACAGGACTCTGAGACAGGACTCTGAGACAGGACTCACAGGGACAGGACTCGGAGGGACAGGACTCGGAGGGACAGGACTCGGAGGGACAGGACTCACAGGGACAGGACTCACAGGGACAGGACTCACAGGGACAGGACTCACAGGGACAGGACTCTGAGGGACGTAGTGTGTAGATATTGTAGATGTTTTCTCCAGTTTTTCACAGTATTTCTGTTATATCTGTGTCCTCTGCTGCGTCCTGTGTCCTCTGCTGCGTCCTGTGTCCTCTGCTGCGTCCTGTGTCCTCTGCTGCGTCCTGTGTCCAGATATGGTGAACCTGTTTCTGTGTCGGGATCAGAGTGGGTGATGCTGTGGTGCGTTTAAGGACCACTTCATTAAAGGGAACTTTTGTAGATTCGACCAGAGCAGCTTGTAACAGTTGTTGTAACATGTTGAAGCCACATTAAGTGATGCCTTGAGTTAAATCAGAGTGACATTCACTGTCTATGTCCAGTCTGCTCTAAACACACATAATGGAAACAATAAGACTCTCTTTGTCAGCTTTAACTACACTCCTTCTGTCTTTGTTCCACAGTGTTCTCCCATGTTCTCATGTTTTTCTTCAGTATTGTCCCGTTTTCTCACAGTTCCTCTTGTTTCTCCAGTTTTCTCCTGTTTTCTGTGTCCTCTGCTTCGTCTGTTCTACTCTGGTTTAACGCAGATCCATTTCTCTCAGTTTCTCCACAGCTCGCAGGACTCTGATGGACTGAGTGAACGACTTAAAGACGGCTCTGACCAGACACAGACCTCACTCAGACACAGGCCGTTAACCCGAGAGAAGAGTAAAAGGGTTCAGCTCCGACGACTTTAACTCTCGCTGCAGGAGTCAGTGAGACAGGAGTGTGTCGACCAATCACAGATCAGTATTTGTCTGATTTAAAAACAGGAATAAGTCAAACTTGAACGAAAAACATTCAAACCTGGGACTAAACAGGCCCTAAATCTTCCTCTAAACCTGCTCAAAACCTGGTCAGAAACTGGTCTAAATCAGGACTAAACCTGGTCTAAACCCGGTCTAAACCCGGTCTAAACCCGGTCTAAACCCGGTCTAAACCCGTACTGCGGTGGTTTTAGTTCGAGAGTGTGCTGCAGAGGCTGGTGTCCTCACGAAACCTATCGACTGTTTCACTTTAAAGAGATGAGTCTGAGTCTGACACAGCACTTTCTCCAAACGATGAGTCAGCAGAAAAACACCGAGAGGAGAGAGGGAAGGTGACGAGGAGAGAGGAGACAAGGAGAGAGGAGAGGAGAGAGGAGAGGAGAGAGGAGAGAGGAGAGAGGAGAGAGGAGAGAGGAGAGAGGAGAGAGGAGAGAGGAGAGGAGAGGGGAGAGAGAGGAGAGAGAGAGAGAGGAGAGGGAGAGAGGAGAGAGGAGAGGAGAGGGAGAGGAGAGGAGAGGAGAGAGGAGAGGAGAGAGGAGGAGAGGAGAGAGGAGAGAGAGAGGAGAGGAGAGAGAGGAGAGGGAGAGGAGAGGAGAGAGGAGAGAGAGAGGAGAGGAGAGAGAGGAGAGAGAGAGAGGAGAGAGGAGAGGAGGAGAGAGAGAGAGAGAGAGGAGAGGAGAGAGGAGAGAGGAGAGAGGAGAGGAGAGAGAGGAGGAGAGAGAGGAGAGGAGAGGAGAGGAGAGAGGGAGAGAGGAGAGGAGGAGGAGAGAGAGAGAGGAGGAGGAGAGGAGAGGAGAGGAGAGAGGAGGAGGAGAGAGGAGAGAGGAGAGAGAGGAGAGAGAGAGAGAGGAGAGAGGAGAGAGGAGAGAGGAGAGAGGAGAGAGGAGAGGAGAGAGGAGAGAGAGGAGAGAGAGAGAGAGGAGAGGAGGGAGAGGAAGAGGAGAGGGGAGGGAGAGGAGGAGGAGAGGAGAAGGAGGGGAGGAAAAAATAAGAATATTAAAATTATTAGGAGAGGAGGAGGAGAGGGAGGGGAGAGAGGAGAGGAGAGAGGAGAGAGAGAGAGGAGAGAGGAGAGAGGAGAGAGGAGAGAGGAGAGGAGAGAGGAGAGAGGAGAGAGGAGAGGAGAGAGGAGAGAGGAGACAGTGATAAACTTTGTGGCGTCTTTGTGAAAGTAAGTGACTCCAGACACATTCAAACTCAGTAAAAATATCCTTTTGGACCAATCACAAGTGTCTATCTAAAAAGGGGTGGGGTTTATGTGCAGCTTCATTTCTCTGATTGGTTGGATCTTACCTTTGATGGAGACAGACTGGTCTCTGAGGCTTTTCCTGCTGCTTCCACCTGAAACAACACCGTTCAGGTCAGAACTGATCAGAACTGATCAGAACTGATCAGAACTGATCAGAACTGATCAGAACTGATCAGAACTAGCCTTACTTCTGCAGCAATATTTGATTTCAATACAATAAAAGACACGTAATATTAAATACTGTTAGTTACTTTGGGACAACTGTGACATTAATCTGTTTAAGACATTATTGGTTCACAACATTTGAAATTTATGATTTAGATTTTGAATTTATGATTTTAAACAAATCAGTTTTACTGAAGACGTAATGAACTTACGAATTTGCAAAACAATCAATTTGTAGAAAAAACAAATCAATTTGCTACAAATTTAATCAGTTTATGATGAGATTCTTGTTTCTGCAAGAAATTTAATTAATTCAAGACAACATTTAATAATTCTCTATATTTGTCACTTCGACATTTCTCTGTTCTCTGTCCTGCAGCATCAGTCCCAGACCCGGTCTCAGACCCGGTCTTTCTCAGACCCGGTCCCAGTCTTTCTCAGTCCCAGTCTTTCTCAGACCCGGTCCCGGTCTTTCTCAGTCCCGGTCTTTCTCAGTCCCGGTCTTTCTCAGTCCCGGTCTTTCTCAGTCCCAGTCCCGGTCTTTCTCAGACCCGGTCTTTCTCAGTCCCGGTCTTTCTCAGTCCCGGTGGTTCTCACCAGAGGTTTGCGGATCCCCAGTCGGACGGTCCCGGTCGGGGCAGACTTCAGGACGTCCACGGCCTCAGACAGAGACAGAGGGTCCAGCTGAGTCTGGTTCACTGAGACCAGCTGGTCTCCAGGAAGAAGACCTCCGTGACGCTCGGCAGATCCTCCTGGAACCAGAGACCGGACCACCATCACACAACGGCCCGGGTCCAGAGGGTCCTGCAGAGACGGGGGACAGGGACAGGGGAGTGTTCCAAACCTGGTTTAAACTGATGAACACTGGACTTTTGGACTAAAGCAGACAGAGGGAGACAGAGACCAGAGCAAAGGAGCTACAAATGCTACTGCTCTGTTTGGAAATAAACAGCAGTAAATAATAAAAGTGAAGCAAAACTCTGAGAAATTAAAGGCGTCACACACGAGAGGAACAAACATCTCCTTAATCACTAAAATAAAGGGAATTTAGCTTTTTTCATTTTGTCTTGTGCAAAAAGTGAAAAGCAAAATTACAAATTATATTCAAAGTAAAGCCATTAAGTGAAAGAAATAAACTAAACAAAAGCAGAAACAAACCTAGCGCTAACTCTTGACTAACTTTGTCCGTACTGTTTTGTGAAATAGAAACATAAGTTTGTGAGACATTCGCAGCAGAATTTACAAACTAAATCAGGAGTGTATAGTGTAGTGTAGTTGTGTTGAACCTTGTTGGATTTGGGCCTAAAACAGTGGCTCTTCCTTCGAGAAAGAGACGCTTCAACTCAAACCTTCGCTGAATCCGTGAAGCATTTGCCAGAAAATCTTTGACTCTGAGCCAGAACAAACGAGAGCCGTGGTATTTTTAGTGTTGATGGTTCCAGGTGGAAGTCAGGCCTCCTCCTCCTCCTCCTCCGTGAGCCGAGGAAGAAACGCCGCACGAGAACGAGGAGGACGTTTAGGTTACAAACTCTGTCAATCAACGTCAAAACTGGACGGATTTAAACTAAATAATGAACTTAATCAAGACCTTCGACGAAAAGTGAAGAGAAAATAACTTTTAGGAGTGAAATGTCTCCTGTTTGTTCAAGTATTTGTTAAATATCTGTAGTAATGTTGTAGTAAAGGCCACGTTAAACAAGACCAGAGTGAACTGAGACCAAGACCAGTTTATAATAAAGAGTAAAAGTACACAGTCCAAGTCCAGACTCATGGAGGTCAGAGTTTGGTGAAGGAGGGAGATTTTACAGAAGTAATACAGAAGGACAAACTAGTATTAGACTTGGTTATAACTAAGATAATACATCTCCAGTGCATTTCCCTCTGTAATCCCAGCATGTTCGTTCACTCAGATGCTATGGAGCTAATGCTAATGCTAATGGGCTGCTCCCAAAGGTAAAAAGAGTTGAAACAGTGCAATGTAAAATACATTCGACTGCAGCAGTGTTTTATTTCCAGCCTAAACTTAGCAGTCCACTCTGACAGCGCCATCTAGTGAGTGTCTGGAGGAAAGCGCAGTCTGTTTAGTGGTTTGGTCCAGAGCTGAAAATCTGACTAGAAATGTTAAAGCAAACATTCCTTTTATAATTTACTCATACATGTTTTATATATTTATAATATATAAATACACAAACACACACGCACATATTTTTTTTTACATTTTTTTTTTATGTTTAAAAAAAGTTTTTATTTTTTATTTTCCCATTATAATTATTTTATTTTTTTAACCCTTCGTATTATATATTTTGTAACTTTTAAACATTTTTAACAATTTGATGGTTATGGTTTTTGAAACGTGTTTTTTTTTTAAATATATATATAAATTATGATTTTTATTAACATTGTTTTTTGCCTTTTCACAATTTTTTTGAATTGAGTTTTCTTGAATTGTTCTTATTTTGCTTTTTTTTTATTGTTTGTTTTTGTACATTGTTGATTTTACATTTTTTTCTTAAAAGTCCAATCGTTTATTTGTTATGAGTTTATTGTAATGAATACTCCTGAAGATACTTCAGTTAAAATCATCTTTGTCTAGTTTTTTGAGTCAAACCCCAACAGAGCACGTCCTGAACTTCTCCCAAAATAAAATAAAACACTTCCAGCAGCGTTAACCTCGTCTCGTCCTGCCTCCGTCTGTCTCTACTGTTTTTACTGTAGATTTCTCTGCTGTATTTCTGATCCTGAGGCAGTGAGCCGCTGCCAAACGTCCTCCTGCAGCTTTCAGAGCGATCACAGCCCCGGCCTGCACCTTTACTCAAACCAACTCTGACTGACGGACTCACATTTACTGTCGGTTTGACAAACGGAATAATTCTACATAACAGCCGTTCTGATTTAGAAAAAGCCATACAGCCTCATTATAAAAGTTAAAATGATTGTGAGCTTTGTCCATTTTTGCTGATACGAGCCTGCATGAACTAAATGACGTGGAGACGTGTGTTTAATGTGACTGAACCTGCCTCTGTTTCTGTTAGAGCCACAGATAGAAACAAACACCTGTAATGTCTTTACAATAAAGTGGTGGACTCAATAAAAGCAGTGTCTCTCTGGAAATATCAGATCACTGCTGGCATTAACGAACCTGGAGGATGAGGAGCGTCTTCTGTCGTTCTACAAACGATAACTGAGGCTTAGGTACGTTTTTAATTCACCACATGCAGCTGTGAGGGTCTCAGAGAATGAATGAAGTGAGGGTCAAAGGTCAGTTATGGCTCCTCTCTGAAGAGTCTGATTTAACTGAACCTGTCTCTAGTCTTTACCTGATAGTCTAAGATGCTGAATCCCAGTCCTTTGTCTCTGTCTTTGTGAAGTTCAATGGTTTGTGTTTCTGGAGCCCACAGAGCCAGCTCCCCCTCTTCCTCCTCTTCTTCCTCCTCACTCTCCTCCTCCTCCTCCTCGTCTTCTTCTTCTTCTTCTTCTTCAGTGTGAGTGTCTTCTTTCAGCTCAGGCTCCGGTGAAGACGTCTGCTCCTGAAACACAAACATGAACCTCACTGCTTTTAATACACTAAACAAAAAAGCATTTTCCTGTGAATATGTCCAACTACAATATGTTTAAATCCATCTAAAACCTGTACAAATCCATCTAAAGCATATGAAAATCTGTCTAAAACATGTTCAAATGCACCTAAAACATGTTCAAAGATTGTTATGGAATTTTTACATGAAGTGAATTTTCACCTGTTTCAGTGAAAGCGGTTTGTCTCTCGTTTCATTTTGACAAAGCATCGACGACAGCTTCAGCTCAATCTGAAAAAAAACAAAACAAAACAACACAGAAAAACAAGACAATGAATACTTTTAATCTGTCGTTGGCCTTGTTTTGATTTGAAAATGGTTAACAATAGGTTTTAATACATTTATTTTCTGTTTTTACAAGTTTTAAACAGACTTATTATGGTTCATTCATTATTATTTTACAATATTTCCTCCTAAACAAACATTTTCTGTCTAAAACAACAGTGTTTCGGTCCTCACCTCGTCCAGACTGGGGCCGTCTCGGAGCCGTGGTTCTGTCTCGTATTTCGGTTCGTATCTCGGAGCCGGTTCCGGTTCCGGGTCCGACTCCGGGTCCAGTCCTGGTTCGAGGTCAGAGGTCGGCAGGCGGCAGCAGACCAGAGTGAACGGAGGAGGCACCTCTTTAAGAAACGACACGACTTCACGACGAGATTTACCGTAAAGCTGCACGTCGTTCACCTGAAAACCACAGACAGGGTTAGACCAGAGAATATACTGTTGTATTAATACTGCAGTAATGTAGTGTAACATTGAGGACTATAACACCACAATGAAATATAAAAGATTACTATAAAACATTAAAAAACAGGCATTATCTGTAAAAAGTAAGTTAAAAAAAATAAAAAATCAAACACATTCAAAAGAGACAAAAGGTAACACTTTATAATAACTCATTATTAAACATCAGTTGAGTATTAGTAACAACTTAATACTTAATTCATAATTTACAACGCATTAATCCAACATTAATAATCACTATTATGTTATAAACATTGTTATAAATGTTTAGACTTAACAATAAACCCATGTATAACTATACAGATAAATAATATTTCAGTGTCTATAAATAGTTAATTAGTTGTTAATTACACATCTATTAATGCTTAACTATGGTTTATTGTGTGTTACCCACAAACTGTTTCTGTTTTGAGACAAACTCAAAAACCAAATATTGATTTGATTTAAAATTGTCTTCTGTATTTTTCACTTTGCATTTTGTAAAATAATAAAAATAACAGACTTATACTTTACATTTCATTCCCACAGCTCTGCTTCAACTCACCTGACGAAGGCCTAGAGCTCAAAACATGTTTGTCTGAGTCTTAATAAAGTCTAATTATTGCAGGATGGACGATGTGCAGGAATCTCTGACTTTTACCACTTTGAATTAGTGTAAAATTCCAAATAACCCAGTGTTTCTGATTTCTGAGAGTCTCTGAAGCTGTCCGTTCCTCCAGCAGATGTCGTTACCCTGTACCTTTAATATAGAGTGGTATTTACCTCCAGCAGCTCGTCCTCGGGCCTCAGCTCTCCGTGTTTGTCGACGGCGCCTTCAGGCACCACGGAGGAGATGTAGTGGTGTCCGTCGAACGAGTCCAGCTCCACTCCCAGACGCAGAGTGTGCACCGGCAGCAGCTGCAGGGAAACATACAGCTGTACATTCACCAAACACCGAGACGTTTACCGAGTTTAAACGGGACCTGAACAATGTCAAAACAATCACTTAATATAAACATGCATCAATAAATGAATCAGAACGTAGTCAATGTGAATATTTATAAACCTTTACTTGATATTTAAGAACATTAAACATTTAGATCTTAAGTCAGTTTGATGCAGACCACAGACGTAAAACAAACAAAAACAAGCAAAGAGAAACACTATTTTATTTCATTTGACAAAGATTAATGCAGTACATACACCTTTATTTTCTTATTTCATATATATTTTACAGTTTAGATTTCAGTGAATAATGTTTGTTTCTGACCTTTGAGGATTTCTGCAGCTCTTCGTCGTCTTCGATCACTGGGTCTAAGTTCACCACCTGAGGATTTACAATGAAGTAGATTAAATAAACACGTCCATCTTGTGATAAATCTCTTTAATAATAAAGTTTCTGGTCGTGTTCCAGAGCAGTTCTCACCAGGACTTGATACTGAGGCCCTAAAGCCTGCTCCCATTTGGCTCTGAGCTCGGCTTCTGTCGCTGAAAACAACACGGACAGAGTTAAAAAAGGACAGAAACATGGAAAATAATATTTAAAGAGCTTTAAATGATCCAAACAATAACAGTAGCATTATATAGTAGATCATTTAGCTGCTGAAATCAATAAAACTGCTCTGTCCTCGCTTTGTCCAAATAATAGATAATATATATCGTATAATATAGATATAGATAAAAATAAGGGTGAAATTGTGAATTTAGGTATTTATTTATTTATTAAATTTTCTATTATATTCAATTATTTATTTATTTCTATGATGATTATTATTATTCATCTTTATTAAGGACACAAATGTAGGTTCATGTTGATTAAAATCAGACACACACACAACACACAAAAAGAACTCAAAAACAAGAGTAAAACACCAGTCGGACCATATTTTAAATCATAGCATTTAGAAAAATCACACTTTAATTATATCCATTCAAAAAGCAATAACACACAAGAGCGATTTATTTTGAATGTATCGTGATTTTTTGAGAATTTTTCTTTTTTTTTTATTGTTTGGGTCTATTTAGCTCCCAAAACGTGGCGTAATAATATTAAATTTAAAAGAGAGATAAAATCTAAACAGACTAAAACTGACTCTTTTGATATTTCTGTTCCAACTTTCAGTGAAACAGAACCTGAATTGTTTACATTTATACATTTTCTTGTCGTTTCCAGGGGTTTTGGGCTGGAACACGTCAGGTTTATCCAAAAAACACAAACGCTTTTACACAAATCTGACTTTTATTGATTGATGAGACCTTCAGCCTAAACGCTCGGTGCCTTCAGCAGAGAATAAACTCACGTTGGTCCGACTGCAGTCAAACGGCTCATTGTAATTCAGCCGTTTGTGGAAAAGGCTGAGGGTAAACTGTGAAGTAAGCAGCTTTGGTTTTGTGTGTGAATGTTTAAAATACATAAACAGATCTTAAATCTCAGCAGAATGAATGGGTTTGTTGGAGCGGAGCGACTGAAGCAGCGTCAGCTCCAACCTGAGAGTTTACCTCCATTATTCTGTGTTTATTATTTCCATTATTACGACAGCAGCAGGTCTTCAGTGTGAGCTTTGAAATAAGACTCTTAAAGGCCACAGAGCAGCTCAGTGTTGCTGGAGCGTCTGCAGATGTGTTTCAGTGTGATTACATTAGCAATGCTAACCCTCTGCAGGCTGTAATTAATGTGCTGTTAGCCTCGATAAACAGAGACATACATCCAGCTGCACACGTATACGACATTACAGAGCACTCAGAACAGGCCTGAGCTCAGAGTGTCCCGGGTTCAGACGGGTTTCACTCTGAATACGACGGGTTTCACTCTGAATACGACGGGTTTCACTCTGAATACGACGGGTTTCACTCTGAATACGACGGGTTTCACTCTGAATACGACGGGTTTAACGAGTATTATCTTTTATAAAGAAGAGTGGGGTAGGCTTTGGCAAAAGATCATTTAAACAAGTTAGCATAAGTTTAACATGTTAAACTAAGACAACATTACTTCTAACCTCAGTTTACACATTTATAAAAATATATTTTATTTAATTTCACTTGATTTTGTATTTTATGTGAACCTACATTTGTTTTTTTGTTTGTATAAATATGTGAATATGTGTTTTATGTGAAATTGTACATTCATTCATTTTCTTCCACTCATTCCCGTTAGGGACCGGAGCCTATCCCAGCAGCTTTGGGCCTGAGGCGGGGTACAGCTGTGAGTCGCAGGGTTAACACTTCATTAATTCACCTGAACATGCAGGTGTTCAGACGGTGGGAGAGAACTGACAGTAACGAGTCGGACGGGGATCGAACTCACCACCTTCTTGTTTTGAGGCTTTGAGGCAGGAACAGAACCACAGTAAATGTACATTTGACTGAAATAAAATGAATGAAGTTTTGGCAACTGTCCACTTTTTAGCCGTTTGAGCCAAGTCCAAAGAAGAGCTCAAACTGGATAAAACCAAGTCTAAACCGGTGCTAAATCTAGACTAAACCCAGATTCAACAAACTCTTAAAAGAATACAGAGATAAACCAGGACTAAACCAGGCTTAAACTAGAACTAAACCAGTACTAAATAAAAACTGATTAGTTGAAATGGTCTTGTTCATTTTCTGCTCAGAGACCCATTATGTTACTGATCTACCTCACTCTGTCTCACCTCTGATCGGCTGAGCCCTGTCCCCGCTCCTCGTCCCGTGTTTGTCTCACCTCTGATGGTCTGAGCCCTGTCCCCGCTCCTCGTCCCGTGTTTGTCTCACCTCTGATCGTCTGAGCCCTGTCCCCGCTCCTCGTCCCGTGTTTGTCTCACCTCTGATCGTCTGAGCCCTGTCCCCGCTCCTCGTCCCGTGTTTGTCTCACCTCTGATCGTCTGAGCCCTGTCCCCGCTCCTCGTCCCGTGTTTGTCTCACCTCTGATCGTCTGAGCCCTGTCCACGGTCCTCGTCCCGTGTTTGTCTCACCTCTGATCGTCTGAGCCCTGTCCCCGCTCCTCGTCCGTGTTTGTCTCACCTCTGATGGTCTGAGCCCTGTCCATGGTCCTCGTCCCGTGTTTGTCTCACCTCTGATCGTCTGAGCCCTGTCCCCGCTCCTCGTCCCGTGTTTGTCTCACCTCTGATGGTCTGAGCCCTGTCCATGGTCCTCGTCCCGTGTTTGTCTCACCTCTGATCGTCTGAGCCCTGTCCCCGCTCCTCGTCCCGTGTTTGTCTCACCTCTGATCGGCTGAGCCCTGTCCCCGGTCCTCGTCCCGTGTTTGTTCAGTGAAGAGGAGCTGTATCCTGAAGACCTGGCCTTCAGCTCCAGGACCCTCTTCAGAGACGCTCGGGACTCTCCTCTTTCCACTGGAACAGGACAAAAGATCAGAGACAATTTAGCATTTTCATCCCTCAAACATGTTCAAATCTGACTAAAACCTGCTCAAAACCAACTTCAAACCTGATTTAACCCTGTTTAAATCCAACTAAAACCTGTTACAGTCCCACTAAAACCATTTCAAATCCAACTAAAGCTTGTTTCGTTGCTGTATGTGTAGTTATTCATTAATCATTTTTAAGGAGCTGTGCAATAATAGTAGAATGTGATGGACGTGTGTTGTTTAAACTGTCTATTTTTTTATTATTTATTTATATGGGTTTTTATTTATACATATCATACATTTTTTTCTTCCAAGCTCAAATATTTATGGATTTTTTAAATAACTGGAGCTGCTCAGGCCTGTGTTACTTACTATTTTCAAAGTGAGACCTTCATTTATTCCAAATAAGGAGTGTTTAAAAGACAAAGGGAGTTGTGTGACGTTAATAATCAATGTAATCCATGTTGTGTTAAACTCCTGGTGTTTTTAATTGTTTTTCTGTCAGATTTATCATAAGTGCTGGTGTTAAAAGCCAATGAAAGTTCCCAGTTGTTCCTGAATAACTCGTCTGCAGCAGATAAGCCTCTTCTTCTTCTTCTCCTTCAGTAAAATAACCTGTAGCTGTGGGGCTCGGACACTGACCACAGCAGCACACGGAGGAAAAATGACCCCGGCCCCGTATTAATCTGCGGTCGCTGCTCGAGGACGGTGGAATTACAGCAGCTGGAAACAGATTTGTCATTTTAATCTGACACAGAAACAGTGGAGCACAGAGAGGTTCAGTGTGGACGCCAAATAACAGGAAAGTTTAACACGTGGAGAAAGTTTTAATGGGGTTTGTTTTCGGAGTAATAATGTAATAAACACTGAGACTCGATCAGAACTACAGACATGTTCAACGTCAGGTCCAGGGGCCGATCATGGGACAAGCTGAGAGTGTATGTGGCCCTCAGCTTCAGAGATGAATGTACTGTTTATGGCTCTAACAGCAGCAGCTTTATACAAACAGGTTCAAATCTGACTAAAACATGTTCAAATCTGACTAAAACCTGTTCAAATCTGACTAAAACCTGTTCTAATCTGACTAAAACCTGTTCTAATCCAACTAAAACCTGTTAAAATCTGACTAAAACCTGCTCAAATCTGACTAAAACCTGTTCAAATCTGACTAAAACATGTTCAAATCCAACTAAAACCTGCTCAAATCCAACTAAAACCTGCTCAAATCCAACTAAAACCTGTTCAAATCTGACTAAAACCTGTTTAAATCTGACAAAAACCTGTTCAAATCTGACTTAAACATGTTCAAATCTGACAAAAACCTGTTTGAATCTGACTAAAACATGTTCAAATCTGACAAAAACCTGTTTGAATCTGACAAAAACCTGTTCAAATCTGACTAAAACATGTTCTAATCCAACTAAAACCTGTTCAAATCTGACTAAAACCTGTTCAAATCTGACTAAAACATGTTCTAATCCAAGTAAAACTTGTTCAAATCTAACTAAAACCTGTTCAAATCCACCCAAAACCTGTATTTTTGGAATAAGAATAAAATCAGAACAGACTGTCGGCTCTTGGAACTCATTAATGTCCTTGTTGCAAAAAATTTGGACTTCCCTGAACTCAAGGAAATGGAAAAATAAATGGTCCCAATCTTTTTGTATGAGTTGATTTTGTTGTTTGTGTATAATCTGATACAGACAGTTTGAGAGGGAGATTGTTGAAGGTCTTAAATCTACAGATGTACTGATATATTTGTGTTTTTGGAGTCCAGTCCTGTACCTTTATCCAGGGACCTCTCCAGGCCTCGTTTCCTGCGGACCACAGTGAGGACCACAGTCTGACCCGTCTGTTTCATCACCTCCAGGACCTCCTGATTGGTCAGACCGTGCAGACTCACTCCGTCCAGCTGCAAAAGAGCACAGGAACCGTCCGAGACCACAGCAAAATAAAGGTCATTTCAGGCGTGACTCAACACAAAACGCTGTAGCATCCAACACAGTAAATGAAGAGGTCAGAGGTTATTCTCACCGCGATGAGTCGGTCGTGGACTCGGATGTTCCCGCTCTGATCTGCAGCGCTGCCCGGAACCACCTGCTTCACAAAAACACCCACCGCATCTGAACAGAACCAGAGAAAAGACAAATACAGAGATGATTCTGCAGCACAGTCCTGTCTCAAAAACCAGGTCTGAATCCCTTCCACCTGGTCGTGTGGATCGGGTGTTGGCCGAACCTTGGCTGGTGAGAGGGTTGTATCCGATGATGGAGATTCCCAAACTCTGTCCTTCTTTCTTCGTCAGAGGAACCTCGTGGATCTCGTATCCCTCAAGATTCGGCTGAAAACACACAGACTTTATTAATATTATATTCATGAAATACACTTCAGGAATAAAGCAGGTCTCACCATTTTGCTGACCCGGCGCTGTGGGGTCTGTCGAGGAGGCGGGGGCAGAGCTGAGACGGGGGCGGAGTCAGGAGGAGGAGGCGGGGCCGGAGCAGACGACCTCTGACCTTTGGGGTCCCTGGCGATCACCATGGTAACCCTGTTCCCACAGCCCTGCAGCACCTTGACGACCTGGTCACTGCTGAGGTCAACGGTGGGCGTGTTCCCGATGCTCAGGATGTGGTCACCTGTCCTCAACCGGCCGTCCTGATTGGACCAGAGCAGAAACAACTGACTCAAACTCTCTCCTGATTGGACCAGAGCAGAAACAACTGACTAAAGCTCTCTCCTGATTGGACCAGAGCAGAAACTGACTCAAACTCTCTCTTGATTGGACCAGAGCAGAAACAACTGACTCAAACCCTCTCCTGATTGGACCAGAGCAGAAACAACTGACTCAAACTCTCTCCTGATTGGACCAGAGCAGAAACAACTGACTAAAGCTCTCTCCTGATTGGACCAGAGCAGCAACAACTGACTCAAACTCTCTCCTGATTGGACCAGAGCAGCAACAACTGACTCAAACTCTCTCCTGATTGGACCAGAGCAGAAATAACTGACTCAAACTCTCTCCTGATTGGACCAGAGCAGAAATAACTGACTCAAACTCTCTCCTGATTGGACCAGAGCAGAAACAACTGACTCAAACTCTCTCCTGATTGGACCAGAGCAGAAACCGACTCGGATCAGAACAGTTTTTCAGATCTGTGTCCGTCCCAGACTCACTCTGTGTGCGACGCTGTTGGGAAGCAGAGTCCGGACCACGACTCCGGACGACTTCCCTCCGACGATCCCGAATCCCAGACCAGAGCCATCGTTCACCAGCTCGATCTGCTCCACGTGGCCCCACTGATCCTGGAGAAACAGACGAATACATGAAACCAGGACCAGGACTAGAACAGGACCAGACGAGGACTAGACCAGGACCAGACCAGGACTAGACCAGGACTAGACCAGGACTAGACCAGGACTAGACCAGGACTCTCCTTCAGTTCTGCGCTAGTCCTTCTTCAGCCCTTTTTTAGTTTTGATGGAGTCCTTGTTTACATCTGGATAAAGCCTGCTTTAACTCTAGTTTAGTCCAAGTCTTGTCCTTGTTTTAGTCCTGGTTTAGTCCAAGGTTTTAACCTGGTTAAGACCTCTTTTAGTCCTGCTTCAGCCTTGGTTTAAACTTTTTGCATTTGAATTTTAACAACCAAATGTTAGTCCAAGGTTTGTCTCTGAATTCTCTGCAATACAGTCTTGGTATATTGTTTGTTCAGTCCATGTTTAGCCTTGTTTAAGTCCTGGTTTAGTCCTGGTTCAGACCTCACTTTAGTTTCTTCGTAGTCCCAGGTCTAGTCCTGGTTTAGTCCTTGTTCCCATCACTAACCCAACACTTTATCTCTGGGACAGTTAATCCTGACTTTGACCCGTGTTTCTTCCAAAGCAGCAGTATTTTTTCGATCCACTGAACTGACACTAGACCTGCTCTGACTCTGTACGTGCCCAGAGTTCATCGCTGCGTTAAACGTGACCTCGATAGAAACCGGACTCAAACAAAGGGCTGTATTCAGGACGGGCCTCAAACACAAACAGAGAGTGGGCTTCAGAAGGACAGTAATCAGAAACAGAGAGGCCCGCTAACACAAAGCTCAAAGAGTCAAGAAATAAATCAGAACGAGTCACGGGACGAACAGCCCAAAGGTGAAAATGAGTTTGTAGCTTATATCTGGTGCATTGTACACTGTTCTGATCAAAAACACAGAAATTAAAAGTCCATTTCATGATATCTTTACTGTTTCATTTAGTTTTTCAGTGTAATCTCCTAAAGTTTATTGTAAAAATGAGACCTTAAGACGTGATCTAGTCTTTATAATGAAGGATTTTAATAGATGAGAATGATCAGTCCACAGCAGGATTTTGTCCAATCACAGCTCACTTCAGGTAAAAAGGAGCGCTCCCATTGGTCGACACTGATGTCAACAACGAAGGAACAAGGAAATAAACCAAGGAAATGGGTTATTCTGTTGGAAATATGTCTTATTTTACAGAGAAACAGCTCAAAAAAGATAAAAAATAAAGAAACATCAGCAAATTAAACATGAATAAATGTTGCCAATGCTTCGACGCAGTGTTTAACTTATATTTAATGTAATGTATTAGTATTTTGTGGTCTGGTTTTACATTTTTTAAAATAAAAGAAGCAAGAAAGGTTACTGCTGCTATTGGAGGAGAGTGGAGACCGGGACAAAAAACTAAAACAGGTTCTGGAGCTTTAAGTAAATTAAAAGGCTGAATATTTAAAACAAGAGCTCTATAGTTGAGCTCCAAACTAACAGAACGATCTTAAACGTCGAGCAGACGTCAGCTGCGGATGTGAAGAGGCTGTTGTACTGGACTCAGCTGTTTTTTCTTGTCTGTTTTAAAAAGTGGCATCAGCAGAGTTTGTTTTGTGCTTCACGTGTTGTAAATTCTGCAGACATTTAGCATCTCTCTCTGATATTTTTATTATGAAATCCCAGATGGAAACGAGCTGTGACACTAAACTTTTACTGTGAGCCGTTTGACGAAGCAGACACAGACTAAACTTCGAGTCCCGAGAGTAAAGCCTAAACTGCTGCAGTCGAGTCACGTGACCAGAACCAGAACCTGCCTCAGCTCTTCGCCCAGGACCAAAAACTGATGAAGCAGCGAAGAGGAGACAGCCGCTTTTACCGTGTCGATGTTGGCTAACGGTGGTGCGTTCAGGGGCCTCTCTCGGGCCACCACCAGCTCCACTGTGTCTCCGCTCTGCAGCAGGGACAGCGCCTCCTGCTGGCTGATACCGGGCTCCAGAGGACGGCCGTTTATCACCAAAACCTGGTCCCGCTCCTGAAGACCTCCGCTCCTGAGAAAAAGAAGAACATGACTGGACCTGCTGCGTTTGAGTTAATGACACGTTTAGATTTATGGGAAATAAAAGGAAAGAAACGTGTGTGTCCATCATTTATGTTAAACTAGACTTGTTTTATTAAAGAGTGGCTTCATTTTGAGTTAAATCAGATAAAAGTCACAGTCGGCTGCGAAAAAAAAGAGACTTTAGTGACTTTACTAATAAATTATAATCCTTGACCAACAATCACTCGCTGATCGTATCACCTGAGGTACTAAAACCTGTTCAAATCCAACTAAAACCTGTTCAAATCCAACTAAAACCTGTTCAAATCCAACTAAAACATGCTCAAATCCATCTAAAACCTGCTCAAATCCATCTAAAACCTGCTCAAATCCAACTAATACCTGCTCAAATCCATCTAAAACCTGCTCAAATCCATCTAAAACCTGCTCAAATCCAACTAAAACATGTTCAAATCCATCTAAAACCTGCTCAAATCCATCTAAAACCTGCTCAAATCCAACTAAAACATGTTCAAATCCATCTAAAACCTGCTCAAATCCATCTAAAACCTGCTCAAATCCAACTAATACCTGCTCAAATCCAACTAATACCTGCTCAAATCCATCTATAACCTGTTCTAATCCATCTAAAACCTGTTCTAATCCATCTAAAACCTCAGAAACTACAGACAAGAGCGCTGTACTTGTTGCAGACACACAGTTGTAACTCGTCAGGGGAAGTTTGAAACACCATCGTTATGACACTGGTGCGACTGACGACACATGATGCAACACAAACAGATCAGCTCCTCAGTATCGTGGCTGATATCGAGTATATCTTATTTTATAAACATTACGGCCCAGGCTTCATGGACACAGATATTTTGTCTGATGATATTTTCTCTTTCAGAACGTGAAGCTTCAACAGAGAGCGCTCCATGTGAGATTAAACACAGCAGTAGAACAGTTCCAGACGTACACAGTGATGTATTCCAGAGTGTTTGTGTCTGAGGTCGAACCTGTGAGCCACGCCTCCGGGCTGGATGTGTTTGACGAAGACCCCCTGAGAGCTGCTGCCTCCGGGGTTCAGACCCACCACACTGAAGCCCAGACCTCCAGAGACCGGCCGGGTCAGACTCACCAGCTCCGTCTGACGGCCCTGGGACACACACAGAGGGTTTATTTAGGTTTATCTCCAGGGGAGGCTTTAAATACAAATAAAACATGCTTAAATCTGACTAAAACATGTTCAAAACCAACTTACACCTGTTTAAATTAATCTAAAACCTGTTCAAATCCAACTAAACCTGTTCAAATCCAACTAAACCTGTTCAAATTCAACTGAAACCCATTAAAATCCAACTAAAACCTGTTCAAATCCAACTAAACCTGTTCAAATCCAACTAAACCTGTTCAAATCCAACTAAACCTGTTCAAATCCAACTGAAACCCATTAAAATCCAACTAAAACCTGTTCAAATCCAACTAAACCTGTTCAAATCCAAATAAACATGTTCAAAACCAACTTACACATGTTTAAATTCATCTAAAACCTGTTTAAATTCAACTAAACCTGTTCAAATCCAACTAAACATGTTCAAAACCAACTAAACATGTTCAAATCCAACTAAACCTGTTCAAATCCAACTGAAACCCATTAAAATCCAACTAAAACCTGTTCAAATCCAACTAAACCTGTTCAAATCCAACTAAACCTGTTCAAATTCAACTAAACCTGTTCAAATTCAACTGAAACCCATTAAAATCCAACTAAAACCTGTTCAAATCCAACTAAACCTGTTCAAATCCAACTAAACCCGTTCAAATCCAACTAAACCTGTTCAAATCCAACTAAAACCCCTTAAAATCCAACTAAAACCTGTTCAAATCCAACTAAACCTGTTCAAATCCAACTTAAACCCATTAAAATCCAACTAAAACCTGTTCAAATCCAACTAAACCTGTTCAAATCCAACTAAAACCTGTTCAAATCCAACTAAACCCGTTCAAATCCAACTAAACCCGTTCAAATCCAACTAAACCTGTTCAAAACCAACTAAAACCTGTTCAAATCCAACTAAACCTGTTCAAATCCAACTAAAACCCCTTAAAATCCAACTAAAACCTGTATAAATCCAACTAAACCTGTTCAAATCCAACTTAAACCCATTAAAATCCAACTAAAACCCATTAAAATCCAACTAAAACCTGTTCATATCCAACTAAAACCTGCTAAACGCAGTTAGAGACACAGATTTAGGTGTATACCACTATACTATACCACCTCTTCTCTGACCTTTGCGTTGGTGAGGATCCATTTCTGGAGGTCGGAGGCAGTGGGCGGGGCCTGGTGAGTGTTTGGAGCCGTGTGATTGGTCAGAGCGGAGGCGGGGGGCGGAGTCACGCTGCTGATGATGAGCTGACCTTTCTGAGAGAAACTGAAGTCACTGCAGGCGTCCGGAGGCAAACTGTTCAACTGAGACACAGAAGACAAACTAAAACCTGATCCAAGAGACTGAGACCAAAGACACACGGATCAATAACAGGTTTATAATCGATTTATAAAAGATCAATAACTAATACATCTAAATACAGTCAGGGAAGATTTAAGGACAATCCACTGATTTCTTTAAGTCAAGAGGCAAACTAAAACCTGTTCAGATCCAACTACAACCTGTTCAAATCCAACTAAAACCTGTTCAGATCCAACTACAACCTGTTCAAATCCAACTAAAACCTGTTCAGATCCAACTTAAACCTGTTCAGATCCAACTAAAACCTGTTCAAATCCAACTAAAACCTGTTCAGATCCAACTAAAATGTTTTCTGATCCAACTAAAACCTGTTCAAATCCAACTTAAACCTGTTCAAATCCAACTTAAACCTGTTTAAATCCAACTAAAACCTGTTCAGATCCAACTTAAACCTGTTTAAATCCAACTTAAACCTGTTTAGATCCACTCTGGATGATGCTGAGTAATTAAGGTCCAACTTAGATAAAAACCTTTGAAGGATAAGATTTAAGATGAAAATAACAAATCAAATTGTCATCACAGTGTTCTCCAAACACATTAAATATCCTGTTTTTGTCGCTCCTGAATAAACCTCACTCTCTCCACAGGCCTCTCTCTGAATCGTCTGTATTCCGTCCTCGTTCTCGCTGACGTCGGTAAACTCACATTAAGATAATAGCTCTGAGTGGCTTCATTCTGACGCTGCCAAGGTCACATCTCTCCATCAACACGTCCTTACCTCCTTTACCCTCACATCCTACACCACTTCATTACTCCACTCTATCCTCTGTGTTCACATGCTCCACTGCAGCACACTCCAGAAGCTTCACTTTTACCCACAACAAAAACAACAACAGTGAAACTACTCCTACAATCACACATTACAGCGTAGTGTTTTCTCTTTCCTGCAGCTAAATACTTATATAACGTGAATACTGTAAATCCAACAGAGCTGCAACGATGTCAATTATAAAAATGTGTTGATGCGTCGTATTGACACGCATCTGTTTCTCAGACTGACCGTAGAGCGTCTGAAATCATGCCTAAGTTGTTTTAGTGTGGACTGCAATGCACACCAGGAAGTGTAGGGGGCAGTACTTCTCCCACTGTCTGCTTTCTGCTCCCGACAAAGGCTCGAACGAGACCAAAACAATCAAAAGTGTGGAAGCGTTTCAGAAAGTCAGACAAACACTTAGCTTAGCTTGTAGCATTCCTTTTTTTGACACTTTTTTTGACACCCAATATTTGGATTAAAGGGTCTTATTTTCAGTCTCAGTTCCTTATATTTAAGTGCAAAAAGCCTCGTAAAGTTGTATTACTTCTTCATGTTTTGTATTATGGTTATATTTTACATGTTAAACGTTAAGTTATAATGCTTGAACACAATAGAATAGAACATGAACAATGAAAATCAGTATAACTCTCACCTTTTAGCAGCATTAGAATAAAAACAATACATAAACACTATAAAATTATTGCACAGAATTCTCAAAATATGCAGCATATAATAAATAATAAATAATAAAGTAAATAATACAAGGTGCAGAGTTATAGGTATGAATACTGCTCTGTGGTTGGTGAGAATGGTCATTATTTTATTAACGTAAACTTTTATTTGACCAGGTTTGTAAAGGTTTGTAGAGGTTTGTAGAGGTTAGTAGAGGTTAGTAGAGGTTTGTAGAGGTTTGTAGAGGTTTGTAAAGGTTTGTAAAGGTTTGTAGAGGTTTGTAGAGGTTTGTAAAGGTTAGTAGAGGTTTGTAAAGGTTTGTAGAGGTTTGTAGAGGTTTGTAAAGGTTTGTAGAGGTTTGTAGAGGTTTGTAGAGGTTTGTAGAGGTTTGTAAAGGTTTTAGAGGTTTGTAAAGGTTTGAGGTTTGTAAAGGTTTGTAGAGGTTTGTAGAGGTTTGTAAAGGTTTGTAGAGGTTTGTAGAGGTTTGTAGAGGTTTGTAGAGGTTTGTAGAGGTTTGTAAAGGTTTGTAGAGTTTGTAGAGGTTTGTAAAGGTTTGTAGAGGTTAGTAGAGGTTTGTAGAGGTTTGTAGAGGTTTGTAGAGGTTTGTAAAGGTTTGTAGAGGTTTGTAAAGGTTTGTAGAGGTTTGTAAAGGTTTGTAGAGGTTTGTAGAGGTTTGTAGAGGTTTGTAAAGGTTTGTAGAGGTTTGTAAAGGTTTGTAGAGTTTGTAGAGGTTTGTAAAGGTTTGTAGAGGTTTGTAGAGGTTTGTAGAGGTTTGTAAAGGTTTGTAGAGGTTTGTAGAGGTTTGTAAAGGTTTGTAGAGGTTTGTAGAGGTTTGTAAAGGTTTGTAAAGGTTTGTAGAGGTTTGTAAAGGTTAGTAGAGGTTTGTAAAGGTTTGTAGAGGTTTGTAGAGGTTTGTAGAGGTTTGTAAAGGTTTGTAGAGGTTTGTAAAGGTTTGTAGAGGTTTGTAGAGGTTTGTAGAGGTTTGTAAAGGTTTGTAGAGGTTTGTAAAGGTTTGTAGAGGTTTGTAGAGGTTTGTAGAGGTTTGTAGAGGTTTGTAGAGGTTTGTAAAGGTTTGTAGAGGTTTGTAAAGGTTTGTAGAGTTTGTAGAGGTTTGTAAAGGTTTGTAGAGGTTTGTAGAGGTTTGTAGAGGTTTGTAAAGGTTTGTAGAGGTTTGTAGAGGTTTGTAAAGGTTTGTAGAGGTTTGTAGAGGTTTGTAGAGGTTTGTAGAGGTTTGTAGAGGTTTGTAGAGTTTGTAGAGGTTTGTAGAGGTTTGTAGAGGTTTGTAGAAACTGTCTCTCATTCTGTCCCGAGTGAGTCGTCTGATCACAGACTGCAGTGAGACATATCGGTATCATCTCCGTGTCCTTCTGCGGCGTCAATAACATCAGACACATATCTGTAAAACGGCCGTGTCCGTCTTCATCTAAAGAAAATGACACATGCAGCGGCGGAGCGTCCTGAAGAACACAAGGACACGCAGAACCAGGATCGATACTCGTCTGTGGTTAATGTACGAACGCCCTTCCCTCAGAGTTCAGACCTGAGCAAGATCTGAGGCTCCATCAACACGGAGCACTCAGAGATTAACATCCAGAGAGAACACTGCAGCAAGGAACCAGGAGGGAACCAGGGAAGGAACCAGGGAAGGAACCAGGGAAGGAACCAGAGAAGGAACCAGGGAAGGAACTAGAGAAGGAACCAGAGAAGGAACCAGGGAAGGAACAACAGAAGGAACCAGGAAGGAACCGGGAAGGAACAACAGAAGGAACCAGGAAGGAACCGGGAAGGAACCGGGAAGGAACCAGGAAGGAACCGGGAAGGAACAACAGAAGGAACCAGAGAAGGAACCAGGGAAGGAACAACAGAAGGAACCAGAGAAGGAACCAGAGAAGGAACCAGGGAGGAACCAGGGAAGGAACCAGGGAAGGAACCAGAGAAGGAACCAGAGAAGGAACCGGGAAGGAACAACAGAAGGAACAACAGAAGGAACCGGGGAAGGAACAACAGAAGGAACCAGAGAAGGAACCAGGAAGGAACCAGGGAAGGAACCAGAGAAGGAACTAGAGAAGAACCCAGAGAAGGAACTAGAGAAGGAACCAGAGAAGGAACTAGAGAAGGAACCAGAGAAGGAACTAGAGAAGGAACCAAGAAGAACCAGAGAAGGAACTAGAGAAGGAACCAGAGAAGGAACCAGGGAAGGAACCAGAGAAGGAGGGAGGAAGACAGCGGAGGATGGTGTTTATGTTTGAACTGATGGAATTGTGGGATTAAATGAAGAGTTTGTGATTTTTATTTTATTTTTTTTGCATTTGAAGAAACCTGTTTATTCACCTAAAAGTATATTGTTGTGTTTTTAGATTTTTGATCCATTATTTTTATTTTTTAACTTAATTCATAACTGTAATTTGCAGGTAGTCGTCTCTGCTGTTGGTGGAGTTGTTAGGAACAAAATAAAGCATTTCTTCTGAAACAGCTCAGATCCTGAAGCTGTGAGGGTTTTAAACACTTTTCACCTGCAGGACTTTCTGACAGCGTTTAACTATTGTATTGTTTTTGATCTTGATATCTTTTATACTTTCGTCCTCTTTAATGACATTTAAATGACATGTATTTGTTCAATGATGCACTTAATGCAGTGTATTTGGAAGGGTTAGGATTAAATGTGCATTCTGTGGCGGTTTCTACAAAATGAGTTGAAGTATGTGGAAATTATTCACTCACAGAGTATGGACACGGCTGGAGCTTAGCATTAGCGCTAACTTCAAGAAAATATTAATATTACAGACAAAAACACCTGGAATGTTGCATTATTCACTTTGATTATGAGGCAATCTCAGCAGTAAAACAATGTTAGAAAGACAAGCATTAAAAAGGGCCAACTTATTTCATTTTATTTGACTTTATTTTATTTGACTGAACTTAGGAGCTGTTTGAGTGTAGTACCGGTGCGTACCTGGTGGCGGAGCTGTTTGATGGAGTGGTGCAGCGTGAGGATGTGGTTGAACAGTGGACTCTGCAGAGTTTCTCTCAGGTTTCGCAGGTTGTCGCTGTGAGTCCACTCTTCGCGTTGAACCAGTTTGGACTGAAGTCTGTCGAGAGCCGCCAGGACCTGCTGCCGCTCGCTCGACGACACTGAACGCACCGCGGACAAATACGCTTTAAACACGGATAAAACTGAACACATCACAAAACAAAGGCTGTAAAATGGGAACTATTTGAATAAACAGAGCGTTACCCGTCGGAAGGTTTTCAAACATCGTTGTGTCTTGTTTTCAGACTCAACTTCTGGAAAAAACTGGAAAGAAAAACAACGATTTTTAGTTATAATTATTAAAGTAGCACTGTTTAACTTTTAGCCCAAAAATGTACAGTCTCCCTCTCATTTTTATTAAAACTAATGAGGCATATAAAAAAGAAAACAGACCAATACACTGGACCCTTCAGAGTCAGATTTGTACAAAACACACTAAAATGAACCGCTGTGAAGAAATGCTCTTTATCCAAACTTGCCGTCTTGAACGTCTCTACTGGTAAACAAACATGGCCGCCACTGACAGTGAGGGTCCTCAGAGAGGGAACTGATGGGTTTAACATTGCATTGCTCTTCTTCATTTTGCCAACTACACCTTCTTTTATGTTTAGGAGTGTATTGGTGCGTTCACTTGCTCCTCGGTAACTCGGAAACTCACATGAATCCTGAACAGACTCTGAACCTCACTGAGATTCTGTTGACGTTATTTTCATCATCATCAGGAGGAAGAAGCTAACGTTTAAGATATTTTAGTTTAATATCAGTCAAGTGTTTTCACATTAATAACTTGATCATTTGACACTAGTTTTTGTCCAAATAGACTTATTTAGACTAAATACTAGTTATTTATTTATTTGCGTCTGTATTTAGAGGTTTCAACACACGTTATGTTCACGTTTTTTGTTTTGAATAGTCTTCTCTTTCTTGAAGTGCTGCTAATAACTGCTGCTGTGACTAAAGATGGACTTAAACTGATGGATTTAAATGGGCTTAGTTGAATTTCAACAGGTTTCAGTTGGTTTTGAACAGGTTTTAATTTAATTTAAACAGATTTTAGATGGATTTAAACAGGGCTTAGATGGATTTAAACAGGGCTTAGATGGATTTAAACAGGTTTTAGATGGATTTGAACGCTCTATTCACTCATTTAAAACTAACATTAGTACATTTTTGACTTTATCTTGCTTGTTGTTGTTTAGAATAAATATAAATCTATGTAATCACATGTGCTCTTTGATATAAACATGAGACAGTGATTTTGTATTGGATTTTAAAGCTCAGTGAAGCTCAAACATTCCCTGAAAGACTTCTGCGCAGACAACAAGAAATCATCACATAAACATTTAGAAAGAAAAGAGTTAAATTTACAACATTTGAGTTTGGGTTCTGTTTTCTTTTGAGTGTAAACGCAGCCGTGAACAGAGCACTTTTGTTTGAGTGAAATCTATCTCCACAGAGACACACAGCTCTTATCTCTGCTTTATTTACAGAGAGAGAGAAACTGGGACAAAAGCAGTACTTTATCAGCTCCAACAACAGACAAACAGAGACTAAAACCTGAAACTGCAAATCTGTCCCACACCTGAGCCTCACCTGCGCAACCAGGAAGTGAAACTACAGCACAAACAGGGAGGGAACGGCAGGGAAAACTACTTATTCAGACAATTATACACTTAATCTACTCAAATAATATTTAACTTTACCTTTTATTTCAACAGAATGCCCTCAAATCAATTGGAACCATGTAGAATCAATAAGCAACAGGTGCATTTCCCCAATAAACGCTAATAAATCACTAATAAAACGCGTAAAACGGCAACGACAATGTTAATATAAACTAAATTAATCATGCGAGACGTTAATAATTAAGGCTCAGATGTGTTTGTGAGATTAAATCCTTCCAAAAAGACGTAAAACCAACTTTTATCCGCCCGAAGCCTCACAGCTGCGGAGCTAGCGTATCCCGATGCTAACCGTTAACATGCTAAAAACGGCTAAGAAAAAAGTGATAAAACTATGATTTTTGGAAAGAAGTAAAGAGGAAAACACCCGGGGATGAAAGATGGGGGTGTGGGGAGGATATGAGAGGGTTTTTAAGGTTTAACAGTAAAGAAAAGTGGAGAAAAAACTCACATGAAGTGGGTTCGGTCCGTATCGCTTTAATGCTGCTTTTAGGGTCCGTGGGAAATTAGAGTGAGCTGTTGTTTAACGAGAGCCGTTCAATGATCTCAGATTAGAGCGACCACTTCACTTAGATTCGACCTTCCTCTTCATAAAACGGAAAATTCTGAACAGAAGTGGTCAAAGGAATTAATCAAAGGTGTTTTTTGAGACTAATATAGATTTATATGATTTTTGTTTAATATTTATTTATTATGGACATCACAATTACGTTTGACAAACCATGTGCATTGCTTAGGTGTTTAGCATGGTTTCTTTTAACAGTCAATTTTCTTTTTAAGGAGAGGAAAATGCATGAATAAAATAAAAAATATATATATATTAAAAATGACATGGTATAAAAATGTATGTAAAAGAAAAATACAGTTAATAAACTAAGGAGGCTCCAGTCATACAGCGGTAAAATGTTCATGTAAGTGTTGTTTTGTGTCAATTTAATCACAAAGATTTAAGTCAGATGGGATCAACTCAACCACCATTAGTTGAATGTTCTACGGGAACGTGTCAACATGAGGCTAAGGATGACACTAAGAGAAATTAGAATAAATAAAAACTAATATTATATTAATATCATAATAAAACAGTACAAAAATGGTTATAAAGAATGCTTGAATATGAATTATAGGGCTACAACACAATTAAGCTTCAGAAAACTGAAAAGTCTTGTCTCCTAAATCATGTTATTCAGTAATAATCAAATCACTACAAAGTCACAAACAAAATTTAATGTAAATCCAATTAAAGAACAGAAGTTAATATGAGGCAAAGGTATGTTGTTTCAGGTTTTTACTTTCATTGAAGCTGATCTGAGACAAACATAAATATAAGCACATTTTTTTATTTACATTTTTTCACATTTATTTGATTTTACTTTATTTTATTTATTTATTTTTTGACAGAATTTACAGCGTTGCCTCGTCCCTGAACGCCTCGCAGAGTCACGTGACGCCTCAGATCCAAAATGGCGTCCTGCTGGGGCCGCTGGTTTCGCTCCTGTTTGTGGAGTGTCTTCTTTTATTGCGTTTATTCTCATCTAAAGCTGGTTCTGGCGGACGAAGTAGAGAACTGCGACTCTTTACGACTCGGACAATATCCTTTTACCAACATTTACTGCATTTGTTTCCCAAATTTAATCCGAATATGAGGCTAACTGCTATGATAGCTTTGCTACTTTCGTTTATTGAACATAAACATCACTGAATAACTCTGTTTTTACCAGTATTCACTCTGTTATTCCGCTGTAATTCTTGCAGTTAAGCCCAAAAGCATTATGGTGTATCAGGGCCATAGTTCTAAACATTGACTATTTGATATTACGCCTGTATTTTCCGTAGCATACAAGCTCATTCACTCATTATATTCGCATAACATCAATAATAAAGACATGCTGAAGTTAAACGTCTTATTTCCAATCGTAATCAGCTGATATTATTAGTTATAAGATAGTTTTTGCTTTTACCCAATTTATAAGTCAAATAATATAGTGACAAACCAGATTTATTGCAACAAAACAGTATTATTTACATTTCTTTACATGTTGTAAATGTGATATCAGTGCTGGCTTGAACAGTTCATTGACTTTCACTATTATTATAGTAAAGTGGTCACTGAGTGTATTCTCCTTGACTTTCTGAAAGTATTTGTGCAAAGATCCAAAGATCGATGAAGCCACTCAGGAGCCGGAGAGCTGCAGAGACATGACGGCCTGGGGTCAGTCTCACACTTCCAGTAACGTCCTCCTGGTTTCAGAGTCTGAAGCTGATGTGTGAAAATCTAGCGTCTGCTTTAATTTTCTTTTTCATGTTTGTTTTTTCCAGTGGAGTGTCTGCCGGCTCCAAACGTCACGTGTCGTCTCTCGAACGGGACAGAGTTCAGGTTCAGTGGAGACGAGGTGGGCTTCAACAGAACCGTCCCCTGCAGGAACGTGTGAGTAACTACAGCTGAACGTTAGATCACATTTGTATTATTTATTATTCAGTGTTGAACGTGGTGCTGTTTTTTTTCAGGAGCGGTTATTCGTATAAAGTGGCCGTGGCCTTGTCTCTGTTCCTCGGCTGGTTAGGAGCAGACCGCTTCTATCTGGGATATCCCGCTCTGGGTAATCAATAATATACTCACACACTGCAATAAAATACTCACATTGTGCTTATTGTTTCTTATTTTTCCATATTATAATCACTATTTTTGGTCTAATGCAACCATTGAGTCTTAAGATCTGATCTGGTATACACTGTAGTTCACAAATAATACATTCAGTAAATACAGATTTTTGGTTAAAACATGGTAAAAGTAGCTCAAAACTAGCCTTTTAGTTTTCACTTTCCCTTAAACACAGGAACACACGTTTCCCAAATGATTCTGAAAAATGTACAATAAAAATGTACAATAAAAATGTACAATAAAAATGTACAAAATACTATATACTATAATTAAATAGTGACTGAAAATTAAAAGTGGAAGAAATCTAGTTTGAATTAAAATAAAACTTGTTTGAATCAATCTAAATGTGTTTCAAATCCAGATTAAACCTTCTCAAATCCAGTTAAAACCTGTTCAGATTCTACTAAAACCTGTTTAAATCCAATTAAAGCCTGTTCAAATCTAATCATCCCCTGCTAAACCATAACAAGCTTCTATAGGATCTACTGGGTTGAAGAACAGAGAAAATAAAACCTCACATTTGTGTCTCTGTTTGTTCCAGGTTTGTTGAAGTTCTGTACGGTCGGTTTCTGTGGGATCGGGACTCTCATAGACTTCATACTGATCGCCATGCAGGTGAGTCCTGATCCCAGTCCAGGTCCTGATCCCAGTCCAGGTCCTGATCCCAGTCCAGGTCCAGACTCAGGGAGGTTTGTTGGATGACAGTGAAGGAGGCAGTGAGGAAAGGTTTTCGTCCACTGACTGTGATGTGGAGATACAGTTTTATTCATGTCACTAGTGTTGACTGTTTTATTCAAATACAGTTGTTTTAATAAAAGAGTCTGACCCAAACCCTTCAGATTACTTCAAACAATGGGTTTAGAACTAAAGAAATCAACCGAAACTGAGCCACTTTCTGTAAAAAGATATGGACAGGTTTAGTTCTGGTTTAAACCAAGCACTAGTCCTGGTTTAGTCCTGGTTTAGTCCCGGTCTATTCCTTGTTTAGCCCAAGTTTAGATCTGATTTGTGATTCTGGTCTAGTCCTGCTTTACTCTCTGTTTAAGTCCTGGTTTAGTCCTGGTTTAGTCCAGGTTTAGTCTGGATATAATCCTTCCCTTCTTTAGTTTTAGGTTGTGTCCTGGTTTTGACCCAGTTTAGCTCCGGTTTAGTCCTGGTCTGGTCTGGGTTTGGCTCTGTTTTAGATCAGATTTTTAGAATTTGTTTTGGCTCTGGTTTAACCTTTTCAAATTCAGTTAAAACCTGTTCAGATCTGACTAAAACTAATTCAAACTAAATTCCTAGTCCTGGTTTAGTTTTATTTGTTCTTCAATCAGAGCTGGATTAATTCTAAGGGTTTTAAAGACACAGACTGTAATCGAACCGATACATCCTCCTCCTCTTCGTTTATGGACCGATGTGATGAAGTCTCAGTGCTGCGTTCAGGTGACACAGGACCATTAGGCGCCGTTTGATGAATGAGCGACGTGTTTTATCTAAAGAGGGGTCCATTACTGACGTCGTTCATCGAGAGACGGATGGAGACGAGAGCACGACCTGTGTTTATTCATCAGCCTCTGACAGAACGGAAAACCACCTCAGAGCCATCTGCAGTAAACAAGAAGATTTAAATCACTGTCACTGTTAGAGACCAGAGGATCCTGCCAAAACCTGTTCAGATCCAGCTAAAACCTGTTCAGATACAACGAAACCCTGATTAGATCCAACAAAGCCCTGTTTAAACCCAACTAGAACCTGTTCAAATCCATCTAAAACTTGTTAAAGCTAACTTAAACCTGTTCAGATCCAACTGAAGCCTGCTCATATCCAATAAAAACCTGTTCAAATCTCACTTAAACCTGTTCAACTCCAAGTAAAACGTCCTAAATCGAACTAAAACCTTTTAAAACCATCCAAAACCTTTTTGAATATGACTAAAACCTGTTTAATTTCAATTAAAACCTATTTTAATCCAAATAAAACCTGCTTGAATCCAATTAAAACCAGTTCAAAACTTTAAAAATCCATGTAAAACCCAATAAATTTAAAAGTTGTTCGGCTCGATTCATAACCTGTATAAATCCACCCAAATCCAGTCTGATTTGGTTTTGACCAACATGCAATAATTACCTTACTATTTACTACTACTACTACTACTACTACTACTACTACTACTACTACTACTACATTACTATTATTTGGACAATTATGACTGATTCCAGCTCTGATTTGTAACTTCCTGTCCTGCCTCTGTGTACTTCCTGTTTGCAGATCGTGGGTCCGGCCGACGGCTCTCTCTACATCGTGGATTATTACGGAGCGCGTTTGACTCGTTTGTCCATCACCAACGAGACGTTCAGAAAACCACACCTGTCTCTGTGAAAACCCACCTGAACTCACCTGGACCTCAACAAACCGCTGTGAGTTTCAATAAAAAAAACAATAAAACAACCTTTTTGATGCTATCATGCTAATGCTAAACACTAAGAATTTATATGACAATAGCCTGCTCTTTCTGACTCTTCTGAACAACCCAGCAACAAATATCTCTCCAAATACAATAAAATTTGCCCCGATGGTCCATAACTCCAGGGGGCGGGACTTCACACCTGTCAATCACCAAATCAGAAGAAGTGTTAAAGACTTTACCATTTCACAAATTGTGTGTTCATTTATTCTTGACCCGTAATAAAAAAAATTAAAAGAAGAAAGAAAAAAAAAAGCCAAGTTTTTCTAAAGTGGAAAGTAAGAAATGATTAAAATGACAGATCAATACGAGATTAAAATTAGGTCACAGTCTGATATTTGACTTTAATCCCTGAAGAAAAACGTGTTTGACCTTCAACTTTGAAGTTTCCTTTTAAATTATTCTGAACTTACAGATTTGTATTAATTATAACGACCCAGTATTAACCCCCTAAAACCTGGAAAAATATTCTACATTTTAAGTATTGTTACAGATAACGAAGAAAACGTAAAAATTCCCACGTTAATTATATTCTTCTAATTTTGTTTATTGCAAATTTGGGTCAATTTGTCCGTTTCTCATTGTTTTTTGAAAAGCCTTGAACCAAAATGTGTTCGACCTTGAATTTTGACGTCTCCTTTTTTAATTATTCTGAGCTAAGTTTTAGGAAAGTCTTGGACAAAAGAAATGTAGTAAAACTTGAATTGGTGTCCTTTTAGTGTTTTGTTATTTTTAGTTCCGACTTTAATGAAAGATGTCTCTGTTTTTGCAGGTTTTCCATTTTCTGAACTCGAGCCTGGCCTGGCCTCGTCTGTCACTTCTTTATTTATGTAAAAATAATGTTGTTTCTCCCAAATGTCAATATTTCATGAAAAATATTGCTGCTGCTGTAAGTCTCTTTATTTTTTTTATTTTTTGCTGTAAATAAAAAAAATCTAAATCTGTTTCTTGTTTCTTTATAAAAGGTGTGTAAACTAAACTAAATGCAACATAATAAAAAAGGTGTGTCTAATTAAACAAAAAAAAAATCTAAAATATCTCTCAGTAAATACATATTTGAGTGGCTTTTAAACTGGAAAAAATAATTTAATAATTTAATTTGAAATATTGAGAGGCTAACTGGTAGATATGTGGGTTTTTTAAAAATTAAAATGTACTATGTAGACTGAGCACTTAATATTAATTTGTTTAAACACATGAATCAATCTAAAGTGAAAATGAGAGTTTTGGGGTCTGGAAACGTTAAACTTTCATCTAACGTTAGCCTGTATTAAGGTTAGCATTTAGCCACAGCCTATAAACAAAGAAAGTGAGCAGAAATTTAACAAAATGAAAAATGGATAATGATAAACTACATCTGAAGTGTTGGCAGATTTATTTTATAGCAAAAGAGAAAGTACACAAATCTAAACAAAGAAAAACCAAAACAAAGAATTACATCAACATCAATTGTAGACAGGAATATTTTTAAAATTGTTTGTGACGTTTTGTCCCGTTATAATGTTTTATTTTTGCGTTTGCATGAGATCAGAAACCAGAGCGCAGCCTAAAGTTAGCATTGTTCAGATTGTTCTTTAATGTGGGTTCAGTGTAATTTTGGATCAGATCAAACTCAGACCAGGACAGAACTCCAGAGAGATCAGAGCAAATGTCTCCTCTACAGAGACCCCAAACCATATTTAACCATATTTAACCCGACTGTTTGAAGAACCCTGAAGGTAAAGTACTGTCAGGGTGAATCTAGAACAACCAGGAAAAAAAAAACAGCTTATACCACCTGAAATGGTAATAAGTTCTTCTACTTCTGTTTCTTCTTTGTGAACTGTAGAAATGTATTTTAATAATGCAAATAAAACCAACCAAATAAATTCGCTAACATGTGCTAAAGCTAACGGTAGTTTAAGCTCGAGCCCAGAGAGACACATTCTGACAGAATTATACACTTTCCTTTCTTTTTTAAAGTTTGAATTAATATAAAAGTTTAATGTTAGACTCTTGGTCTCGTAGATATTTTACCAGACGTGCTTTTAGACATTCTCCACTTCACGCTTCTCCAAAAAGTTGATATGTTGACAGTCTTGCAGTAGTGGCTAGACATCATGCTACTCATTGTAATCACAATCCAGCTCTTTTTAATTTTTTTAATTTAATATTTATATTTCGATTCATGGAAATTTACATGCGTTACATTATGTACATACATTATATACAAAAACAACCAGGATTTGGAGTGAAAGAGTTCAGGCTGCACTAATTGACTCGATTTGACTTTATTTCAATATTTGGTCAGGACTCCAAAAACTGGCTTGGGTCGCTAAAAAAGTATAACTCTGTAATTTTAAACAATTCTGAAAAATATTTGGTAAAATCAATGGTCATTTAATGCAA
>CM072151.1:677233-727025 GCA_036850595.1 Rhyacichthys aspro | reverse complement strand
ACACGTCCATCTTGTGATAAATCTCTTTAATAATAAAGTTTCTGGTCGTTCCAGAGCAGTTCTCACCAGGACTTGATACTGAGGCCCTAAAGCCTGCTCCCATTTGGCTCTGAGCTCGGCTTCTGTCGCTGAAAACAACACGGACAGAGTTAAAAAAGGACAGAAACATGGAAAATAATATTTAAAGAGCTTTAAATGATCCAAACAACAACAGTAGCATTATATGGTAGATCATTTAGCTGCTGAAATCAATAAAACTGCTCTGTCCTCGCTTTGTCCAAATAATAGATTATTCCAATAAAAATAAGGGTGAAATTGTGAATTTAGGTATATATTTATTTATTGAATTTTCTATTATATTCAATTATTTATTTATTTCTATGATGATTATTATTATTCATCTTTATTAAGGACACAAATGTAGGTTCATGTTGATTAAAATCAGACACACACACAACACACAAAAAGAACTCAGACAAAAACAATAGTAAAACACCAGTAGGACCATATTTTAAATCATAGCATTTAGAAAAATCACACTTTAATTATATCCATTCAAAAAGTAATAACACACAAGAGCGATTTATTTTGAATGTATCGTGATTTTTTGAGAATTTTTCTTTTTTTTTTATTGTTTGGGTCTATTTAGCTCCCAAAACGTGGCGTAATAATATTAAATTTAAAAGAGAGATAAAATCTAAACAGACTAAAACTGACTCTTTTGATATTTCTGTTCCAACTTTCAGTGAAACAGAACCTGAATTGTTTACATTTATACATTTTCTTGTCGTTTCCAGGGGTTTTGGGCTGGAACATGTCGGGTTTATCCAAAAAACACAAACGCTTTTACACAAATCTGACTTTTATTGATTGATGAGACCTTCAGCCTAAACGCTCGGTGCCTTCAGCAGAGAATAAACTCACGTTGGTCCGACTGCAGTGAAACGGCTCATTGTAATTCAGCTGTTTGTGGAAAAGGCTGAGGGTAAACTGTGAAGTAAGCAGCTTTGGTTTTGTGTGTGAATGTTTAAAATACATAAACAGATCTTAAATCTCAGCAGAATGAATGGGTTTGTTGGAGCGGAGCGACTGAAGCAGCGTCAGCTCCAACCTGAGAGTTTACCTCCATTATTCTGTGTTTATTATTTCCATTATTACGACAGCAGCAGGTCTTCAGTGTGAGCTTTGAAATAAGACTCTTAAAGGCCACAGAGCAGCTCAGTGTTGCTGGAGCGTCTGCAGATGTGTTTCAGTGTGATTACATTAGCAATGCTAACCCTCTGCAGGCTGTAATTAATGAGCTGTTAGCCTCGATAAACAGAGACATACATCCAGCTGCACACGTATACGACATTACAGAGCACTCAGAACAGGCCTGAGCCCAGAGTGTCCCGGGTTCAGACGGGTTTCACTCTGAATACGACGGGTTTCACTCTGAATACGACGGGTTTCACTCTGAATACGACGGGTTTCACTCTGAATACGACGGGTTTCACTCTGAATACGACGGGTTTAACGAGTATTATCTTTTATAAAGAAGAGTGGAGTAGGCTTTGGCAAAAGATCATTTAAACAAGTTAGCATAAGTTTAACATGTTAAACTAAGACAACATTACTTCTAATCTCAGTTTACACATTTAGAAAGATATATTTAATTTAATTTGACTTGATTTTGTATTTTATGTGAACCTACATTTGTTTTTTTGTTTGTATAAATATGTGAATATGTGTTTTATGTGAAATTGTACATTCATTCATTCATTTTCTTCCACTCATTCCCGTTAGGGACCGGAGCCTATCCCAGCAGCTTTGGGCCTGAGGCGGGGTACAGCTGTGAGTCGCAGGGTTAACACTTCATTAATTCACCTGAACATGCAGGTGTTCAGACGGTGGGAGAGAACTGACAGTAACGAGTCGGACGGGGATCGAACTCACCACCTTCTTGTTTTGAGGCTTTGAGGCACGAACAGAACCACAGTAAATGTACATTTGACTGAAATAAAATGAATGAAGTTTTGGCAACTGTCCACTTTTTAGCCGTTTGAGCCAAGTCCAAAGAAGAGCTCAAACTGGATAAAACCAAGTCTAAACCGGTGCTAAATCTAGACTAAACCCAGATTCAACAAACTCTTAAAGGAATATAGAGATAAACCAGGAAACTTTGTTGTGGAGTTAAATCAGTCGAGAGGGGCGTCCTCTGATCGTCTGAGCCCTGTCCCCGCTCCTCGTCCCGTGTTTGTCTCACCTCTGATCGTCTGAGCCCTGTCCCCGGTCCTCGTCCCGTGTTTGTCTCACCTCTGATCGTCTGAGCCCTGTCCCCGCTCCTCGTCCGTGTTTGTCTCACCTCTGATCGTCTGAGCCCTGTCCCCGCTCCTCGTCCCGTGTTTGTCTCACCTCTGATCGTCTGAGCCCTGTCCCCGCTCCTCATCCCGTGTTTGTCTCACCTCTGATCGTCTGAGCCCTGTCCCCGCTCCTCGTCCCGTGTTTGTCTCACCTCTGATCGTCTGAGCCCTGTCCCCGGTCCTCGTCCTGTGTTTGTCTCACCTCTGATCGTCTGAGCCCTGTCCCCGCTCCTCGTCCTGTGTTTGTCTCACCTCTGATGGTCTGAGCCCTGTCCCCGCTCCTCGTCCCGTGTTTGTCTCACCTCTGATCGTCTGAGCCCTGTCCCCGCTCCTCGTCCCGTGTTTGTCTCACCTCTGATCGTCTGAGCCCTGTCCCCGCTCCTCGTCCCGTGTTTGTCTCACCTCTGATCGTCTGAGCCCTGTCCCCGGTCCTCGTCCCGTGTTTGTTCAGTGAAGAGGAGCTGTATCCTGAAGACCTGGCCTTCAGCTCCAGGACCCTCTTCAGAGACGCTCGGGACTCTCCTCTTTCCACTGGAACAGGACAAAAGATCAGAGACAATTTAGCATTTTCATCCCTCAAACATGTTCAAATCTGACTAAAACCTGTTACAGTCCCACTAAAACCATTTCAAATCCAACTAAAGCTTGTTTCGTTGCTGTATGTGTAGTTATTCATTAATCATTTTTAAGGAGCTGTGCAATAATAGTAGAATGTGATGGACGTGTGTTGTTTAAACTGTCTATTTTTTTATTATTTATTTATATGGGTTTTTATTTATACATATCATACATTTTTTTCTTCCAAGCTCAAATATTTATGGATTTTTTAAATAACTGGAGCTGCTCAGGCCTGTGTTACTTAATATTTTCAAAGTGAGACCTTCATTTATTCCAAATAAGGAGTGTTTAAAAGACAAGGGGAGTTATGTGACGTTAATAATCAATGTAATCCATGTTGTGTTAAACTCCTGGTGTTTTTAATTGTTTTTCTGTCAGATTTATCATAAGTGCTGGTGTTAAAAGCCAATGAAAGTTCCCAGTTGTTCCTGAATAACTCGTCTGCAGCAGATAAGCCTCTTCTTCTTCTTCAGTAAAATAACCTGTAGCTGTGGGGCTCGGACACTGACCACAGCAGCACACGGAGGAAAAATGACCCCGGCCCCGTATTAATCTGCGGTCGCTGCTCGAGGACGGTGGAATTACAGCAGCTGGAAACAGATTTGTCATTTTAATCTGAGACAGTGGAGCACAGAGAGGTTCAGTGTGGACGCCAAATAATAGGAAAGTTTTACACGTGGAGAAAGTTTTAATGGGGTTTGTTTTCGGAGTAATAATGTAATAAACACTGAGACTCGATCAGAACTACAGACATGTTCAACGTCAGGTCCAGGGGCCGATCATGGGACAAGCTGAGAGTGTATGTGGCCCTCAGCTTCAGAGATAAATGTACTGTTTATGGCTCTAACAGCAGCAGCTTTATACAAACAGGTTCAAATCTGACTAAAACCTGTTCAAATCTGACTAAAACCTGTTCAAATCTGACTAAAACGTTCTAATCCAAGTAAAACTTGTTCAAATCTAACTAAAACCTGTTCAAATCCATCCAAAACCTGTACTTTTGGAATAAGAATAAAATCAGAACAGACTGTCGGCTCTTGGAACTCATTAATGTCCTTGTTGCAAAAAATTTGGACTTCCCTGAACTCAAGGAAATGGAAAAATAAATGGTCCCAATCTTTTTGTATGAGTTGATTTTGTTGTTTGTGTATAATCTGATACAGACAGTTTGAGAGCGAGATTGTTGAAGGTCTTAAATCTACAGATGTACTGATATATTTGTGTTTTTGGAGTCCAGTCCTGTACCTTTATCCAGGGACCTCTCCAGGCCTCGTTTCCTGCGGACCACAGTGAGGACCACAGTCTGACCCGTCTGTTTCATCACCTCCAGGACCTCCTGATTGGTCAGACCGTGCAGACTCACTCCGTCCAGCTGCAAACGAGCACAGGAACCGTCCGAGACCACAGCAAAATAAAGGTCATTTCAGGCGTGACTCAACACAAAACGCTGTAGCATCCAACACAGTAAATGAAGAGGTCAGAGGTTATTCTCACCGCGATGAGTCGGTCGTGGACTCGGATGTTCCCGCTCTGATCTGCAGCGCTGCCCGGAACCACCTGCTTCACAAACACACCCACCGCATCTGAACAGAACCAGAGAAAAGACAAATACAGAGATGTTTCTGCAGCACAGTCCTGTCTCAAAAACCAGGTCTGAATCCCTTCCACCTGGTCGTGTGGATCGGGTGTTGGCCGAACCTTGGCTGGTGAGAGGGTTGTATCCGATGATGGAGATTCCCAAACTCTGTCCTTCTTTCTTCATCAGAGGAACCTCGTGGATCTCGTATCCCTCAAGATTCGGCTGAAAACACACAGACTTTATTAAATATTACAGCGGCTTATTGTGCTTTGCTTTACTTCAGAGAACACCTTTTTGGCACAGTTTTAATTGGACATAAACAGGTTTTTGTTGGATTTGAACAGGTTTTTGTTGGATTTGAACAGGTTTTAGATGGACTTGAACAGGCTTTAGGTGGATTTGAACAGGTTTTTGTTGGATTTGAACAGGTTTTAGATGGATTTGAACAGGTTTTAGATGGATTTGAACAGGTTTTAGATGGATTTAAACAGGTTTAAGTTGGATTTGAACAGGTTTTAGGTGGATCTGAACAGGTTTTAGGTGGATCTGAACAGGTTTTAGGTGGATCTGAACAGGTTTTAGATAGATTTGAACAGGTTTTAGATGGATTTGAACAGGTTTTAGGTGGATCTGAACAGGTTTTAGATGGATTTAAACAGGATTAAGTTGGATTTGAACAGGTTTTAGGTGGATCTGAACAGGTTTTAGGTGGATTTGAACAGGTTTTAGATAGATTTGAACAGGTTTTAGGTGGATTTGAACAGGTTTTAGGTGGATCTGAACAGGTTTTAGGTGGATTTGAACAGGTTTTAGATAGATTTGAACAGGTTTTAGGTGGATTTGAACAGGTTGGATCTTTGACTTTGAACCCACTGCTTTAGAAAAACATTAAACATTAAATTTAACTGTAACAGGTCTAAACCAGGTCTAAACCTAATGACCGTTCGGTGAAAGGACTGGATCATTTTGTTTGTCATTCATGTATTTACAAGTTTGTTTAAACATTTAATATTTATGATACAGTTCTATTTTACAAACACGATCCAGACCTTTTTATGCATTTTGCATATTTTTCCTCCTGTTACTGTTAACGGCTCCACTTGAGTTTCGGTTCAGTCTGATGCTGTGAGTCTGGGTCTGATTCATATTTTAGACCAGTTCATATTTTAAATCACTTTTTAATACTTTTTCTGAGAGACTTTCATGAAATACACTTCAGAAATAAAGCAGGTCTCACCGTTTTGCTGACCCGGCGCTGTGGGGTCTGTCGAGGAGGCGGGGGCAGAGCTGAGACGGGGGCGGAGTCAGGAGGAGGAGGCGGGGCCGGAGCGGACGACCTCTGACCTTTGGGGTCCCTGGCGATCACCATGGTAACCCTGTTCCCACAGCCCTGCAGCACCTTGACGACCTGGTCACTGCTGAGGTCAACGGTGGGCGTGTTCCCGATGCTCAGGATGTGGTCACCTGTCCTCAACCGGCCGTCCTGATTGGACCAGAGCAGAAACAACTGACTAAAGCTCTCTCCTGATTGGACCAGAGCAGAAACTGACTCAAACTCTCTCCTGATTGGACCAGAGCAGAAACAACTGACTAAAGCTCTCTCCTGATTGGACCAGAGCAGAAACAACTGACTCAAACTCTCTCCTGATTGGACCAGAGCAGAAACAACTGACTAAAGCTCTCTCCTGATTGGACCAGAGCAGAAACTGACTCAAACCCTCTCTTGATTGGACCAGAGCAGAAACAACCGACTCAAACTCTCTCCTGATTGGACCAGAGCAGAAACAACTGACTCAAACTCTCTCCTGATTGGACCAGAGCAGAAACAACTGACTCAAACTCTCTCCTGATTGGACCAGAGCAGAAACAACTGACTAAAGCTCTCTCCTGATTGGACCAGAGCAGAAACAACTGACTAAAGCTCTCTCCTGATTGGACCAGAGCAGCAACAACTGACTCAAACTCTCTCCTGATTGGACCAGAGCAGAAATAACTGACTCAAACTCTCTCCTGATTGGACCAGAGCAGAAATAACTGACTCAAACTCTCTCCTGATTGGACCAGAGCAGAAATAACTGACTCAAACTCTCTCCTGATTGGACCAGAGCAGAAACAACTGACTCAAACTCTCTCCTGATTGGACCAGAGCAGAAATAACTGACTCAAACTCTCTCCTGATTGGATCAGAGCAGAAACTGACTCAAACTCTCTCCTGATTGGACCAGAGCAGAAACAACTGACTCAAACTCTCTCCTGATTGGACCAGAGCAGAAACAACTGACTCAAACTCTCTCCTGATTGGACCAGAGCAGAAACAACTGACTCAAACTCTCTCCTGATTGGACCAGAGCAGAAACTGACTAAAGCTCTCTCCTGATTGGACCAGAGCAGAAACAACTGACTAAAGCTCTCTCCTGATTGGACCAGAGCAGAAACTGACTCAAACTCTCTCCTGATTGGACCAGAGCAGAAACTGACTCAAACTCTCTCCTGATTGGACCAGAGCAGAAACCGACTCGGATCAGAACAGTTTTTCAGATCTGTGTCCGTCCCAGACTCACTCTGTGTGCGACGCTGTTGGGAAGCAGAGTCCGGACCACGACTCCGGACGACTTCCCTCCGACGATCCCGAATCCCAGACCAGAGCCATCGTTCACCAGCTCGATCTGCTCCACGTGGCCCCACTGATCCTGGAGAAACAGACGAATACATGAAACCAGGACCAGGACTAGACCAGGACCAGACGAGGACTAGACCAGGACCAGACCAGGACTAGACCAGGACTAGACCAGGACTAGACCAGGACCAGACCAGGACTAGACCAGGACTAGACCAGGACTAGACCAGGACTAGACCAGGACTAGACCAGGACTAGACCAGGACTAGACCAGGACTAGACGAGGACTAGACCAGGACTAGACCAGGACTAGACCAGGAGTAGACCAGGACTAGACCAGGACTAGACCAGGACTAGACCAGGACCAGACCAGGACTAGACCAGGACTAGACCAGGACTAGACCAGGAGTAGACCAGGACTAGACCAGGACTAGACCAGGACTAGACCAGGACCAGACCAGGACCAGACCAGGACCAGACCAGGACCAGACCAGGACTAGACCAGGACTAGACCAGGACTAGACCAGGACTAGACCAGGACTAGACCAGGACTCTCCTTCAGTTCTGCGCTAGTCCTTCTTCAGCCCTTTTTTAGTTTTGATGGAGTCCTTGTTTACATCTGGATAAAGCCTGGTTTAACTCTAGTTTAGTCCAAGTCTTGTCCTTGTTTTAGTCCTGGTTTAGTCCAAGGTTTTAACCTGGTTAAGACCTCATTTAGTCCTGCTTCAGCCTTGGTTTAAACTTTTTTGCATTGGAATTTTAACAACCAAATGTTAGTCCAAGGTTTGTCTCTGAATTCTCTGCAATACAGTCTTGGTATATTGTTTGTTCAGTCCATGTTTAGCCTTGTTTAAGTCCTGGTTTAGTCCTGGTTCAGACCTCACTTTAGTTTCTTCGTAGTCCCAGGTCTAGTCCTGGTTTAGTCCTTGTTCCCATCACTAACCCAACACTTTATCTCTGGGACAGTTAATCCTGACTTTGACCCGTGTTTCTTCCAAAGCAGCAGTATTTTTTCGATCCACTGAACTGACACTAGACCTGCTCTGACTCTGTACGTGCCCAGAGTTCATCGCTGCGTTAAACGTGACCTCGATAGAAACCGGACTCAAACAAAGGGCTGTATTCAGGACGGGCCTCAAACACAAACAGAGAGTGGGCTTCAGAAGGACAGTGACCAGAAACAGAGAGGCCCGCTAACACAAAGCTCAAAGAGTCAAGAAATAAATCAGAACGAGTCACGGGACGAACAGCCCAAAGGTGAAAATGAGTTTGTAGCTTATATCTGGTGCATTGTACACTGTTCTGATCAAAAACACAGAAATTAAAAGTCCATTTCATGATATTTTTACTGTTTCATTTAGTTTTCAGTATAATCTCCTAAAGTTTACTGTGAAAATGAGACCTTAAGACGTGATCTAGTCTTTATAATGAAGGATTTTAATAGATGAGAATGATCAGTCCACAGCAGGATTTTGTCCAATCACAGCTCACTTCAGGTAAAAAGGAGCGCTCCCATTGGTCGACACTGATGTCAACAACGAAAGAACAAGGAAATAAACCAAGGAAATGGGTTATTCTGTTGGAAATATTATTATTTTACAGAGAAACAGCTCAAAAAAGATAAAAAATAAAGAAACAGCAGCAAATTAAACATGAATAAATGTTGCTTCGATGCAGTGTTTAACTTATATTTAATGTAATGTTTAGTATTTTGTGGTGAAAATTTTGTCTGTTTTTACCTTTTTTTAAATAAAAGAAGCAGGAAAGGTTGCTGCTGCTGTTGGAGGAGAGTGGAGACCGGGACAAAAAACTAAAACAGGTTCTGGAGCTTTAAGTAAATTAAAAGGCTGAATATTTAAAACAAGAGCTCTAAAGTTGAGCTCCAAACTAACAGAACGATCTTAAACGTCGAGCAGACGTCAGCTGCGGATGTGAAGAGGCTGTTGTACTGAACTCAGCTGTTTTTTCTTGTCTGTTTTAAAAAGTGGCATCAGCAGAGTTTGTTTTGTGCTTCACGTGTTGTAAATTCTGCAGACATTTAGCATCTCTCTCTGATATTTTTATTATGAAATCCCAGATGGAAACGAGCTGTGACACTAAACTTTTACTGTGAGCCGTTTGACGAAGCAGACACAGACTAAACTTCGAGTCCCGAGAGTAAACCCTAAACTGCTGCAGTCGAGTCACGTGACCTGAACCAGAACCTGCCTCAGGACCAAAAACTGATGAAGCAGCGAAGAGGAGACAGCTGCTTTTACCGTGTCGATGTTGGCTAACGGTGGTGCGTTCAGGGGCCTCTCTCGGGCCACCACCAGCTCCACTGTGTCTCCGCTCTGCAGCAGGGACAGCGCCTCCTGCTGGCTGATACCGGGCTCCAGAGGACGGCCGTTTATCACCAAAACCTGGTCCCGCTCCTGAAGACCTCCGCTCCTGAGAAAAAGAAGAACATGACTGGACCTGCTGCGTTTGAGTTAATGACACGTTTAGATTTATGGGAAATAAAAGGAAAGAAACGTGTGTGTCCATCATTTATGTTGAACTAGACTTGTTTTATTAAAGAGTGGCTTCATTTTGAGTTAAATCAGATAAAAGTCACAGTCGGCTGCGAAAAAAAGAGACTTTAGTGACTTTACTAATAAATTATAATCCTTGACCAACAATCACTCGCTGATCGTATCACCTGAGGTACTACAACCTGTTCAAATCCAACTAAAACCTGTTCAAATCCAACTAAAACCTGTTCAAATCCAACTAAAACCTGTTCAAATCCAACTAATACCTGCTCAAATCCATCTAAAACCTGCTCAAATCCAACTAAAACCTGCTCAAATCCATCTAAAACCTGCTCAAATCCATCTAAAACCTGTTCAAATCCAACCAAAACCTGTCCTAATCCATCTAAAACCTGTTTATATCCATTTAAAACCTGTTCAGATCAAACTAAAACCTGTTCAAATCCAACTAAAACCTGTTCAAATCCAACTAAACCTGCTCAAATCCAACTAAAACCTGTTCAAATCCAACTAAAACCTGTTCAGATCAAACTAAAACCTGTTCAAATCCAACTAAAACCTGTTCAAATCCAACTAAACCTGATCCAATCCAACTAAAACCTGTCCTAATCCATCTAAAACCTGTTTATATCCATTTAAAACCTGTTCAGATCAAACTAAAACCTGTTCAACTCCAACTAAAACCTGTTCAAATCCAACTAAACCTGATTCAATCCATCTAAAACCTGTTCAGATCAAACTACCACTTGTTCAAATCCAACTAAAACTTTGTTAAACCTATCTCAAAACTGTTCAAATCCATAGAAAACCTGTTCAAATCCGACTAAAACCTGTTCTAATCCATCTAAAACCTGTTCAAATCCATCTAAACCCTGTTCAAATCCAACTAAAACCTGTTCTAATGCATCTATAACCTGTTCTAATCCATCTAAAACCTCAGAAACCACAGACGAGGGTGCGGTACTTGTTGCAGACACACAGCTGTAACTCGTCAGGGGAAGTTTGAAACACCATCAATGACTCGTTATGACACTGGTGCGACTGACGACACATGATGCAACACAAACAGATCAGCTCCTCAGTATCGTGGCTGATATCGAGTATATCTTATTTTATAAACATTACGGCCCAGGCTTCATGGACACAGATATTTTGTCTGATGATATTTTCTCTTTCAGAACGTGAAGCTTCAACAGAGAGCGCTCCATGTGAGATTAAACACAGCAGTAGAACAGTTCCAGACGTACACAGTGATGTATTCCAGAGTGTTTGTGTCTGAGGTCGAACCTGTGAGCCACGCCTCCGGGCTGGATGTGTTTGACGAAGACCCCCTGAGAGCTGCTGCCTCCGGGGTTCAGACCCACCACACTGAAGCCCAGACCTCCAGAGACCGGCCGGGTCAGACTCACCAGCTCCGTCTGACGGCCCTGGGACACACACAGAGGGTTTATTTAGGTTTATCTCCAGGGGAGGCTTTAAATACAAATAAAACATGCTTAAATCTGACTAAAACATGTTCAAAACCAACTTACACCTGTTTAAATTAATCTAAAACCTGTTCAAATCCAACTAAACCTGTTCAAATCCAACTAAAACCTGTTCAAATTCAACTGAAACCCGTTAAAATCCAACTAAAACCTGTTCAAATCCAACTAAACCTGTTTAAATCCAACTAAAACCTGTTCAAATCCAACTAAAACCTGTTCAAATTCAACTGAAACCCGTTAAAATCCAACTAAAACCTGTTCAAATCCAACTAAACCTGTTTAAATCCAACTAAAACCTGTTCAAATCCAACTAAACCCGTTCAAATCCAACTAAACCTGTTCAAATCCAACTAAACCTGTTCAAATCCAACTAAACCTGTTCAAATCCAAGTAAAATCTGTTAAAATGCAACTAAAACCTGTGTAAATCCAACTAAACCTGTTCAAATCCAACTAAACCTGCTCAAATCCAACTAAAATCTGTTAAAATGCAACTAAAACCTGTTCAAAACCAACTAAACCTGTTCAAATCCAACTAAAAGCTGTTCAAATCCAACTAAAACCTGTATAAATCCAACTAAACCTGTTCAAATCCAACTAAACCTGCTCAAATCCAACTAAAATCTGTTAAAATGCAACTAAAACCTGTTCAAAACCAACTAACCCTGTTCAAATCCAACTAAACCTGTTCAAAACCAACTAAACCTGTTCAAATCCAACTAAAACCCGTTAAAATGCAACTAAAACCTGTTCAAAACCAACTAAAACCCATTAAAATCCAACTAAAACCTGTATAAATCCAACTAAACCTGTTCAAATCCAACTAAAACCCATTAAAATCCAACTAAAATCTGTTCATGTCCAACTAAAACCTGTTCATATCCAACTAAAACCTGTATAAATCCAACTAAACCTGTTCAAATCCAACTTAAACCCATTAAAATCCAACTAAAACCTGTTCATATCCAACTAAAACCTGTTCAAATCCAACTAAAACCTGTTAAACGCAGTTAGAGACACAGATTTAGGTGTATAGTGGTTTCTCTGACCTTTGCGTTGGTGAGGATCCATTTCTGGAGGTCGGAGGCAGTGGGCGGGGCCTGGTGAGTGTTTGGAGCCGTGTGATTGGTCAGAGCGGAGGCGGGGGGCGGAGTCACGCTGCTGATGATGAGCTGACCTTTCTGAGAGAAACTGAAGTCACTGCAGGCGTCCGGAGGCAAACTGTTCAACTGAAACACAGAAGACAAACTAAAACCTGATCCAAGAGACTGAGACCGAAGACACACGGATCAATAACAGGTTTATAATCGATTTATAAAAGATCAATAATTAATACATCTAAATACAGTCAGGGAAGATTTAAGGACAATCCACTCATTTGTTTAAGTCAAGAGGCAAACTAAAACCTGTTCAAATCCAACTAAAACCTGTTCAGATCCAACTTAAACCTGTTCAAATCCAACTTAAACCTGTTCAGATCTAACTTAAACCTGTTCAAATCCAACTTAAACCTGTTCAGATCTAACTTAAACCTGTTCAGATCTAACTTAAACCTGTTCAGATCTAACTTAAACCTGTTTGAATCCACCTAAAACCTGTTCAGATACAACTAAAACCTGTTCAAATCCACCTAAAACCTGTTCAGATCCAACTAAAATGTTTTCTGATGCAACTAAAACCTGTTTAAATCCAACTAAAACCTGTTCAAATCCAACTTAAACCTGTTCAAATCCAACTTAAACCTGTTTAGATCCGACTTAAACCTGTTTAAATCCAACTTAAACCTGTTCAAATCCAACTTAAACCTGTTTAGATCCAACTTAAACCTGTTCAGATCCAACTTAAACCTGTTCAAATCCAACTAAAACCTGTTCAAATCCAACTTAAACCTGTTTAAATCCAACTTAAACCTGTTTAAATCCAACTTAAACCTGTTTAGATCCACTCTGGATGATGCAGAGTAATTAAGGCCCAACTTAGATAAAAACCTTTGAAGGATAAGATTTAAGATGAAAATAACAAATCAAATTGTCATCACAGTGTTCTCCAAACACATTAAATATCCTGTTTTTCTCCCGAAGACTGTCGCTCCTGAATAAACCTCACTCTCTCCACAGGCCTCTCTCTGAATCGTCTGTATTCCGTCCTCGTTCTCGCTGACGTCGGTAAACTCACATTAAGATAATAGCTCTGAGTGGCTTCATTCTGACGCTGCCAAGGTCACATCTCTCCATCAACACGTCCTTACCTCCTTTACCCTCACATCCTACACCACTTCATTACTCCACTCTATCCTCTGTGTTCACATGCTCCACTGCAGCACACTCCAGAAGCTTCACTTTTACCCACAACAAAAACAACAACAGTGAAACTACTCCTACAATCACACATTACAGCATAGTGTTTTCTCTTTCCTGCAGCTAAATACTTATATAACGTGAATACTGTAAAATCCAACAGAGCTGCAACGATGTCAATTATAAAAATGTGTTGATGCGTCGTATTGACACGCATCTGTTTCTCAGACTGACCGTAGAGCGTCTGAAATCATGCCTAAGTTGTTTTAGTGTGGACTGCAATGCACACCAGGAAGTGTAGGGGGCAGTACTTCTCCCACTGTCTGCTTTCTGCTCCCGACAAAGGCTCGAACGAGACCAAAACAATCAAAAGTGTGGAAGCGTTTCAGAAAGTCAGACAAACGCTTAGCTTAGCTTGTAGCGTTCCTTTTTTTGACACTTTTTTTGACACCCAATATTTGGATTAAAGGGTGTTATTTTCAGTTTCAGTACCTTATGTTTAAGTGCAAAAAGCCTTGTAAAGTTGTATTACTTCTTTATGTTTAGTGTTATGGTTAGATTTTACATGTTAAACGTTAAGTTATAATGTTTGAACACAATAGAATAGAACATGAACAACGAAAATCAGTATAACTCTCACCTTTTAGCAGCATTAGAATAAAAACAATACATAAACACTATAAAATTATTGCACAGAATTCTCAAAATATGCAGCATATAATAAATAATACAGTAAATAATACAAGGTGCAGAGTTATAGGTATGAATACTGCTCTGTGGTTGGTGAGAATGGTCATTATTTTTATTAACAACGTAAACTTTTATTTGACCACGTTTGTAGAGGTTTGTAGAGGTTTGTAAAGGTTTGTAAAGGTTTGTAGAGGTTTGTAAAGGTTTGTAGAGGTTTGTAGAGGTTTGTAAAGGTTTGTAGAGGTTTGTAAAGGTTTGTAGAGGTTTGTAAAGGTTTGTAAAGGTTTGTAGAGGTTTGTAAAGGTTTGTAGAGGTTTGTAAAGGTTTGTAGAGGTTTGTAAAGGTTTGTAGAGGTTTGTAGAGGTTTGTAGAGGTTTGTAGAGGTTTGTAAAGGTTTGTAAACGTTTGTAGAGGTTTGTAAAGGTTTGTAGAGGTTTGTAAAGGTTTGTAGAGGTTTGTAAAGGTTTGTAGAGGTTTGTAGAGGTTTGTAAAGGTTTGTAGAGGTTTGTAAAGGTTTGTAAAGGTTTGTAAAGGTTTGTAGAGGTTTGTAAAGGTTTGTAGAGGTTTGTAGAGGTTTGTAAAGGTTTGTAAACGTTTGTAGAGGTTTGTAGAGGTTTGTAGAGGTTTGTAGAGGTTTGTAAAGGTTTGTAGAGGTTTGTAGAGGTTTGTAAAGGTTTGTAGAGGTTTGTAGAGGTTTGTAGAGGTTTGTAGAGGTTTGTAAAGGTTTGTAAAGGTTTGTAAAGGTTTGTAAAGGTTTGTAAAGGTTTGTAGAGGTTTGTAAAGGTTTGTAGAGGTTTGTAAAGGTTTGTAAAGGTTTGTAGAGGTTTGTAGAGGTTTGTAAAGGTTTGTAGAGGTTTGTAAAGGTTTGTAGAGGTTTGTAAAGGTTTGTAGAGGTTTGTAAAGGTTTGTAAAGGTTTGTAGAGGTTTGTAGAGGTTTGTAGAGGTTTGTAGAGGTTTGTAAAGGTTTGTAGAGGTTTGTAAAGGTTTGTAGAGGTTTGTAGAGGTTTGTAGAGGTTTGTAGAGGTTTGTAAAGGTTTGTAGAGGTTTGTAAAGGTTTGTAGAGGTTTGTAGAGGTTTGTAGAGGTTTGTAGAGGTTTGTAAAGGTTTGTAGAGGTTTGTAAAGGTTTGTAGAGGTTTGTAAAGGTTTGTAGAGGTTTGTAAAGGTTTGTAGAGGTTTGTAGAGGTTTGTAGAGGTTTGTAAAGGTTTGTAGAGGTTTGTAAAGGTTTGTAGAGGTTTGTAGAGGTTTGTAGAGGTTTGTAGAGGTTTGTAGAGGTTTGTAGAGGTTTGTAGAGGTTTGTAGAGGTTTGTAGAGGTTTGTAGAGGTTTGTAGAGGTTTGTAGAGGTTTGTAGAGTTTTGTAGAGGTTTGTAGAGTTTTGTAGAGGTTTGTAGAGGTTTGTAAAGGTTTGTAGAGTTTGTAGAGGTTTGTAGAGGTTTGTAGAGGTTTGTAAAGGTTTGTAGAGGTTTGTAAAGGTTTGTAGAGGTTTGTAGAGGTTTGTAGAGGTTTGTAGATGTTTGTAGAGGTTTGTAAAGGTTTGTAAAGGTTTGTAGAAACTGTCTCTCATTCTGTCCCGAGTGAGTCGTCTGATCACAGACTGCAGTGAGACATATCGGTATCATCTCCGTGTCCTTCTGCGGCGTCAATAACATCAGACACATATCTGTAAAACGGCCGTGTCCGTCTTCATCTAAAGAAAATGACACATGCAGCGGCGGAGCGTCCTGAAGAACACAAGGACACGCAGAACCAGGATCGATACTCGTCTGTGGTTAATGTACGAACGCCCTTCCCTCAGTTATCAGAGTTCAGACCTGAGCAAGATCTGAGGCTCCATCAACACGGAGCACTCAGAGATTAACAGAGAGAACACTGCAGCAAGGAACCGGGGAGGAACCAGGGAAGGAACCAGGGAAGGAAGCAGGGAAGGAACCAGAGAAGGAACCAGGGAAGGAACTAGAGAAGGAACCAGAGAAGGAACCAGGGAAGGAACAACAGAAGGAACCAGGAAGGAACCGGGAAGGAACAACAGAAGGAACCAGGAAGGAACCGGGAAGGAACCGGGAAGGAACCAGGAAGGAACCGGGAAGGAACCAGGAAGGAACCGGGAAGGAACAACAGAAGGAACCAGAGAAGGAACCAGGGAAGGAACAACAGAAGGAACCAGAGAAGGAACCAGAGAAGGAACCAGGGAGGAACCAGGGAAGGAACCAGGGAAGGAACCAGAGAAGGAACCAGAGAAGGAACCGGGAAGGAACAACAGAAGGAACAACAGAAGGAACCGGGGAAGGAACAACAGAAGGAACCAGAGAAGGAACCAGGAAGGAACCAGGGAAGGAACCAGAGAAGGAACTAGAGAAGGAACCAGAGAAGGAACCAGGGAAGGAACCAGAGAAGGAACTAGAGAAGGAACCAGAGAAGGAACTAGAGAAGGAACCAGAGAAGGAACTAGAGAAGGAACCAGAGAAGGAACTAGAGAAGGAACTAGAGAAGGAACCAGAGAAGGAACCAGGGAAGGAACCAGAGAAGGAGGGAGGAAGACAGCGGAGGATGGTGTTTATGTTTGAACTGATGGAATTGTGGGATTAAATGAAGAGTTTGTGATTTTTATTTTATTTTTTTTGCATTTGAAGAAACCTGTTTATTCACCTAAAAGTATATTGTTGTGTTTTTAGATTTTTGATCCATTATTTTTATTTTTTAACTTAATTCATAACTGTAATTTGCAGGTAGTCGTCTCTGCTGTTGGTGGAGTTGTTAGGAACAAAATAAAGCATTTCTTCTGAAACAGCTCAGATCCTGAAGCTGTGAGGGTTTTAAACACTTTTCACCTGCAGGACTTTCTGACAGCGTTTAACTATTGTATTGTTTTTGATCTTGATATCTTTTATGCTTTCGTCCTCTTTAATGACATTTAAATGACATGTATTTGTTCAATGATGCACTTAATGCAGTGTATTTGGAAGGGTTAGGATTAAATGTGCATTCTCTGGCGGTTTCTACAAAATGAGTTGAAGTATGTGGAAATTATTCACTCACAGAGTATGGACACGGCTGGAGCTTAGCATTAGCGCTAACTTCAAGAAAATATTAATATTACAGACAAAAACACCTGGAATGTTGCATTATTCACTTTGATTATGAGGCAATCTCAGCAGTAAAACAATGTTAGAAAGACAAGCATTAAAAAGGGCCAACTTATTTCATTTTATTTGACTTTATTTTATTTGACTGAACTTAGGAGCTGTTTGAGTGTAGTACCGGTGTGTACCTGGTGGTGGTGTTTGAGTGTAGTACCGGTGCGTACCTGGTGGTGGAGGTGTTTGAGTGTAGTACCGGTGCGTACCTGGTGGTGGAGATGTTTGAGTGTAGTACCGGTGCGTACCTGGTGGTGGTGTTTGAGTGTAGTACCAGTTCATACCTGGTGGTGGAGCTGTTTGAGTGTAGTACCGGTGCGTACCTGGTGGCGGAGATGTTTGAGTGTAGTACCGGTGCGTACCTGGTGGTGGTGTTTGAGTGTAGTACCGGTGCGTACCTGGTGGTGGTGTTTGAGTGTAGTACCGGTGCGTACCTGGTGGTGGTGTTTGAGTATAGTACCGGTGCGTACCTGGTGGTGGTGTTTGAGTGTAGTACCGGTGCGTACCTGGTGGTGGTGTTTGAGTGTAGTACCGGTGCGTACCTGGTGGTAGAGCTGTTTGAGTGTAGTACCGGTGCGTACCTGGTGGCGGAGCTGTTTGATGGAGTGGTGCAGCGTGAGGATGTGGTTGAACAGTGGACTCTGCAGAGTTTCTCTCAGGTTTCGCAGGTTGTCGCTGTGAGTCCACTCTTCGCGTTGAACCAGTTTGGACTGAAGTCTGTCGAGAGCCGCCAGGACCTGCTGCCGCTCGCTCGACGACACTGAACGCACCGCGGACAAATACGCTTTAAACACGGATAAAACTGAACACATCACAAAACAAAGGCTGTAAAATGGGAACTATTTGAATAAACAGAGCATTACCCGTCGGAAGGTTTTCAAACATCGTTGTGTCTTGTTTTCAGACTCAACTTCTGGAAAAAACTGGAAAGAAAAACAACGATTTTTAGTTATAATTATTAAAGTAGCACTGTTCAACTTTTAGCCCAAAAATGTACAGTCTCCCTCTCATTTTTATTAAAACTAATGAGGCATATAAAAAAGAAAACAGACCAATACACTGAACCTTACAGAGCCAGATCTGTACAAAACACACTAAAATGAACCGCTGTGAAGAAATGCTCTTTATCCAAACTTGCCGTCTTGAACGTCTCTACTGGTAAACAAACATGGCCGCCGCTGACAGTGAGGGTCCTCAGAGAGGGAACTGATGGGTTTAACATTGCATTGCTCTTCTTCATTTTGCCAACTACACCTTCTTTTATGTTTAGGAGTGTATTGGTGCGTTCACTTGCTCCTCGGTAACTCGGAAACTCACATGAATCCTGAACAGACTCTGAACCTCACTGAGATTCTGTTGACGTTACTTTCATCATCATCAGGAGGAAACGTTTAAGATATTTTAGTTTAATATCAGTTTCAAATATTTCAAGTGTTTTCACATTAATAACTTGATCATGTGACACTAGTTTTTGTCCATTTAGACTTATTTAGACTAAATACTAGTTATTTATTTATTTGCGTCTGTATTTAGAGGTTTATGTTCACTTCTTATGTTTTGAATAGTCTTCTCTTTCTTGAAGCGCTGCTAATAACTGCTGCTGTGACTGAAGATGGACTTAAACTGATGGATTTAAATGGGCTTAGTTGAATTTCAACAGGTTTCAGTTGGTTTTGAACAGGTTTTAATTTAATTTAAACAGATTTTAGATGGATTTAAACAGGGCTTAGATGGATTTAAACAGGGCTTAGATGGATTTAAACAGGTTTTAGATGGATTTGAACGCTCTATTCACTCATTTAAAAATAACATTAGTACATTTTTGACTTTATCTTGCTTGTTGTTGTTTAGAATAAATATAAATCTATGTAATCACATGTGCTCTTTGATATAAACATGAGACAGTGATTTTGTATTGGATTTTAAAGCTCAGTGAAGCTCAAACATTCCCTGAAAGACTTCTGCGCATGCAACAAGAAATCATCACATAAACATTTAGAAAGAAAAGAGTTAAATTTACAACATTTGAGTTTGGGTTCTGTTTTCTTTTGAGTGTAAACGCAGCCGTGAACAGAGCACTTTTGTTTGAGTGAAATCTATCTCCACAGAGACACACAGCTCTTATCTCTGCTTTATTTACAGAGAGAGAGAAACTGGGACAAAAGCAGTACTTTATCAGCTCCAACAACAGACAAACAGAGACTAAAACCTGAAACTGCAAATCTGTCCCACACCTGAGCCTCACCTGCGCAACCAGGAAGTGAAACTACAGCACAAACAGGGAGGGAACGGCAGGGAAAACTACTTATTCAGACAATTATACACTTAATCTACTCAAATAATATTTAACTTTACCTTTTATTTCAACAGAATGCCCTCAAATCAATTGGAACCATGTAGAATCAATAAGCAACAGGTGCATTTCCCCAATAAACGCTAATAAATCACTAATAAAACGCGTAAAACGGCAACGACAATGTTAATATAAACTAAATTAATCATGCGAGACGTTAATAATTAAGGCTCAGATGTGTTTGTGAGATTAAATCCATCCAAAAAGACGTAAAACCAACTTTTATCCGCCCGAAGCCTCACAGCTGCGGAGCTAGCGTATCCCGATGCTAACCGTTAACATGCTAAAAACGGCTAAGAAAAAAGTGATAAAACTATGATTTTTGGAAAGAAGTAAAGAGGAAAACACCCGGGGATGAAAGATGGGGGTGTGGGGAGGATATGAGAGGGGTTTTAAGGTTTAACAGTAAAGAAAAGTGGAGGAAAAACTCACATGAAGTGGGTTCGGTCCGTATCGCTTTAATGCTGCTTTTATGGTCCGTGGGAAATTAGAGTGAGCTGTTGTTTGACGAGAGCCGTTCAATGATCTCAGATTAGAGCGACCACTTCACTTAGATTCGACCTTCCTCTTCATAAAACGGAAAATTCTGAACAGAAGTGGTCAAAGGAATTAATCAAAGGTGTTTTTTGAGACTAATATAGATTTATATGATTTTTGTTTAATATTTATTTATTATGGACATCACAATTACGTTTGACAAACCATGTGCATTGCTTAGGTGTTTAGCATGGTTTCTTTTAACAGTCAATTTTCTTTTTAAGGAGAGGAAAATGCATGAATAAAATAAAATAAAAATATATATTAAAAATGACATGGTATAAAAATGTATGTAAAAGAAAAATACAGTTAATAAACTAAGGAGGCTCCAGTCATACAGCGGTAAAATGTTCATGTAAGTGTTGTTTTGTGTCAATTAAATCACAAAGATTTAAGTCAGATGGGATCAACTCAACCACCATTAGTTGAATGTTCTGCGGGAACGTGTCAACATGAGGCTAAGGATGACACTAAGAGAAATTAGAATAAATAAAAACTAATATTATATTAATATCATAATAAAACAGTACAAAAATGGTTATAAAGAATGCTTGAATATGAATTATAGGGCTACAACACAATTAAGCTTCAGAAAACTGAAAAGTCTTGTCTCCTAAATCATGTTATTCAGTAATAATCAAATCACTACAAAGTCACAAACAAAATTCAATGTAAATCCAATTAAAGAACAGAAGTTAATATGAGGCAAACCACTGTATGTTATTTTAGGTTTTTACTTTCATTGAAGCTGATCTGAGACAAACATAAATATAAGCACATTTTTTTATTTACATTTTTTCACATTTATTTGATTTTACTTTATTTTATTTATTTATTTTTTGACAGAATTTACAGCGTTGCCTCGTCCCTGAACGCCTCGCAGAGTCACGTGACGCCTCAGATCCAAAATGGCGTCCTGCTGGGGCCGCTGGTTTCGCTCTTGTTTGTGGAGTGTCTTCTTTTATTGCGTTTATTCTCATCTAAAGCTGGTTCTGGCGGACGAAGTAGAGAACTGCGACTCTTTACGACTCGGACAATATCCTTTTACCAACATTTACTGCATTTGTTTCCCAAATTTAATCCGAATATGAGGCTAACTGCTATGATAGCTTTGCTACTTTCGTTTATTGAACATAAACATCACTGAATAACTCTGTTTTTACCAGTATTCACTCTGTTATTCCGCTTTGATTCTTGCAGTTAAGCCCAAAAGCATTATGGTGTATCAGGGCCATAGTTCTAAACATTGACTATTTGATATTACGCCTGTATTTTCCGTAGCATACAAGCTCATTCACTCATTATATTCGCATAACATCAATAATAAAGACATGCTGAAGTTAAACGTCTTATTTCCAATCGTAATTAGCTGATATTATTAGTTATAAGATAGTTTTTGCTTTTACCCAATTTATAAGTCAAGTAATATAGTGACAAACCAGATTTATTGCAACAAAACAGTATTATTTACATTTCTTTACATGTTGTAAATGTGATATCAGTGCTGGCTTGAACAGTTCATTGACTTTCACTATTATTATAGTAAAAAAATCAAAAAACACTTAATCTTTGAGTAACTTAACTATTCCATTTTATAAGCATCAGATGCTTGCTCCTTTCAGAAACTGCTCTACTACATTATTTAAAAAAAACTTATTAATATGATGCTGTGGTCACTGAGTGTATTCTCCTTGACTTTCTGAAAGTATTTGTGCAAAGATCCAAAGATCGATGAAGCCACTCAGGAGCCGGAGAGCTGCAGAGACATGACGGCCTGGGGTCAGTCTCACACTTCCAGTAACGTCCTCCTGGTTTCAGAGTCTGAGGCTGATGTGTGAAAATCTAGCGTCTGCTTTAATTTTCTTTTTCATGTTTGTTTTTTTCCAGTGGAGTGTCTGCCGGCTCCAAACGTCACGTGTCGTCTCTCGAACGGGACAGAGTTCAGGTTCAGTGGAGACGAGGTGGGCTTCAACAGAACCGTCCCCTGCAGGAACGTGTGAGTAACTACAGCTGAACGTTAGATCACATTTGTATTATTTATTATTCAGTGTTGAACGTGGTGCTGTTTTTTTTCAGGAGCGGTTATTCGTATAAAGTGGCCGTGGCCTTGTCTCTGTTCCTCGGCTGGTTAGGAGCAGACCGCTTCTATCTGGGATATCCCGCTCTGGGTAATCGATAATATACTCACACACTGCAATAAAATACTCACATTGTGCTTATTGTTTCTTATTTTTCCATATTATAATCACTATTTTTGGTCTAATGCAACCATTGAGTCTTAAGATCTGATCTGGTATACACTGTAGTTCACAAATAATGCATTCAGTAAATACAGATTTTTGGTTAAAACATGGTAAAAGTAGCTTAAAACTAGCCTTTTAGTTTTCACTTTCCCTTAAACACAGGAACACACGTTTCCCAAATGATTCTGGAAAATGTACAATAAAAATGTACAATAAAAATGTACAATAAAAATGTACAAAATACTATATACTATAATTAAATAGTGACTGAAAATGAAAAGTGGAAGGAATCTAGTTTGAATTAAAATAAAACTTGTTTGAATCAATCTAAATGTGTTTCAAATCCAGATTAAACCTTCTCAAATCCAGTTAAAACCTGTTCAGATTCTACTAAAACCTGTTAAAATCCAGTTAAAACCTGGTCAAATCTAATCAAACCCTACTCAAATTAAACTAAAACCTGATCAAGTTGAATTAAACCCCCTTCAAATCCAGCTAAAACCTGTTCAGATCCAACTAAAACCAGTTAAAAGCCAAAATAGAAACCTTGCTAAACCATAACAAGCTTCTATAGGATCTACTGGGTTGAAGAACAGAGAAAATAAAACCTCACATTTGTGTCTCTGTTTGTTCCAGGTTTGTTGAAGTTCTGTACGGTCGGTTTCTGTGGGATCGGGACTCTCATAGACTTCATACTGATCGCCATGCAGGTGAGTCCTGATCCCAGTCCAGGTCCTGATCCCAGTCCAGGTCCTGATCCCAGTCCAGGTCCTGATCCCAGTCCAGGTCCTGGTCCCAGTCCAGGTCCTGATCCCAGTTCAGGTCCTGATCCCAGTCCAGGTCCTGATCCCAGTCCAGGTCCAGACTCAGGGAGGTTTGTTGGATGACAGTGAAGGAGGCAGTGAGGAAAGGTTTTCGTCCACTGACTGTGATGTGGAGATACAGTTTTATTCATGTCACTAGTGTTGACTGTTTTATTCAAATACAGTGGTTTTAATAAAAGAGTCTGACCCAAACCCTTCAGATTACTTCAAACAATGGGTTTAGAACTAAAGAAATCAACCGAAACTGAGCCACTTTCTGTAAAAAGATATGGACAGGTTTAGTTCTGGTTTAAACCAAGCACTAGTCCTGGTTTAGTCCTGGTTTAGTCCCGGTCTATTCCTTGTTTAGCCCAAGTTTAGATCTGATTTGTGATTCTGGTCTAGTCCTGCTTTACTCTCTGTTTAAGTCCTGGTTTAGTCCTGGTTTAGTCCAGGTTTAGTCTGGATATAATCCTTCCCTTCTTTAGTTTTAGGTTGTGTCCTGGTTTTGACCCAGTTTAGCTCCGGTTTAGTCCTGGTCTGGTCTGGGTTTGGCTCTGTTTTAGATCAGATTTTTAGAATTTGTTTTGGCTCTGGTTTAACCTTTTCAAATTCAGTTAAAACCTGTTCAGATCTGACTAAAACTAATTCAAACTAAATTCCTAGTCCTGGTTTAGTTTTATTTGTTCTTCAATCAGAGCTGGATTAATTCTAAGGGTTTTAAAGACACAGACTGTAATCGAACCGATACGTCCTCCTCCTCTTCGTTTATGGACCGATGTGATGAAGTCTCAGTGCTGCGTTCAGGTGACACAGGACCATTAGGCGCCGTTTGATGAATGAGCGACGTGTTTTATCTAAAGAGGGGTCCATTACTGACGTCGTTCATCGAGAGACGGATGGAGACGAGAGCACGACCTGTGTTTATTCATCAGCCTCTGACAGAACGGAAAACCACCTCAGAGCCATCTGCAGTAAACAAGAAGATTTAAATCACTGTCACTGTTAGAGACCAGAGGATCCTGCCAAAACCTGTTCAGATCCAGCTAAAACCTGTTCAGATACAACGAAACGCTGATTAGATCCAACAAAAAACCCTGTTTAAACCCAACTTGAACCTGTTCAAATCCAACTGTAACCCATTTAAACCCAACTAGAACCTGTTCAAATCCATCTAAAACTTGTTAAAGCTAACTTAAACCTGTTCAGATCCAACTGAAGCCTGCTCATATCCAATAAAAACCTGTTAAAATCTCACTTAAACCTGTTCAACTCCAAGTAAAACGTCCTAAATCGAACCAAAACCTTTTAAAACCATCCAAAACCTTTTTGAATATGACTAAAACCTGTTTAATTTCAATTAAAACCTATTTTAATCCAAATAAAACCTGCTTGAATCCAATTAAAACCAGTTCAAAACTTTAAAAATCCATGTAAAACCCAATAAATTTAAAAGTTGTTCGGCTCGATTCATAACCTGTATAAATCCACCCAAATCCAGTCTGATTTGGTTTTGCTAATGACTACATGCAATAATTACCTTACTATTTACTACTACTACTACTACTACTACTACATTACTATTATTTTGACAATTATGACTGATTCCAGCTCTGATTTGTAACTTCCTGTCCTGCCTCTGTGTACTTCCTGTTTGCAGATCGTGGGTCCGGCCGACGGCTCTCTCTACATCGTGGATTATTACGGAGCGCGTTTGACTCGTTTGTCCATCACCAACGAGACGTTCAGAAAACCACACCTGTCTCTGTGAAAACCCACCTGAACTCACCTGGACCTCAACAAACCGCTGTGAGTTTCAATTAAAAAAAAAACAATAAAACAACCTTTTTGATGCTATCATGCTAATGCTAAACACTAAAAATAATGCTAAAGAATTTATATGACAATAGCCTGCTCTTTCTGACTCTTCTGAACAACCCAGCAACAAATATCTCTCCAAATACAATAAAATTTGCCCCGATGGTCCATAACTCCAGGGGGCGGGACTTCACACCTGTCAATCACCAGACCAGAAGAAGTTTTAAAGACTTTTCCATTCTGTTAACAAATTGTGTGTTCATTCATTCATGACCCGTAATAAAAAAAATTAAAAGAAGAAAGAAAAAAAAGCCAAGTTTTTCTAAAGTGGAAAGTAAGAAATGATTAAAATGACAGATCAATACGAGATTAAAATTAGGTCACAGTCTGATATTTGACTTTAATCCCTGAAGAAAAACGTGTTTGACCTTCAACTTCGAAGTTTCTTTTTAAATTATTCTGAACTTACAGATTTGTATTAATTATAACGACCCAGTATTAACCCCCTAAAACCTGGAAAAATATTCTACATTTTAAGTATTGTTACAGATAACGAAGAAAACGTAAAAATTCCCACGTTAATTATATTCTTCTAATTTTGTTTATTCCAAATTTGGGTCAATTTGTCCGTTTCTCATTGTTTTTTGAAAAGCCTTGAACCAAAATGTGTTCGACCTTGAATTTTGACGTCTCCTTTTTTAATTATTCTGAGCTAAGTTTTAGGAAAGTCTTGGACAAAAGAAATGTAGTAAAACTTTAATTGTGTGTCCTTTTAGTGTTGTTTTGTTATTTTTAGTTCCCACTTTAATGAAAGATGTCTCTGTTTTTGCAGGTTTTCCATTTTCTGAACTCGAGCCTGGCCTGGCCTCGTCTGTCACTTCTTTATTTATGTAAAAATAATGTTGTTTCTCCCAAATGTCAATATTTCATGAAAAATATTGCTGCTGCTGTATTTAAGTCTGTTTATTTTTTTTATTTTTTATTTTTTGCTGTAAATAAAAAAAATGTGTAAATCTAAATCTGTTTCTTGTTTCTTTATAAAAGGTGTGTAAACTAAACTAAATGCAACATAATAAAAAAAGGTGTGTCTAATTAAACAAAAAAAAAATCTAAAATATCTCTCAGTAAATACATATTTGAGTGGCTTTTAAACTGGAAAAAGTTAATTTAGACTTATTTCAGAAATAGTTGTACAGAGAGATGACTTTACATTGAAATATTGAGAGGCTAAATGGTAAATATGTGGGTTTTTTAAAAATTAAAATGTACTATGTAGACTGAGCACTTAATATTAATTTGTTTAAACACATGAATCAATCTAAAGAGAAAATGAGAGTTTTGGGGTCTGGAAACGTTAAACTTTCATCTAACGTTAGCCTGTATTAACGTTAGCATTTAGCCACAGCCTATAAACAAAGAAAGTGAGCAGAAATTTAACAAAACGAAAAATGGATAATGATAAACTACATCTGAAGCGTTGGCAGATTTATTTTATAGCAAAAGAGAAAGTACACAAATCTAAACAAAGAAAAACCAAAACAAAGAATTACATCAACATCAATTGTAGACAGGAATATTTTTAAAATTGTTTGTGACGTTTTGTCCCGTTATAATGTTTTATTTTTGCGTTTGCATGAGATCAGAAACCAGAGCGCAGCCTAAAGTTAGCATTGTTCAGATTGTTCTTTAATGTGGGTTCAGTGTAATTTTGGATCAGTTCAAACTCAGACCAGGACAGAACTCCAGAGAGATCAGAGCAAATGTCTCCTCTACAGAGACCCCAAACCATATTTAACCATATTTAACCCGACTGTTTGAAGAACCCTGAAGGTAAAGTACTGTCAGGGTGAATCTAGAACAACCAGGAAAAAAAAAACAGCTTATACCACCTGAAATGGTAATAAGTTCTTCTACTTCTGTTTCTGTTTCTTCTTTGTGAACTGTAGAAATGTATTTTAATAATGCAAATAAAACCAACTGAATACATTGGCTAACATGTGCTAAAGCTAACGGTAGTTTAAGCTCGAGCCCAGAGAGGCACATTCTGACAGAATTATACACTTTCCTTTCTTTTTTAAAGTTTGAATTAATATAAAAGTTTAATGTTAGACTCTTGGTCTCGTAGATATTTTACCAGACGTGCTTTTAGACATTCTCCACTTCACGCTTCTCCAAAAAGTTGATATGTTGACAGTCTTGCAGTAGTGGCTAGACATCATGCTACCCATTGTAATCACAATCCAGCTCTGTTTAATTTTTTTAATTTAATATTTATATTTTGATTAATGGAAATTTACATGCGTTACATTATGTACATACATACATTATATACAAAAACATTTGGTCTGGACTCAAAAAACTGGCTTGAGGGGGATATGATTTGGGTCGCTAAAAAAGTATAACTCTGTAATTTTAAACAATTCTGAAAAATATTTGGTAAAATCAATGGTCATTTAATGCAAATAAAGCTGCTTTTGTGAACTAGTTATGATCAGGAATGGCTCCTGGAAAAAAGTTTGGACGAACACGGATCTAAAAAAGGAAAGGCTCTGCAGTAGAGTTCTCGAACGGCAGAATCAGAGGAAAACTAAAACATTTTTAAATATTTATGTCACTCTCGAGCAAATTCAGATTTAACTTTAGCCAAACCAGGTTCAACTTCATAAAAAAAAGTGTAGAGAAAAATCCTACAAACCATTTCGATCCCTGTTTCTACAACTATTTACTTTTAAAGCAGCCGTCCGTGAGCTTTTGTCTTTTCAATAATGATTTGCACAGGTCAATGAGAGCAGGGGCTGATGGGAAACCAGCAGCAGATGAACCACACTCTTTGCTTGAGGCGATGCTCTGAGCCGTGGAAACTACAGAACGGAACGGATCGAGACATTTGAGAGTAAACTACTCCAGAGAAATGGTCTCAAACGTGATGGACAATCAATGGGACAGCTTTTAATTCAGTTAGAGACGTTTAAAGTACAGTTGATTTTTATTTAAAACAAGGAAAAAGTAGTTTGTTGCACATCACAAATGCTGCCAAAATACACATTGTTGATTGAGAGCAAGCAGTTTTTTCATTTATATGTTATAAATTTGCTAATACATGAGTTGTCCTGAGGCAAAAGGCAAAATTTTAATTTGGTCGAATAAAAAGCAGTTTTGTGGATCTTAAGACTAAAATGATTGATTAGTTGAAAATAAATATCAAGCCTGTCAAACATGTATCATTAGAACAGGATCCATTGCTCAATGCTGCATAACTTCCAAAACGTTACGCAACGCACTACTGTCCTAACAAATGTTGACATTATTTTCAGACCCAAAATGTCAAAACACTTTAATTTTACCTCAAATCCAACGACAACACCTTAAAGCTCCACCTGGTTGTCTTTTCTTGTCTCTGTCTCAGACTCTCCTCCAAAACCAGCCTAGGGACCTCTCCTGCTTCTCTTTTATTAAAAAATAAAACCAGACCAGTTTTTCCTCCAAAATACTAATCCATTTGACCAAACTGAAGTTTAGAGTTTAGCGTTAGCTTAGCTGTGACTTCAGCGTCAGGACGACAATTATCTAGTTTTTACACATGCTTGTTTAGTAAATCTGAATATTTGATGAAATAACATAGTTCGATAAAGCAGAACTTCAGCCGAGGTATTGAAACTTGTTTTGTAAATCTGACCGAGGTCTATGGTCCGACCAGAGACACTGAAGCAGACTCCAACCAAAACCCAGCAAACAGAGGCTCAGTGAAGGTGGTGTTGACGCTGAAAAGGTGGATGAGTCTTTCAGAGGAGATGTCGTAGAAGGACAAAGATCCTCCAGGACAGTCCAGATAAACCCCCACACGACCGCGGGACAAAGGAGACAAGGTGTGGACTGTTGAGCCTCGTCCATTGTGACAGAAACAATAACCTTTCTTAGAGATCCTCAGAGTCCAGGAATCTTTGTTGGATCCAAATGCATGTTCGTCCCGTGAGACCCTTCTGTAACTCACTGCGATATCCACAGCTCCGTCCCCGTCCGGCCTCCAGTCCACCTTCCAGTAACAGCGTCCACTCAGAGCAGGAGAACACAGGACCTGAGGACAGTAGGTAAATCTGTCCCGATGATCCGGGTAAGGCTGGACTTGTGTCACACTGCTGCTCCGGTTTCTAGCAGACAGTCTGAGGTTTGTATTTGCTGTGTTTGGATCCAGAGTGAGTTCACAGAAATCTGAGACACAAACACAACAGGCTCAGGACGTCCCTTCATCTTCAGTGGAATCTGAGTCAAACAGAAATGTTACTTACACTTCCTCAGACCTGGGGTCAGCCATCAGACTCCAGCAGGATCCAGCCTGAAACACAATACACAAAGTCACTTTTTTATTTTCAGACTCTCATTGACAACTTGTTCTCACATTCGTCCACATCAGACGAGCACTGAATGCAGTGGAAACCCTGAATGATGTTCAGCGTCACCACAAGACACCAAAGTGAACGTAGCTTCGGTGTAGTCCCCTCAGCTTATGGTCAGGACATATACAGTAGATGAGACAAGGGCCTATGGTCAGGACATATAAAGTAGATGAGACAAGGGCCTATGGTCAGGACATATACAGTAGATGAGATAAGGGCTTATGGTCAGGACATATACAGTAGATGAGACAAGGGCTTATGGTCAGGACATATACATTAGATGAGATAAGGGCTTATGGTCAGGACATATACAGTAGATGAGACAAGGGCTTATGGTCAGGACATATACAGTAGATGAGATAAGGGCTTATGGTCAGGACATATACAGTAGATGAGACAAGGGCTTATGGTCAGGACATATACAGTAGATGAGACAAGGGCCTATGGTCAGGACATATACATTAGATGAGATAAGCTGCTCTAGGCCCAGACGCTGGGGGAGCTTCTGTCCTCACTCTTACTATAATATACTCATCTGAGAGTGTCCTCACCTGAGAGTGTCCAGGGGACAGTGGGGGTCGTCCTCACCTGAGAGTGTCCAGGGGAGAGTGGGGGTCGTCCTCACCTGAGAGTGTCCAGGGGACAGTGGGGGTCGTCCTCACCTGAGAGCGTCCAGGGGACAGCGGGGGTTGTCCTCACCTGAGAGCGTCCAGGGGACAGTTGGGGTCGTCCCGTAGAGCGGTCAGGAGCTCTGCTGAGGGTCCTGGATGGTTGTAGCTCAGGTCTAACTCTCTCAGGTGGGAGTGGGCGGAGCTTAGAGCTGAGGCCAGAGAAGCCCCGCCTCCCTCTGAGACCAGACATCCTGACAGCCTAAAGACACACACCATTACCCACTAATGTGGGACACAGGAGACAGGAGTCCATCACGGGACGGGTCTCACCTGAGGGTCTCCAGTCTGCAGGGGGCGCTCTTCAGTCCAGAACACAGCAGCTCCACTCCTGAGTCCTGGAGGTCGTTGTGACTGAGATCCAGGAGTCTCAGACTGGACTCTGAGCTGAGGACTGAGGACAGAGGACCACAGCTGCTCTGGGACAGGTTACACCAGCTGAGACTTTAAAGAGAATGAACAAATTAACACACACTGTCAGTACAAAAAGACATGTGAATGTTACGGTGAATAAATACTCACTATGTTTTGGGGAGAATCACACAAAAAAGAGCCTTAAGATCTTTTAAGTCTCAGTTAAGGACTGTGTTTGTAGCATGTGATTGGTCTAAACCTTCACAGGCTGAACATCTGATATATTAAGGTCTTAAGCTCTTGATTATACATGTCATATACAAAGTGGGTTTAAATAAAAAAATAAAATAAGTGCACACTACACATTTAATCACAAACACCTGAGGGTCTCCAGTCTGCAGGGGGCGCTCTTCAGTCCAGAACACAGCAGCTTCACTCCTGAGTCCTGGAGGTCGTTGTTACTGAGATCCAGGAGTCTCAGACTGGACTCGGAGCTGAGGACTGAGGACAGAGGACCACAGCTGCTCTGGGACAGGTGACAGCAGGACAGACTGAGGAGCACAGGTAAATAAACATATCTTCACTGATGGATCAGAATAAAAGCCTCACTAAAGTGTGTCTGGTTTGAGTCAGTGCTGTGTACGTTCTACACGTGAGAACCATGAATAAATAAAGTCTGACGCAGACTGAGGCGTAAGAGTCGAGAGACACCACCATGAACAGGTTTTTAAAAAGATGGAGCAGTCCTTGTCTCTGTTTGGCTCCAACCTCATCTCTTCATGTTCCTGATCCATCACATGGTTCTGAGAGAGCTCTCTACAGCTTCCTCCAATAATCATGTCCCAGAATCAAATAAACTTTCAACAGGTCACTGGTGATAATATTTAAAGGTGAGTGTGTCCTCACCTGAGGGTCTCCAGTCTGCAGGGGGCGCTCTTCAGTCCAGAACACAGCAGCTCCACTCCTGAGTCCTGGAGGTCGTTGTGACTGAGATCCAGGTGTCTCAGACTGGACTCTGAGCTGAGGACTGAGGACAGAGGACCACAGCTGATCTGGGACAGGTGACAGCAGGACAGACTGAAAAGACCAAAATTGATTTTAAACTTCAATTTTACTAACTTTGATTAAATAAAACGTTCCTTTTAAACTCACAGAGCTTTGTTGGAGGCTTTGACGACCGGCAGCAGGTTCAGAAGAGCTGTCTCTGAAACCTGGTGTCTCCTCAGATCAAACTTCTCCAGGTGTGTCTCTGAGGACAGTAAGATGAAGACCAGAGCAGACCACTGAGCAGGAGACAGTTTGTCTACTTTCAGACGTCCTTCTCTCATGTTCTGTTGGATCTGTTCCACCAGAGTCCGGTCGTTCAGTTCGTTCAGACAGTGGAACAGGTTCAGACTTCTCTCTAAGGACACATCTTCACTGATCTTCCTCTGGATGTACTTTACTGTCTTCTGATTGGTCTGTGGGCTACGTCCTGTCTGAGTCAGCAGACCTCGGAGCAGGTCTGATTTGTCTCCAGAGACAGACCCAGGAGGAAGCGCAGGAACAGGTCCAGGTGTCCGTTTGGACTCTGTAAGGCCTGGTCCACAGCTGACTGATGGAGCTGTATTAGTTCAGGTTTGCCTTTAAATATTCTCGTCAGGAAAGATGTTGGTTGTTCCTGTGACAGAAGGTTGACTCCAGAGTTAAAGAAGGTCTGATGGACGTGAAGAGCAGCCAGAAACTCCTGGACGCTCAGATGGACGAAGCAGTAGACCTTGTCCTGGTACAGACCTGGCTCCTCTCTAAAGACCTGTGTGAACACTCCAGAGTAAACTGAGGCCTCAGCGTCGTCCAGGCCACACTCGCTCAGGTCTGACTCGTAGAAGATCAGGTTTCCTTTCTGCAGCTGCTCAAAGGCCAGTTTTCCCAGAGACTCCACCATCTTCCTGGTCTCTGGAGTCCAGTGAGGGTCCGTCTCAGATCCTCCTTCATACTTGAGGTTCTTGACTTTGGCCTGAACCACCAGGAAGTGGATGTAGATCTGGGTGAGGGTCCGGGGCAGCTCTTGTCTCTCTCTGGTCTCCATCACATGGAGCAGGACTGTGGCAGTGATCCAGCAGAAGACCGGGATGTGGCACATGATGTGGAGGCTGCGGGACGTCCTGATGTGGGAGACGATCGCGTCGGCCCGGTCTCCGAACCTCTTCCTGAAGTACTGCTCCTTCTGTGGGTCGGTGAACCCTCTGACCTCCGTCACCATGGAGACGCACTCGGCCGGGATCTGATGGGCCGCCGCGGGTCGCGTGGTTATCCAGAGGCGAGCGTTCGGAAGCAGGCTCCCCCTGATGAGGTTTACCAGCAGCACGTCCACTGAGCTGGACTCTGTGGCCTCGGTCAGGACCTGGGTTTTGGTGAAGTCCAGAGGAAGTCTGCACTCGTCCAGACCGTCAAAGATGAAGAGCACCTGGAGCTGTTCAAAGCTGCAGAGTCCTGCAGATTGACTGAAGAAGTGGTGCAGCAGTCCCACCAGGCTGAACTGTCTGTCTCTGAGCACATTGAGCTCTCTGAAAGTGAACGGGAACAGCAGCTGGACGTCCCGGTTGGACCTGCCTTCGGCCCAGTCCAGACTGAACTTCTGAGTCAGCACCGTTTTCCCGATGCCAGCCACTCCCTTCGTCAGGACTGTTCTGATTGGTCCATCTGTGTCAGCTGGGCCTTTAAAGATGTCTTCACATGTGATGGCTGTCTCTGGTCTGTCTGGTTTCCTGGAGGTGGTCTCGATGAGTCTGACCTCATGTTCCTGGTTGACCTCTGAAGCCCCTCCCTCTGTGATGTAGAGCTCTGTGTAGATCTGCTTCAGGAGGGTGGGGTGTCCTGCTTTAGTGATGCCCTCAAACACACACTCAAACTTCTGCTGCAGGTGAGACTTCAGTTTACTCTGAACTCCATGATACTGTTCTACAGAAAAAACAGGAGCCTCATAAATCCTTTTTTCAAAATGATTTTTTCCTTTCTTTTTAATATGTACCTCAGACCTGCTACAACCAAAATTTTCATCCTGTTTAAAAACACAAAGCCCTTTTGCAGCAGCCTCTCTCTGAACTAATCAGCTCCTGATGGAGAGTGGATCTAAAGACGTGAGAGGAGTTCAGTTAGAGACAGGTCTTACTGCTCTGCAGACGCTCAGCCAGCTGCTCCTGCTCCATCCTCCTCAGGAAGTCCAGGCTGATCTTCAGAAAAGCCTCTCTGCTCTGCTCCTCACCCTCCTCACTCTCTAAGGATTCTGGGTAATCTGAGTCCAGAACCCTGTGGAGCCTCTTCAGCTCGTCTTTGACAAAAGTGATAATGTGTTCCTCCAGAAGCTGGAACAGAAATAACCAAAGACACAAGATCAAAACAAGACAGGTCAAAGCCTTAAGTTTGGACAGAACCCGAAGACATGCAGCGCTGGATTTTACAGACCGTGAACACAGCGTCCAGCGGCGTCCTGGGACCCTCTGGACTCTGCCCCTCTCTGTGGACAGTAAACAGGTGCAGGTGAGAGAACCACTGTTGATCCGTGTAACTACTCTATTTATTTATTTTGCTTGAACTCTGAATATTCATTCTCATTTTTCTATGTTTAAAGACTCAAAATTCTTATTTATTCATATTTTTATATAATAATATATCTATTATATCTGATTTTATTTTTTTGTTTTAGTCTTTTATTCCTCATTTTCACATTATTTAAAGTGACACAAATAAAACACATTTATTCTGTTAGCCCAGGTTCTGCTGAAAAATTCAACTTTTTATTCAGAAAAATCAAGGCAGGAGAAAACGGTAAAAACTGGCAGGGTTCAGAGGGTTAAAGCTAAATGTACATTAAGCCGGAGAAAAGCCACAGTAACACAGGGAGGACATGCAGTTGGCCCGGGAATAGAACCCACGACCTTCTTGCTCCTTTATTTGAGTTCCTCACCTGTGAACAGCAGGGCGTCCATCTTTGAAGTCTATATATCGTTGTATAGAGCCCTCACTCCTCAGAGACACACAGCTGGGCTCAGGCTCAGCTCCAGAGTCGTCCATCTTCCTCCTGAGACAATCACAACAGAATCAGGATCTACTCAAATTAAATCTCCAGATCCTGATGTGGTTTTTTAGTCTCAGACTCCACTCTCCTCCAACAGCAGCAGTAACCTTTCCTCCTTCTTTTATTTAAAAAAGGTCAAACTGGACCAATTTTTCACCACAAAATACTAATACGTAAGTTTAGAGTTGACCTGAAACTTTATCTTTGGAGTTTATTGTGTAGACTGTAGTGATTCTGTTTCATTTGCTCCTGTTTCTCTATTTTTATCTTTTTTCAGCTGTTTCTCTGTAAAATAAGACATATTTTCAACAGAATAACCCATTTCCTTGGTTTATTTCCTTGTTCCTTCGTTGTTGACATCAGTGTCGACCAATGGGAGCGCTCCTTTTTACCTGAAGTGAGCTGTGATTGGACAAAATCCTGCTGTGGACTGATCATTCTCATCTATTAAAATCCTTCATTATAAAGACTAGATCACGTCTTAAAAAATCAGGAAGTTGTTGTGAAAATGTTTTGCTTTTCTCAAGGCTTTAGTGTCATAACTTACTCTGGATGCTCAATAACACTGTTAATTCTGACAGCAAATTTTAATTTAGTTTTAGTCTTAGTCTTTTGAATAAAATGCAATTTAGTTTTAGTCATAATTTAGTCTAATCCTTATTATCATTATTATCATAAGGATTTAGTCAACTATATCTTCAAATAAAAATAGAGAGAGTAATGCATTTTCAGTTTTTTTTTTCTTCAGTAATAATGTCTCTGAATAAAGTAAACTAAATCTAACCTGTTCAGGCTGGTATTCAGGTTCCAAGTGTTAACATAGTTTCTATTTAAAGCCGTTCAAAATGAACACTGCTAAATAAACATTAAAACATTTGCATTCATATTGTTCAATAAGTTATGTTCTTTTGATCCAGAACTGCTTCTTTAAATCCTTCTGTTCTTTTCTTATAGGTTTATGTCCTTGGAAACAGTGCTGCTGTAAAACTTTTATTCTTTTGCACAGTCTTTAACCTGAGTTCCTCACCTGTGAACAGCAGGGCGTCCATCTTTGAAGTCTATATATCGTTGTATAGAGCCCTCACTCAGAGACACACAGCTGGGCTCAGGCTCAGCTCCAGAGTCGTCCATCTTCCTCCTGAGACAATCACAACACAATTAAACACAGCACTATGCATCATTTATTCATTTGTTTATTTGATTTCTATTTCTTTAATGAATACAGTGAAGAAGTGAGTAACTGTGAGGTCTGAGATGTTGTGGATTAATGCTTGTGATCATGTTTAGACCTGTTTAACTACATTCCTGTTCTTCAGACACAGTAATGACCATAAACTATATATGTTATATTATAACTAATAATGTTCACACGATGTTAAAGAAAAGACTCTTCTTTTTCTTTCCATTTCAGTATTTAACTGTGTAATCTGTTGTTAATCTAGTGTTACTTTATTATCTGTCATTTCTTCCTTTTGTGTCTGTTATTGTTTACAAGCTTCAAAAACTGGAGAATTCAAAAGAAAGATTGGACATAAATAAAAGAAGAAGAGAAAAGTGGAAGCAAACAGTAAAATTATTTGAGGAAAAGACAGAAAGATTATATTAATAAGTGTCATACTCACGTAGCACCAGTCTCTGCTGCGTCTGAATCTGAAGACTTTACTTTCACTTTTACCTGTTTGTTTCACCTGAGCACAAGCCCCGCCCCCTTCTTCACCTGGACTCACCTCGAGTCTGAACATTTGTTTAGACCAAGAAAAGTCCTGGTATTTTCTTCATTATTTTTTAGTTTTGATTTAGTCCTGATTTAATCTTTAGCTCTGATCTATTTCTGGTTGATTTAGTTTTGATTTAGTCTTAATTTGACCCTGATTTAATCCTTGTTTTGCTTTTGTTTTTTCCTGATTGGTTCAGATAGATTTAATCTTGGTTTAGTCTTTATTTAGTTTGAGTTTAGTCAAATTTTTGTTCCTGGTTTAGTTTTGATTTTGTCCAAATGTAGTCATCATGTTGTTGTGAATTAGCCTGGTTCAGTCCTGTTTTTGTTTAGTCCTTTTTGTTTAGTCCTTTTTGTTCAGTCCTTTTTGTTTAGTCCTTTTTGTTTAGTCCTTTTTGTTCAGTCCTTTTTGTTCAGTCCTTTTTGTTTAGTCCTTTTTGTTTAGTCCTGTTTATTTAGGTCTGGGTTGAGCATTGCTATAATTCTGGGTTTATTTTGGTTTAGTCTTAGTTTAGTTGCTTTGTTTTAGTCCAGACCTGGGTTTAGTCCGGGTTTAATCTTGGTTTCTGGTTTAGTTCTGATCAGTCCTCCTTCTAGTCCTACATTTAACTGAGGTTTAGTTGGATTAGAGTGCTGCTGTTTTCATTTGATTTAGTCCCAGTTTTTTCTCTTTTTGTCACAGTTTTTTCTTAATGTAGTCCTGGTTTATTTTGTCCAAACTGCGTTCACACTCGTCTTAAATCCCCTCAAAAACCCCGAGCACTGACAGAGACAGGGTCGATAGAGCATTAGCGTCTTTATTTTTCGTCGCTGTTGTTGCATAGGAAATGCACATCTTGCTTCCAGTAAATTGAGTGGAAATGGGATTCACTAATGGAGCCGAGGATGAGAAACGTCTACAGTTAAAAACCAGGTCAAAAAATAAATAAAACATTCAAATCTGGAACAAAACCAACTCAGTACAAGACAAAGAGTGATAACAGGACAAGAGGAAGACGGCTCAGAGCTGGGATTAAGACAGGATTCCAAAATAAAGTCCACAAATATAGAAAATGTGGGTTTATTCTTGTTTAAAACGTTTTAGAACATATCTTTTTGCTTTAAACACAGACTGACAGGTAGAAATACTGTATCTGTGTATACAGATATATACTGTAGGTTTTTTTGATCAACTGTTTATGTCTATGTCTTTGCCAAATGGACAAAAAAGAGGCTTGACTGAAAAAAAAAAAAAATGTGTAATTTGTAAAATCTTGAATCTTAAAATTTAACAATTTGTAAATTTAGACATTAATCAGTTTTTATCTGCAACACCTCAATAATAAGCAATAATGTACAGAAGTTAAAATTATGGATAAAATAAAATATCAAATTATATTCAGTTGTTAATTGTTAGCTGACAATAGTTTTATTTACTTTCCAACAAAAGTTTTCAAAGTTAGTTTTTGCTGTTATCTTAAAACAGTGTTATTGATTTTTTAACAAATTGTAGTAGTTGCAGTACGGTAACTGTCCACTAGTCTCTCATCTGCAACACGAGCGATGCAGCGTTCAGAGACATTTTGTTTGATTCATAAAATCCATTTTAATCCCAGGTCTGAACAAGTTCAAAATCCAAAACAGACATTTCACAGATTTTTAAGACAGAAACAATGAACCCAATGAAACTATTAACATCGAACACGGTGTAACACGGCAGAAAACTCCGCTCTGTTCCATAAAAGAGTCGTAGAGGCACAAGGTTTCAGTAATTTCCGGATTTAGAGACATGATCAGTTGTTTTCTATGGCAGTTAAAAAAGACACGTAAACTGTGTACAATGACATGAGCTGTAAATGTATGAACGTGTGCCTCAGACTGCTTCCGATTGGCTAATCTGCCCGGCGACAGCTAATCTGCCCGGCGACAGCTAACCTGCACGGCGACAGCTAACCTGCCCGGCGACAGCTAATCTGCCCGGCGACAGCTAACCTGCCCGGCGACAGCTAACCTGCCCGGCGACAGCCAACGCAGGGGTCGAATATTTAAAGATTTTAAAGCTCTCGTTTTGTCAGATTGTCTCTAGGTTTAGATAAAGTTACTAAAGTAGAAAAACAAGTCATGGGCAGTTAATGTCAAAGCTTAGATACTTTTAGTGTCTTTGACAAAAGTTATGTCAAAAAGAGACAAAACAATGCTAAAAACAAAAGAAAACATGTTAAAAAAGTAGACAAGGGTTAAGTATAGTTTTGGAACAACAATATAGTTTTGGAACAAAGTGAAAGACAAATTTTATATTTGGTTCCTATTTTACTTCTTCTCTGTTTTTTTTTTCTTTTTTTTTCGAAACAACGCAAGTGATTTTAGCCGTTAGCTACAGACTCAATAGTTTGTCCTTTTTTGTTAATTCTTAACTCCTTAACATGTTAACAGTTTTCTAATGAGTAAAAACCATTTGATTTTATAGGTTTTAATGCAGTTGGAGGTCTGTTAATTCATTGAAGACAAATTTTTCTCCGGTTTGCGTAGTTCACATAAAAAACATACACAAGAACAAAACAATATTTTAAAAAAAGTTACCATTTTCTAGTGGAAAGTGAGAGTGAATATCGTAAAACTGTAATTCTGATGGGAAAAAATGATATCTTTACACTAAGGAGCAGCATGTGCCAAAGTTCTCATTACTGTATGTTGACGCTTAAAAGTAAAGCTGTTTCTCACATTTAACACTAAACCTAACACCTACACCATTTGTCTGTTTAGTCCAGCTTTGAATTGCTTCACTAAGAAACAAAAGTGTGTGAGTGAAAGTGTTTTCCAACTTGTCGTAAAATCATTGGCGTTGTCCGTTCAAACTAAAGCGTGTGGTCATCACTAAAGTTTACTCTGAGTTTTATCAGCTTTTCAAGAGATACACAAGTTTCAAAGAGAGCCATATCGACAGACGGACGGCGAGTCGAACAAACAACAAACAACGAATTAAAAAAACTGAATGAGGCGAGCAATCGACCCCGAACCGGCCTGGGACTCTCAACCCGGATCCGGGATGAAGAGGCTGGATGAGGTCTGAGAAACCTTTGTCTGCTGCGTTTGATGTCCACTCGCTGCGGAAAACAGGAGGAAAAAAAGCTAAAAGGCAAGGGTTTTCTGTCGGAGAAAACGCTGAGCGCGGCAGAAACGGCATCGATCGAGTCTCAGCGAGTGAAGCGTCGAGGGAAACGCAGGATTCACCCCAGAGCCACACACCGAGAGGTTTTCATCAAACCAGACCAACCTCTGAAACAGACACTGATACAGTTCACACTGGACACATCTGGAGAAAATGTTCAGTGTTATTTCATTAAACAAAACTGTATTATTGTTTGTGAGCAGTTCCTGGTTTAAAATAAATTAAAATATATCTGTATATTTCTGTAACACATTCATGACTAATGCAAATACCTTGAAATGTTATATTGTCACCTTCATCTTTAAAGTTAATATTTTGAAATCATTTTATTTCATTATAACCAAATTTACAGTTTTATGTGATTTTATATAATTTATTCTATTTTTCTTTTTTTTTGTTCTCGCCTGCTTTTATTGATTTTCAGTTCATTCATGTTGAGTTGCTCTGGTCTGAGCCTTGTTTGCCTGAACTTTTACAATTTTCACATTTTTAAAAAAATTTGTGGCACATTGTAAATTTTGCATAATTTTTCAAACAAAAGTATTGCTTCATTAAATTCTGTTTTCCATTTTTAACGTTACATACACATGTCCTGACTGCTAATGAAAAGAAATGAAAATCCTGTTGAGCTTTTAACAGTGAAGGTCTTGTGTCAAATTATTTTACATTTTGTAGAATCTCTAAAGCTACAGCAGAATTACTGTGTTTTTCTGCATTGCTCAAAAACTTGACATGTATTAAACATTTTGAATTTCCATAGATGAGTGGTTTAAATATAGAAATTTGATCATTTTTATAAACTAACCTTTAACGCTAAAATGTCTACTTTAAAAGCAGGTATTAACTCATAAAGTTGAAGTAAAAAGAAACTAGCCCAGACCAGTTCAGCTCGGTTTTTGACGTTAAAAGCCGCAGATTGTCGGATCCAGACCCCGTGAGGCTGACGCCGCCAAGTTTTATTTTTGTTTTCTAAAACCGTGCCGTTTCGGAGCAGTCATCATGGCACACTCATCGTTTCTAATAAAACTAAAGACACTGTAGAAAAACTGTAGTGTTTGTCAAAAAGGTGGAACATGAAGAAAATGACAGTTTGAGGCTGGACACTGTAAAAAATATATAATAATTGAGAAACAATAAAAGGCAATGTTTCTGGTGTTTTGTTTTTAGTTTTTTGCCAAAAGTTTTACAGCAATTAACACAATTTAATTCACTTTTCATGGGGTTTAGGTTTACTTTAGGCTTCAACATTGCATATCTCTAAAATCATTAAAGACTGAATAAATATAAAAATATAAATGGAATTAAAGTCTTATATATGGAAAATTAGTTTAAATTCTGTAAAACTTTGGCAAAACCAACCAAAAAAAGTCAAAAACACTGCCTTTAATATTGATTTTTACAGTGTTGAACAAAGTAAAGGTCAAATCTGAGTAAACAAAACAACAATCTGGTTTCGTAGGATTTTTTTTCTCATTTACCAGTCGTATTGGTAACAGCTTACTAGGCGATTGGTTATGGAACAGCATGCAGTTTATACTTTTATGGTTATTGTACATTAGCTATAATCAGAGGGGCCTGACAGACAGCAAAGGCTACTGGTGTTCAGAAGTAATCAGATACAAACAGGTATTGGAGTCAGTAATCGGAGGAGCGTATAATACAAGTGTTCACAGGCACTACAATTGATCTTTTTCAATATATCGTCAGGTATGTACTGTATATGCTGGTTTTTTATTTTCACTCTTTTTCAGATTTTTCCGTATAGAAGAAGAAGAAGAAGGATAAGAAGTAGAAGAAGCTGGGATTTGGAAAGTTTAAATGTAGGACTGTGTAAAAAATGGACGTTTGTAGAAGCAGTAACCTGTGACGCCTTCACTGTCCACGAGGGGGCGCTACAAGAAGTCTGGCTCACATCAACTCTCGTTTTACAACACGGCTTAAAGGATTTACCTTTTTTTTTTTTTTTTACAGAGATAATTGGGGCTAAATTGAGTTTGTAATGCCACCATTTTTTTAAATTTATTTTATCTGTTTGTTCCCTATTTTGTGTGTTCCTTGGTTTTAAAATTTATTTTATTTTTAACTGTGGTGTTCCAAAATTGTAATGCCACTAATGTCCACTAGAAGAAGCTTCAGATTTGACTTCTGGTTTGTGTCTAATGGAAAAAATGTGAGTAAATTTGGACCTAATCTTGGACCAATTATGGACTTTTATGGTTTCACAAAAGCCATTATTTATGGTAAAAAATGTAAATTCAAAATGCTTAAGTTATTATTCATTAGTTGTGACAAAATAACTAGACAAAAACAGACATTAAAACAACTAGTCATGGTTTTGAAATAGTTTAGTCCTCATTTGGTCCTGGTTTAGTCCCAAGTTTTGTTGAGATTTTGTCTTGCCCTGGCCTGATTGAGTTCTGATTTTGTCTCTGATTTAATGTGATTCTGTCCAGTCTCTGTGTTGAATTTATCTCTGATTTATTTCTGGTTTATTCCTTTTTTTTACCCGTCGATTCCTTTTTAAACAAACAAAAACGAGTGTTTACATGATCTACCGTTAGCTTTAGCCACAGCTAACGTTGCAGCGGCCCAGTTCTCTGCTGTTTTTCCCATATTTTTCAACCTATTGCTCCAAGATTTTATCACATTACAAAGTAAAGATCTATATGTTGATGTCATTTCCTTTTCCCGTTTTCAAAGACTTTAAATGCCTCTTTAAAAAGACATCCAGTTTTTACACAGTCCCTAAAATAAGGTTGAGAACAGAAGGCAGGGTTGAAGTTCACCTGTGGATGTTTTTTCGTCATTAGTGCATAGTTCTCATGCAGATTAGACCTGCTATATGCTTTGAAAATGCCGTCAGGAAGCATGATTCAAATTGTCACATTTTTCCAGCGCATCTTCCCCCGTTTTCCACTTAGCACCTTGTAATGGTTTTGCAATAGGATAAATAAATATCTTTGCAAAGGAGCAGTGACAGTGTAATTCATTAGAGTCCAGCGTCAGGAGCTGCTTCGGTGTTACCTGCCTCAGCGCCCAATGATTTTCCCTTCATTTCTCTAAAGTGGAGCCATTTGTACTCATTTCCCCTCGACTCGCTCCGTTACGGCTGACACCGCCACGAGTAATGTCTTCCTCGGCTGCTGCTTTACGCCGAGCTGTAAATTTAAGCCGGAAACAAAGGATCAGTTTAACAAGGGCACAGGGCTAATTAGATTCACCATGGTTCAAGGAGTTTTAAAGTAAATTCCCCAAAGAACTGCACAGTTTTAATATAATAAATAAAAAAAAGGCATTACTAAAAAGAATTCATTTTCTAAATATGTTTTTCTGTATATACCATTTTGAATTGACACGACAACATACAATTAAAAATGAAAAAAAAGTCAACCGAAAACTACCTTTATAATAATAATAATAATAATAATAATAATAATAATAATAAAACTTCTTTGGTTATGCCCACAATGTTCAGCGGTTTGTTTTAAATAAAACAAAAAACAAACAAACACAGGATTATTTTTCCTATTAGTGAGTTTTGTTGGTCAAGAATTATTTTATATTTTATATAAAATTTTATATATATATTATACTTTTTTTTAAAATCAATATTTTAAATAAATACAGCGTAATAAAATAAAAAAGATTGAACTAAAGAGTATACATTTAGATTTTGTAAAAATGTTAATATTAAATAGAATTGTAAATGAAGTAAAGTGTCAGTGTGTATTTTCTTTTTCATTTAAAACAACAATTTGAGGCTATAACAGTTTTAAAAGTTTTAAATGAACTTTTACCTTCAATATGAAATGAAATAATCTATTAAAAACACTAAGTGAAGTCCATTTACTTTAGAAACTTCTTAAGCCATGTCCCAGTTAACCTGTACGTTTGTCAAATTAAAATACCGTCATCAGAGGATTTACGGTTTCTCCTGAAGCAGCTCCCTTTGTCACTCGATTGTTCTTTGATTTTATTACAATTCACATCATCAGGTCTCAAAGTGTCGGGCGAATAAAAATACCCTGGTTTTAAGGAAAACGCTGAAGAATTCTGCCATTTATCGCGTTAAAAACCATTCACATTTTTACATTTGATTAACTGTGAAACACAGACTCGCACAGCGGTCCGGTCTCTCAGATTCTCCACATATTTTTATACCCTTTTTTGTTTTTGAAGGCAACAAAGCGCCTTCCAAACCCTGTGTCCTATTTCGCAGAATTCTCCAGATGCTAAATTATTCTAGCAAAAGGAAGGAAAGCGTGTGGTTAAAAGGGGACTTCGTTGTTGAGTCCTGCGTTCGTTCAGTCTGCGTTCGTATTGCTGGTTGGACAAAGCTTTGGATCTCGAAGCTGGGTTGTTTTGTTTTTTTTCTCGTCCGTGAGCAGTTCTCAGGTCAGTTTTTCGTCGTAAACGTCCGTGCTGGTGCGTTTATGGAAGTGTGTTCGGCTCAGAGCGCTCTCAGACTGGAGGCTGGACTCGAGATGAATGTCCAACAAACATCCACTGAACCAGAAATAAAAAAACAACAGTAGCTTTGGAAAAACATGGTGTGATTTGAGTTTGGTGCAATTTTGGATTTTTATTGTAAACAAAGATCCCTGTTCTTTGTCCACTTCATTCTTGGACTTTTGAGATTTTTTTCAAATGTTCCCTGTGGTTTGTTAAACTAATGGTGCATTCAGGTTCTCCTCGGGAAAGTTGAAAAATGCAGATAAATCCTGCTGGAATCAGAACAACAGACTCTGAAACTCACTGAGATTCTGTTGAGGTTATTTTCATCATCATCATCATCATCATCATCATCATCAGGAGGAAGCTAACGTTTACTTTAGTTTAATATCAGTCATTTAAAAATATTTTCAGATGAACCGTTTTCACATTAATAACTTGATCATTTGACAGTAACTAGTTTTTGTCCAGATAGACTTATATAGACTATATACTAAGTTATTTATTGACTTACGTCGGTATTTAGGCTATATCCACATGAAGAAAAAAAAAAGTTTTAGTACGATCCGTAAAACTTTAAGGCGTTTGAGAAAAGATGCATATGGCTTGTAATCGTTCCACTCTGGGACCTGGTTTCAAAAATGATCGTATTTAGTTTTCCAAAACGCCAGATCCTTGAGGATAAAACGCCTGTACTATAAAAAAACATTTGTGGAAAAGACTCGTCTCCGTGTGGACAAGGCCTTAGAGGTTTCTTTTCTAGTTTAATGTTATTACAAGATATTAACTTTACAACATTAAAGCTCCACTCCCTAATTTAGTTTTTTTATTAAAAAAATAAAACCAGACCAGTGTTTCCTCCAAAATACTAATCCATTTGACCAAACTGAAGTTTAGAGTTTAGCGTTAGCTTAGCTGTGACTTCAGCGTCAGGACGACAATTATCTCCTCCTCGTTAAACATTACGTGATTGAATTGACAGTATTTATCTGTGTTTTACGTTGTCTCCCTTTTCTCTGTTGATGCTTTTCTTTTTTCAGCTGTTTCTCTGTTAAAAGACATATTCAGCTGAAAATACACTTTATCTGCAGCTATTAAACTTCCTGGAACGTCATGTGACAAGTGTCGACCAATGGGAGCGCTCCTTTTTGGAGCATGTGATTGTCCAAGGTTTTCTGTTCCTGAATAGTTCTCATCTGTTACAATCCCTTACAATAAACACTAGATGGATCAGAAAGACGATAAACTATTTGGGTTTAAACTATTTTCACAACGAGAAGAAAAAATATCAGATACAGACTGTAATATAACATCAAAACTCTGAGCTGCACTGTCACTGTGGTAATATCTGTAATAGCATGAAAGTTTATCTCGTTTATTATTATATTATCATTGTTATTATCTCGTTATTTTTCTCGTAAAAAATAAGAAAAGCTCTTACAAAGTTGTTTCAAAATAAGTGTTGTGTTTTAACGTGAAAAGCCATATTTTGTAATAACATAATAAATCAGCATCTGAACAAGATAAAGCTAATGTAGATGGTTTTAAGGAACGTTGTTGAAGAAGAATCAAATACTTAAAACTGTAAAAGGACAATTTTAGATCAAATGGGTCTCATTAAACATGTTATTATTAGGTTAGATTAATATTATTTTAGTAAAATGAAGTTGAGTTTTTGTGTGTAGCAGTTTCCACTTAAGTTTATGATTGTATGGATTTTAGCTGTAGATATTATGAAAGAATAAGATTATGCCCGAGCTTTGAGAGGATCAGTAAACGCTCTGATTATAAAACCAATCCACACATAAACTCAGATCACACAGTGTTTTCTGGAGAATGGTGGTGCTTCTCCTGGTTTTGATTTTTCCCGTTTGTATTGAGCGTCAGTGGATGCGTGGATGGACGGAGGAGGAAGAAGCGAAGCTGAAGGTGGTTGTGGTCAAACAAATAAAGAAATGGAAAAGCAAAAGAATCATGTTGCATAATCGAGCAGTTTATTTCCCGCATGGAATGGTGAACACAAAATAAGATGCCTTCCGAGATGCATTTATAGTAGGGGCATCCTTTGGCTGGCTATTTCATTGTCTCCTGCCTAAAAACTAAAGTCAAAATGCATAAAAACACACTCTGTTCTTGCTTTTCCCTCAGAATTATCTAGATTTAGCTTCTGATGCAACAAATAACCTTCAAAAACATACAGCATACTGTAACATCCATTTACAATGGTCGTTTCACCACAGCCCGAGCTTTTGAAGCTCAGGAGTTATAGCTATAGCATCGACAGAGGAATACTTCTTAAATACATACAAAAAAGCAAAAAATTAAAGGAGAAAACAAAGAATAGAAGGAAACGGGATGTTTACAACTTAAATCCAGTTCCCAAAATAACAAACCATTTCTAATAATGTGGCCTCGATACAAACAATTCACAACACTAGTTTCCTTGTTACAAAAGTCCTGCATATAAAATAGGGCAGCTTTAAAATCAGTGTAATTAATAATAAAACTATACAACATACAAACAGCTCTGTCCTCCGTCAAAAGAGCTCAAAACTCTCCTTTTTTAAGAACGCCGTCTCTTCTTCGTCTGCTTCCAACTAAATTACACACGACAACACAACACAAAAATAAAACGCACTGCCCAAACTATTGCTTAGTTTATAGTCTTTTTTTCTTTCATTAAAAAGGGTGCAATTTTGTCATATCTCACACAGCTCCAGTCGCTGATTAGATGCTCGGCTGTTTCTCAAGGTTTTTGCGACACTTTTAAAAATGTCCGTGCAATATATTTTTTTACTTTATTCAATTCCCTTCGCTTTTGTAAGCCCTGGAAGCAGTAATGTTTTTTTTTTCTTTTTATATGTTTTATTTCATATTTAGTGCAGAAAATTACGGAAGTAATGCCCAACTCATGGCTAAAGGGTGACACCGAACAAACACGAAAAGACGAAACACAGTGGAACCATTGAACCGTGACGAACGGTGGATCAACAACATCTGACAGCGACCGGAAATGGATCTTAACTTTAAGGTTTTTAAGGTACATTTGATGACACAGTAAACCCAGGTTTTATATGGCACACATTTTCTGATTGGTTTGTTTTCTAGACCAACATTAATGTGGACTTTTAAAAGCTTTTAAAAGACATTGACACAGTCCTGATAATTTCGAGGCATTAACTGTATTAATATTTAAATTATTGATAATACAGAATCAGTGCAGAAAGATAAAGCAGTTTGTTTTTAAAGTGTGTGTCTCTAAACCCAAGTACAGTTAGTGACAAACTAATTTAGCTGAAAAATGTTTTGGTTGTTGTTTGGTTTTTGAAGGCTTAAATGTAATTCTTAATCACTGATAAAACTCACAATAAAAATGTGAGCTTTTATATTTTTATTTATTTGTTTGTAATTTTTTTTGCCATGTGAACATTTGAGTCTGTTTTTTGTTGATTTGATTTCAGGACTCAGAATCAGAATTCAGATACAGAAGTATTACATAAAACCCTCCCCAGTTTTAATCAACAGTTTTGATTGGATTGAGCTCAGTAGAAAGGGAATGGGTTTGTCCGGCCAGGTTGAAGTGTATCACTGTGTGGTTCCTTCTTTAGTCCAGATTTTAAAAAGATCCATTTCCAATCACTGTATGAGTGAAATTAATCAAATTAAATTAAAATTCCCTTTTTCATTATGGACACAAAAACAGATGTTGAGGTGTGTAAAATATAAACGTAAATTAAAAAGTGTGTGAAGGTGAAGTTGGACTTGTTTAAGGCTTATTTGTGACGAAAGAAATCAGAATATATCCGTTAAAGGAAAGACCCGGTTTTATTTATAGCATATACTGCGGCTTTCTGGAACAAAATTAAATACTTAAAAAAGAATAATAATAATAATTCCCCTTTAACGGCTGCTCAGCTTGGCTGGATTCGCCGCCGTGTGGGGATCGCAAACTTTGGTTGAAAGTAACGACAAACAACAACCAAACTTCAAAATAAAATAAGAAAAAGTGAGTGCAAGTAGGTATTGCATATTTAATGTCCTCATTTTCATTTATGGAAACAAAACATAAAATAAAAGAAGGACATGAAGATTTACTGCTGATGTTCACAGACTGAATGGAGGTTATAAAAAGATAATCTAAATCTGTTCATGTGCCGCTCTTTTACCACGAAATTTAGTGAAATGAGCAAAAGCTTCAACTTAAAAAATATCTTTTTGCACGTTTTCTGGATAAATACCTTTAAATGTTCGATTCAAAATATTCATTCAATAACAGTCACCTGCTAAAAGGAAACTTCTTTAAATGTTATTTTTCTTCCGTTGCTTGGTTAATTTCAACTTTCACTTATTTTTTTTTTTTCATTTTCTATTAATTTTATAAAGCAGTGCACAATAAAACACTGACCTCATAAAAAAAAACAAGGATTAAGCTACTAATAATGTCACTTTCGGAAAAAGTCACTGAGAATCTGAGTTCTGTTAAGAGTAATTAAGTGCCTTTCCGCCAACAGATTAAATAAAAAATTCATTGGTTTGAGTAAACATTAGCTGTATTTAAGTACATTTAGCTGTTAGCTTGATGGCACTTCTTGATTTAATGATAATTGAATGTGTAGAATCTGTCTAAAATTTTCCTAAATTTGTTGCTCATTTCACTGAATTTCAGGCATTTCTATCGGTTTGTTTTTATTTCTGATTGAAGCTGGTGTAAATTCACCCGTAAAGTCTGTAAAGGCTCATAATAATACTGAGAGAATACTGCTTATCTTCTCTGAATTTACATTAAAATAGTTTTTGTGGATGAAAAATAATAAGAAATGATGATGTTGTGCAACTTTTAGGGCCGGACCGTAGCTCAAGGCACATCAATGAGGAACAGTTGGATTTAAAAAAATTCAATATCGTAAAACTGATTTTTAAGTACAAAAATGTTCAAATTAAACAGAAGCGAAGAGAGCTGGTTGATTGTGAACGAGAGCGATAGAAAAAAACAAACAGACGGCTCCTGGAAGGCGCCCGGTGTTGGGTTTGAACAATAGTCTTTATCTCACGAACTACGTCATCTATGGAAAAAACTGCCACTAACACTAGAGCATGCATTTTTTTAGTTGTTTTTTTAAGCACTTTTTTCACTTAAATTCTTCTTTGATGCTTGATGGTCGCAAGAGTGTGTTCAAAAGTGTGTGTGCGTGTGTGAATATATATATTTATTTATATATAGAATAGGAAAAGAAAAACTAAATCTGGATGGATAAAATGGAGAATGTGTGAAGCGCTCGGCTCATTTTTTAGAATTATTTTTCACAAACGAAAGCTTCCAGAGAGTTGCCCTCTGCTCGGTAAAACCACACCTCGATGATTGAACACTTCAGGATTAAGTGTGTTTGATCGGACGCCTCTTTGAGACTGAGTCACGAACCTGGCAACACTTTGAAGATCCGTTTTCTACGGAGACCGTAGTGATTATCGTTTTTGTAAAAGTTGGGTCCTGTTTGTTTCAGCGGAAACACTCAAAGATCTGTACTTTCAACAAATATGAAAAATGGAGAGAAAAATAGTTTTAACTGCACAAAAAACACTCCATAATGAAATGTCATTTCCAGGAAGTTGTGGAAAAGTATGAACAATGCTTATGTTTATGTATATTGTCCTAATTGTATATTTATAATCACCAAATGAATCACATAATTAATGCTGAAAAACTGACAGCAGGTGATATACATTTACAGTATTTCAGGTCAAAATAATTAGAAAAAAAAACATGAAGTTTTTTCAAAAACTTCCTTTTAATTAATTTTGTTACTTGAAATATTCTGAATGCCAAAAACATGGTAAAATACGACTTTGTGACCTGTATTTTTTGGCACGTCGAATAAACAGACATTTGATGGTTTTTTTGAATGAAAACTAAATTGTTGCAAAGAATGATAAAAAATAAGTTCATCTCTCCGTTGAGTATTGTTCATATTTTT
>CM072151.1:624332-677133 GCA_036850595.1 Rhyacichthys aspro | reverse complement strand
ATAAAGCTGCTTTCGTGAACTGGTTATGATCAGGAATGGCTCCTGGAAAAAAGTTTGGACGAACACGGATCTAAAAAAGGAAAAGCTCTGCAGTAGAGTTCTCGAACAGCAGAATCAGAGGAAAACTAAAACATTTTTAAATATTTATGTCACTCTCGAGCAAATTCAGATTTAACTTTAGCCAAACCAGGTTCAACTTCATAAAAAAAAGTGTAGAGAAAAATCCTACAAACCATTTCAATCCCTGTTTCTACAACTATTTACTTTTAAAGCAGCCGTCCGTGAGCTTTTGTCTTTTCAATAATGATTTGCACAGGTCAATGAGAGCAGGGGCTGATGGGAAACCAGCAGCAGATGAACCACACTCTTTGCTTGAGGCGATGCTCTGAGCCGTGGAAACTACAGAACGGAACGGATCGAGACATTTGAGAGTAAACTACTCCAGAGAAATGGTCTCAAACGTGATGGACAATCAATGGGACAGCTTTTAATTCAGTTAGAGACGTTTAAAGTACAGTTGATTTTTATTTAAAACAAGGAAAAAGTAGTTTGTTGCACATCACAAATGCTGCCAAAATACACATTGTTGATTGAGAGCAAGCAGTTTTTTCATTTATATGTTATAAATTTGCTAATACATGAGTTGTCCTGAGGCAAAAGGCAAAATTTTAATTTGGTCGAATAAAAAGCAGTTTTGTGGATCTTAATTTGACACAAGACTAAGATGATTGATTAGTTGAAAATAAATATCAAGCCTGTCAAACATGTATCATTAGAACAGGATCCATTGCTCAATGCTGCATAACTTCCAAAAAGTTACGCAATGCACTACTGTCCTAACAAATGTTGATTATTTTCAGACCCAAAATGTCAAAACACTTTAATTTTACCTCAAATCCAACGACAACACCTTAAAGCTCCACCTGGTTGTCTTTTCTTGTCCCTGTCTCAGACTCTCCTCCAAAACCAGCCTAGGGACCTCTCCTGCTTCTCTTTTATTAAATTAATAAAACCACAAAATACTAATCCATTTGACCAAACTGAAGTTTAGAGTTTAGCGTTAGCTTAGCTGTGACTTCAGCGTCAGGACGACAATTATCTAGTTTTTACACATGCTTGTTTAGTAAATCTGAATATTTGATGAAATAACATAGTTCGATAAAGCAGAACTTCAGCCGAGGTATTGAAACTTGTTTTGTAAATCTGACCGAGGTCTATGGTCCGACCAGAGACACTGAAGCAGACTCCAACCAAAACCCAGCAAACAGAGGCTCAGTGAAGGTGGTGTTGACGGTGAAAAGGTGGATGAGTCTTTCAGAGGAGATGTCGTAGAAGGACAAAGATCCTCCAGGACAGTCCAGATAAACCCCCACACGACCGCGGGACAAAGGAGACAAGGTGTGGACTGTTGAGCCTCGTCCATTGTGACAGAAACAATAACCTTTCTTAGAGATCCTCAGAGTCCAGGAATCTTTGTTGGATCCAAATGCTTGTTCGTCCCGTGAGACCCTTCTGTAACTCACTGCGATATCCACAGCTCCGTCCCCGTCCGGCCTCCAGTCCACCTTCCAGTAACAGCGTCCACTCAGAGCAGGAGAACACAGGACCTGAGGACAGTAGGTAAATCTGTCCCGATGATCCGGGTAAGGCTGGACTTGTGTCACACTGCTGCTCCGGTTTCTAGCAGACAGTCTGAGGTTTGTATTTGCTGTGTTTGGATTCAGAGTGAGTTCACAGAAATCTGAGACACAAACACAACAGGCTCAGGACGTCCCTTCATCTTCAGTGGAATCTGAGTCAAACAGAAATGTTACTTACACTTCCTCAGACCTGGGGTCAGCCATCAGACTCCAGCAGGATCCAGCCTGAAACACAATACACAAAGTCACTTTTTTATTTTCAGACTCTCATTGACAACTTGTTCTCACATTCGTCCACATCAGACGAGCACTGAATGCAGCAGAAACCCTGAATGATGTTCAGCATCGCCACAAGACACCAAAGTGAACGTAGCTTCGGTGTAGTCCCCTCAGCTTATGGTCAGGACATATACAGTAGATGAGACAAGGGCTTATGGTCAGGACATATACAGTAGATGAGATAAGGGCTTATGGTCAGGACATATACAGTAGATGAGATAAGGGCTTATGGTCAGGACATATACAGTAGATGAGATAAGGGCTTATGGTCAGGACATATACAGTAGATGAGATAAGGGCTTATGGTCAGGACATATACAGTAGATGAGATAAGGGCTTATGGTCAGGACATATACAGTAGATGAGACAAGGGCTTATGGTCAGGACATATACAGTAGATGAGATAAGGGCTTATGGTCAGGACATATACAGTAGATGAGATAAGGGCCTATGGTCAGGACATATACAGTAGATGAGATAAGGGCTTATGGTCAGGACATATACAGTAGATGAGACAAGGGCTTATGGTCAGGACATATACAGTAGATGAGACAAGGGCTTATGGTCAGGACATATACAGTAGATGAGATAAGCTGCTCTAGGCCCAGACGCTGGGGGAGCTTCTGTCCTCACTCTTACTATAATATACTCATCTGAGAGTGTCCTCACCTGAGAGTGTCCAGGGGACAGAGGGGGTTGTCCTCACCTGAGAGCGTCCAGGGGACAGTGGGGGTCGTCCTCACCTGAGAGTGTCCAGGGGACAGTTGGGGTCGTCCCGTAGAGCGGTCAGGAGCTCTGCTGAGGGTCCTGGATGGTTGTAGCTCAGGTCTAACTCTCTCAGGTGAGAGTGGGCAGAGCTTAGAGCTGAGGCCAGAGAAGCCCCGCCTCCCTCTGAGACCAGACATCCTGACAGCCTGAAGACACACACCATTACCCACTAATGTGGGACACAGGAGACAGGAGTCCGTCATGGGACGGGTCTCACCTGAGGGTCTCCAGTCTGCAGGGGGCGCTCTTCAGTCCAGAACACAGCAGCTCCACTCCTGAGTCCTGGAGGTCGTTGTTACTGAGATCCAGGAGTCTCAGACTGGACTTGGAGCTGAGGACTGAGGACAGAGGACCACAGCTGCTCTGGGACAGGTGACAGCAGGACAGACTGAAAAGACCAAAATTGATTTTAAACTTCAATTTTACTAACTTTGATTAAATAAAACGTTCCTTTTAAACTCACAAAGCTTTGTTGGAGGCTTTGACGACCGGCAGCAGGTTCAGAAGAGCTGTCTCTGAAACCTGGTGTCTCCTCAGATCAAACTTCTCCAGGTGTGTCTCTGAGGACAGTAAGATGAAGACCAGAGCAGACCACTGAGCAGGAGACATGTCTTCAGAGAGATGTCCTTCTTTCATGTTCTGTTGGATCTGTTCCACCAGAGTCCGGTCGTTCAGTTCGTTCAGACAGTGGAACAGGTTCAGACTTCTCTCTAAGGACACATCTTCACTGATCTTCCTCTGGATGTACTTTACTGTCTTCTGATTGGTCTGTGGGCTACGTCCTCTCTGAGTCAGCAGACCTCGGAGCAGGTCCTGATTTGTCTCCAGAGACAGACCCAGGAGGAAGCGCAGGAGCAGGTCCAGGTGTCCGTTAGGACTCTGTAAGGCCTGGTCCACAGCTGACTGATGGAGCTGTATTAGTTCAGGTTTGCCTTTAAATATTCTCGTCAGGAAAGATGTTGGTTGTTCCTGTGACAGAAGGTTGACTCCAGAGCTGACAAAGGTCTGATGGACGTGAAGAGCAGCCAGAAACTCCTGGACGCTCAGATGGACGAAGCAGTAGACCTTGTCCTGGTACAGACCTGGCTCCTCTCTAAAGACCTGTGTGAACACTCCAGAGTAAACTGAGGCCTCAGCGTCGTCCAGGCCACACTCGCTCAGGTCTGACTCGTAGAAGATCAGGTTTCCTTTCTGCAGCTGCTCAAAGGCCAGTTTTCCCAGAGACTCCACCATCTTCCTGGTCTCTGGAGTCCAGTGAGGGTCCGTCTCAGAGCGTCCGTCGTACTTGAGGTTCTTGACTTTGGCCTGAACCACCAGGAAGTGGATGTAGATCTGGGTGAGGGTCCGGGGCAGCTCTCGTCTCTCTCTGGTCTCCATCACGTGGAGCAGGACTGTGGCAGTGATCCAGCAGAAGACCGGGATGTGGCACATGATGTGGAGGCTGCGGGACGTCCTGATGTGGGAGACGATCGTGTCGGCCCGGTCTCCGAACCTCTTCCTGAAGTACTGCTCCTTCTGTGGGTCGGTGAACCCTCTGACCTGGCCTAATAATGTTCACACGATGTTAAAGAAAAGACTCTTCTTTTTCTTTCCATTTCAGTATTTAACTGTGTAATCTGTTGTTAATCTAGTGTTACTTTATTATCTGTTGTTTTGTCATTTCTTCCTTTTGTGTCTGTTATTGTTTACAAGCTTCAAAAACTGGAGAATTCAAAAGAAAGATTGGACATAAATAAAAGAAGAAGAGAAAAGTGGAAGCAAACAGTAAAATTATTTGAGGAAAAGACAGAAAGATTATATTAGTAAGTGTCATACTCACGTAGCACCAGTCTCTGCTGCGTCTGAATCTGAAGACTTTACTTTCACTTTTACCTGTTTGTTTCACCTGAGCACAAGCCCCGCCCCCTTCTTCACCTGGACTCACCTCGAGTCTGAACATTTGTTTAGACCAAGAAAAGTCCTGGTATTTTCTTGATTATTTTTTAGTTTTGATTTAGTCCTGATCTATTTCTGGTTGATTTAGTTTTGATTTAGTCTTAATTTGACCCTGATTTAATCCTTGTTTTGCTTTTGTTTTTTCCTGATTGGTTCAGATAGATTTAATCTTGGTTTAGTCTTTATTTAGTTTGAGTTTAGTCAAATTTTTGGTCCTGGTTTAGTTTTGATTTTGTCCAAATGTAGTCATCATGTTGTTGTGAATTAGCCTGGTTCAGTCCTGTTTTTGTTCAGTCCTGTTTGTTTAGTCCTTTTTGTTTAGTCCTTTTTGTTTAGGTCTGGGTTGAGCATTGCTATAATTCTGGGTTTATTTTGGTTTAGTCTTAGTTTAGTTGCTTTGTTTTAGTCCAGACCTGGGTTTAGTCCGGGTTTAATCTTGGTTTCTGGTTTAGTTCTGATCTAGTCCTACATTTAACTGAGGTTTAGTTGGATTCGAGTGGTGCTGTTTTCATTTGATTTAGTCCCAGTTTTTGCTCTTTTTGTCACAGTTTTTTCTTAAGGTAGTCCTGGTTTAATTTGTCCAAACTGCGTTCACACTCGTCTTAAATCCCCTCAAAAACCCCGAGCACTGACAGAGACAGGGTCGATAGAGCATTAGCGTCTTTATTTTTCGTCGCTGTTGTTGCATAGGAAATGCACATCTTGCTTCCAGTAAATTGAGTGGAAATGGGATTCACTAATGGAGCCGAGGATGAGAAACGTCTACAGTTAAAAACCAGGTCAAAAAATAAATAAAACATTCAAATCTGGAACAAAACCAACTCAGTACAAGACAAAGAGTGATAACAGGACAAGAGGAAGACGGCTCAGAGCTGGGATTAAGACAGGATTCCAAAATAAAGTCCACAAATATAGAAAATGTGGGTTTATTCTTGTTTAAAACGTTTGCTGGATTTAGAAAGTATCTTTTTTGCTTTAAACACAGACTGACAGGTAGAAATACTGTATCTGTGTTTACTTTACAGATATATACTGTAGGTTTTTTGATCAACTGTTTATGTCTATGTCTTTGCCAAATGGACAAAAAAGAGGTTTGACTGAAAAAAAAATAAAAATGTATAATTTGTAAAATCTTGAATCTTAAAATTTAACAATTTGTAAATTTAGACATTAATCAGTTTTTATCTGCAACACCTCAATAATAAGCAATAATGTACAGAAGTTAAAATTATGGATAAAATAAAATATCAAATTATATCCAGTTGTTAATTGTTAGCTGAAAATAGTTTTATTTACTTTCCAACAAAAGTTTTCAAAGTTAGTTTTTGCTGTTATCTTAAAACAGTGTTATTGATTTTTTAACAAATTGTAGTAGTTGCAGTACGGTAACTGTCCACTAGTCTCTCATCTGCAACACGAGCGATGCAGCGTTCAGAGACATTTTGTTTGATTCATAAAATCCATTTTAATCCCAGGTCTGAACAAGTTCAAAATCCAAAACAGACATTTCACAGATTTTTAAGACAGAAACAATGAACCCAATGAAACTATTAACATCGAACACGGTGTAACACGGCAGAAAACTCCGCTCTGTTCCATAAAAGAGTCGTAGAGGCACAAGGTTTCAGTAATTTCCGGATTTAGAGACATGATCAGTTGTTTTCTATGGCAGTTAAAAAAGACACGTAAACTGTGTACAATGACATGAGCTGTAAATGTATGAACGTGTGCCTCAGACTGCTTCCGATTGGCTAATCTGCCCGGCGACAGCTAATCTGCCCGGCGACAGCTAACCTGCCCGGCGACAGCTAACCTGCCCGGCGACAGCTAACCTGCCCGGCGACAGCCAACGCAGGGGTCGAATATTTAAAGATTTTAAAGCTCTCGTTTTGTCAGATTGTCTCTAGGTTTAGATAAAGTTACTAAAGTAGAAAAACAAGTTGTGGGCAGTTAATGTCAAATCTTAGATACTTTTAGTGTCTTTGACAAAAGTTATGTCAAAAAGAGACAAAACAATGCTAAAAACAAAAGAAAACATGTTAAAAAACTAGACAAGGGTTAAGTATAGTTTTGGAACAACAATATAGTTTTGGAACAAAGTGAAAGACAAATTTTATATTTGGTTCCTATTTTACTTCTTCTCTGTTTTTTTTTTCTTTTTTTTTTCGAAACAACGCAAGTGATTTTAGCCGTTAGCTACAGACTCAATAGTTTGTCCTTTTTTGTTAATTCTTAACTCCTTAACATGTTAACAGTTTTCTAATGAGTAAAAACCATTTGATTTTATAGGTTTTAATGCAGTTGGAGGTCTGTTAATTCATTGAAGACAAATTTTCCTCCGGTTTGCGTAGTTCACATAAAAAACATACACAAGAACAAAACAAAAAAAAGTTACCATTTTCTAGTGGAAAGTGAGAGTGAATATCGTAAAACTGTAATTGATGGAAAAAAATGATATCTTTACATTAAGGAGCAGTATGTGTCAAAGTTCTCATTACTGTATTTTGACGCTTAAAAGTAAAGCTGTTTCTTACATTTAACACTAAACCTAACACCTACACCATTTGTCTGTTTAGTCCAGCTTTGACTTGCTTCACTAACGCCTAATTTACACTGACTGCTGAACAGATACGGAACGGCGTCCGTACGGACGCCGCTAGGAATAGAAACCGTTGTAGTCAGTGCAAGCATTTACACCAGCTGCGGTGTGTTACGTCTCCTGATCCGGAGCTCCGGAAGGTTTCCGCAAGAAGTCTATTTTTTCCGGACGCCGCATGTGGATTTTCATGAAGTTGAAGACATTACAAGTGCAGTGACGGGTCCCGGGGGTTATTTGAGACCACGGACGACGAGAGATTTATCGCGGAAGTCCAAAACCACACATATGATATTTCACATACTTTTTATAAGGACAACACCAGAAAAGAGAAGGCATGGAGTGAAATAGCTGGAGCTCTGGGATATACTGGTGAGTTTTTATCAGCACCTCTCTCTTTACATGGATGTTATCACGTGAACTCAACTCTTCAGCGTGAATCCCTGTGGTTTTGTGGTCTCGCGGATGCAGATTTCCGGATACGTACAGCACACACACCGCTCCCGGTGTAAATGGCAGTCCTTACGGATTCCGTACGGAATCCGTTTCGCAGTCAGTGTAAATGAGGCGTAAGAAACAAAAGTGTGTGAGTGAAAGTGTTTTCCAACTTGTCGTAAAATCATTGGCGTTGTCCGTTCAAACTAAAGCGTGTGGTCATCACTAAAGTTTACTCTGAGTTTTATCAGCTTTTCAAGAGATGCACAAGTTTCAAAGAGAGCCATATCGACAGACGGACGGCGAGTCGAACAAACAACAAACAACGAATTAAAAAAACTGAATGAGGCGAGCAATCGACCCCGAACCGGCCTGGGACTCTCAACCCGGATCCGGGATGAAGAGGCTGGATGAGGTCTGAGAAACCTTTGTCTGCTGCGTTTGATGTCCACTCGCTGCGGAAAACAGGAGGAAAAAAAGCTAAAAGGCAAGGGTTTTCTGTCGGAGAAAACGCTGAGCGCGGCAGAAACGGCATCGATCGAGTCTCAGCGAGTGAAGCGTCGAGGGAAACGCAGGATTCACCCCAAAGCCACACACCGAGAGGTTTTCATCAAACCAGACCAACCTCTGAAACAGACACTGATACAGTTCACACTGGACACATCTGGAGAAAATGTTCAGTGTTATTTCATTAAACAAAACTGTATTATTGTTTGTGAGCAGTTCCTGGTTTAAAATAAATTAAAATATATCTGTATATTTCTATAACACATTCATGACTAATGCAAATACCTTGAAATGTTATATTGTCACCTTCATCTTTAAAGTTAATATTTTGAAATCATTTTATTTCATTATAACCAAATTTACAGTTTTATGTGATTTTATATAATTTATTCTATTTTTCTTTTTTTTTTTTTTCTCGCCTGCTTTTTATTGATTTTCAGTTCATTCATGTTGAGTTGCTCCGGTCTGAGCCTTGTTTGCCTGAACTTTTACAATTTTCACATTTTTAAAAAAATTTGTGGCACATTGTAAATTTTGCATAATTTTTCAAACAAAAGTATTGCTTCATTAAATTCTGTTTTCCTTTTTTAACGTTACACATGTCCTGAATGCAAATGAAAAGAAATGAAAATCCTGTTGAGCTTTTAACAGTGAAGGTCTTGTGTCAATTTATTTTACATTTTGTAGAATCTATCTCTAAAGCTACGGCAGAATTACTGTGTTTTTCTGCATTGCTCAAAAACTTGACATGTATTAAACATTTTGAATTTCCATAGATGAGTGGTTTAAATATAGAAATTTGATCATTTTTATAAACTAACCTTTAACGCTAAAATGTTTACTTTAAAAGCAGGTATTAACTCATAAAGTTGAAGTAAAAAGAAACTAGCCCAGACCAGTTCAGCTCGGTTTTTGACGTTAAAAGCCGCAGATTGTCGGATCCAGACCCCGCGAGGCTGACGCCGCCAAGTTTTATTTTTGTTTTCTAAAACCGTGCTGTTTCGGAGCAGTCATCATGGCACACTCATCGTTTCTAATAAAACTAAAGACACTGTAGAAAAACTGTAGTGTTTGTCAAAAAGGTGGAACATGAAGAAAATGACAGTTTGAGGCTGGACACTGTAAAAAATATATAATAATTGAGAAACAATAAAAGGCAATGTTTCTGGTGTTTTGTTTTTAGTTTTTTGCCAAAAGTTTTACAGCAATTAACACAATTTAATTCACTTTTCATGGGGTTTAGGTTTACTTTAGGCTTCAACATTGCATATCTCTAAAATCATTAAAGACTGAATAAATATAAAAATATAAATGGAATTAAAGTCTTATATATGGAAAATTAGTTTAAATTCTGTAAAACTTTGGCAAAACCAACCAAAAAAAGTCAAAAACACTGCCTTTAATATTGATTTTTACAGTGTTGAACAAAGTAAAGGTCAAATCTGAGTAAACAAAACAACAATCTGGTTTCGTAGGATTTTTTTTCTCATTTACCAGTCGTATTGGTAACAGCTTACTAGGCGATTGGTTATGGAACAGCATGCAGTTTATACTTTTATGGTTATTGTACATTAGCTATAATCAGAGGGGCCTGACAGACAGCAAAGGCTACTGGTGTTCAGAAGTAATCAGATACAAACAGGTATTGGAGTCAGTAATCGGAGGAGCGTATAATACAAGTGTTCACAGGCACTACAATTGATCTTTTTCAATATATCGTCAGGTATGTACTGTATATGCTGGTTTTTTATTTTCACTCTTTTTCAGATTTTTCCGTATAGAAGAAGAAGAAGAAGGATAAGAAGTAGAAGAAGCTGGGATTTGGAAAGTTTAAATGTAGGACTGTGTAAAAAATGGACGTACGTAGAAGCAGTAACCTGTGACGCCTTCACTGTCCACGAGGGGGCGCTACAAGAAGTCTGGCTCACATCAACTCTCGTTTTACAACACGGCTTAAAGGATTTACCTTTTTTTTTTTTTTTTTTTACAGAGATAATTGGGGCTAAATTGAGTTTGTAATGCCACCATTTTTTAAATTTATTTTATCTGTTTGTTCCCTATTTTGTGTGTTCCTTGGTTTTAAAATTTATTTTATTTTTAACTGTGGTGTTCCAAAATTGTAATGCCACTAATGTCCACTAGAAGAAGCTTCAGATTTGACTTCTGGTTTGTGTCTAATGGAAAAAATGTGAGTAAATTTGGACCTAATCTTGGACCAATTATGGACTTTTATGGTTTCACAAAAGCCATTATTTATGGTAAAAAATGTAAATTCAAAATGCTTAAGTTATTATTCATTAGTTGTGACAAAATAACTAGACAAAAACAGACATTAAAACAACTAGTCATGGTTTTGAAATAGTTTAGTCCTCATTTGGTCCTGGTTTAGTCCCAAGTTTTGTTGAGATTTTGTCTTGCCCTGGCCTGATTGAGTTCTGATTTTGTCTCTGATTTAATGTGATTCTGTCCAGTCTCTGTGTTGAATTTATCTCTGATTTATTTCTGGTTTATTCCTTTTTTTTACCCGTCGATTCCTTTTTAAACAAACAAAAACGAGTGTTTACATGATCTACCGTTAGCTTTAGCAACAGCTAACGTTGCAGCGGCCCAGTTCTCTGCTGTTTTTCCCATATTTTTCAACCTATTGCTCCAAGATTTTATCACATTACAAAGTAAAGATCTATATGTTGATGTCATTTCCTTTTCCCGTTTTCAAAGACTTTAAATGCCTCTTTAAAAAGACATCCAGTTTTTACACAGTCCCTAAAATAAGGTTGAGAACAGAAGGCAGGGTTGAAGTTCACCTGTGGATGTTTTTTCGTCATTAGTGCATAGTTCTCATGCAGATTAGACCTGCTATATGCTTTGAAAATGCCGTCAGGAAGCATGATTCAAATTGTCACATTTTTCCAGCGCATCTTCCCCCGTTTTCCACTTAGCACCTTGTAATGGTTTTGCAATAGGATAAATAAATATCTTTGCAAAGGAGCAGTGACAGTGTAATTCATTAGAGTCCAGCGTCAGGAGCTGCTTCGGTGTTACCTGCCTCAGCGCCCAATGATTTTCCCTTCATTTCTCTAAAGTGGAGCCATTTGTACTCATTTCCCCTCGACTCGCTCCGTTACGGCTGACACCGCCACGAGTAATGTCTTCCTCGGCTGCTGCTTTACGCCGAGCTGTAAATTTAAGCCGGAAACAAAGGATCAGTTGAACAAGGGCACAGGGCTAATTAGATTCACCATGGTTCAAGGAGTTTTAAAGTAAATTCCCCAAAGAACTGCACAGTTTTAATATAATAAATAAAAAAAGGCATTACTAAAAAGGAATTCATTTTCTAAATATGTTTTTCTGTATATACCATTTTGAATTGACACGGCAACATACAATTAAAAATGAAAAAAAAGTCAACCAAAAACTACCTTTATAATAATAATAATAATAATAATAAAACTTCTTTGGTTATGCCCACAATGTTCAGCGGTTTGTTTTAAATAAAACAAAAAACAAACAAACACAGGATTATTTTTCCTATTAGTGAGTTTTGTTGGTCAAGAATTATTTTATATTTTATATAAAATTTTATATATATTATACTTTTTTTTAAAATCAATATTTTAAATAAATACAGCGTAATAAAATAAAAAAGATTGAACTAAAGAGTATACATTTAGATTTTGTAAAAATGTTAATATTAAATAGAATTGTAAATGAAGTAAAGTGTCAGTGTGTATTTTCTTTTTCATTTAAAACAACAATTTGAGGCTATAACAGTTTTAAAAGTTTTAAATGAACTTTTACCTTCAATATGAAATGAAATAACCTATTAAAAACACTAAGTGAAGTCCATTTACTTTAGAAACTTCTTAAGCCATGTCCCAGTTAACCTGTACGTTTATCAAATTAAAATACCGTCATCAGAGGATTTACGGTTTCTCCTGAAGCAGCTCCCTTTGTCACTCGATTGTTCTTTGATTTTATTACAATTCACATCATCAGGTCTCAAAGTGTCGGGCGAATAAAAATACCCTGGTTTTAAGGAAAACGCTGAAGAATTCTGCCATTTATCGCGTTAAAAACCATTCACATTTTTACATTTGATTAACTGTGAAACACAGACTCGCACAGCGGTCCGGTCTCTCAGATTCTCCACATATTTTTATACCCTTTTTTGTTTTTGAAGGCAACAAAGCGCCTTCCAAACCCTGTGTCCTATTTCGCAGAATTCTCCAGATGCTAAATTATTCTAGCAAAAGGAAGGAAAGCGTGTGGTTAAAAGGGGACTTCGTTGTTGAGTCCTGCGTTCGTTCAGTCTGCGTTCGTATTGCTGGTTGGACAAAGCTTTGGATCTCGAAGCTGGGTTGTTTTGTTTTTTTTCTCGTCCGTGAGCAGTTCTCAGGTCAGTTTTTCGTCGTAAACGTCCGTGCTGGTGCGTTTATGGAAGTGTGTTCGGCTCAGAGCGCTCTCAGACTGGAGGCTGGACTCGAGATGAATGTCCAACAAACATCCACTGAACCAGAAATAAAAAAACAACAGTAGCTTTGGAAAAACATGGTGTGATTTGAGTTTGGTGCAATTTTGGATTTTTATTGTAAACAAAGATCCCTGTTCTTTGTCCACTTCATTCTTGGACTTTTGAGATTTTTTTCAAATGTTCCCTGTGGTTTGTTAAACTAATGGTGCATTCAGGTTCTCCTCGGGAAAGTTGAAAAATGCAGATAAATCCTGCTGGAATCAGAACAACAGACTCTGAAACTCACTGAGATTCTGTTGAGGTTATTTTCATCATCATCATCATCATCATCATCATCATCATCATCATCAGGAGGAAGCTAACGTTTACTTTAGTTTAATATCAGTCATTTAAAAATATTTTCAGATGAACCGTTTTCACATTAATAACTTGATCATTTGACAGTAACTATTTTTTGTCCGTATAGACTTATATAGACTATATACTAAGTTATTTATTTACTTACGTCGGTATTTAGGCTATATCCACATGAAGAAAAAAAAAAGTTTTAGTACGATCCGTAAAACTTTAAGGCGTTTGAGAAAAGATGCATATGGCTTGTAATCGTTCCACTCTGGGACCTGGTTTCAAAAATGATCGTATTTAGTTTTCCAAAACGCCAGATCCTTGAGGATAAAACGCCTGTACTATAAAAAAACATTTGTGGAAAAGACTCGTCTCCGTGTGGACAAGGCCTTAGAGGTTTGTTTTCTAGTTTAATGTTATTACAAGATATTAACTTTACAACATTAAAGCTCCACTCCCTAATTTAGTTTTTTTATTAAAAAAATAAAACCAGACCAGTGTTTCCTCCAAAATACTAATCCATTTGACCAAACTGAAGTTTAGAGTTTAGCGTTAGCTTAGCTGTGACTTCAGCGTCAGGACGACAATTATCTCCTCCTCGTTAAACATTACGTGATTGAATTGACATTATTTATCTGTGTTTTACGTTGTCTCCCTTTTCTCTGTTGATGCTTTTCTTTTTTCAGCTGTTTCTCTGTTAAAAGACATATTCAGCTGAAAATACACTTTATCTGCAGCTATTAAACTTCCTGGAACGTCATGTGACAAGTGTCGACCAATGGGAGCGCTCCTTTTTGGAGCATGTGATTGTCCAAGGTTTTCTGTTCCTGAATAGAGGTTCTCATCTATTACACTCCCTTACAATAAACACTAGATGGATCAGAAAGACGATAAACTATTTGGGTTTAAACTATTTTCACAACGAGAAGAAAAAATATCAGATACAGACTGTAATATAACATCAAAACTCTGAGCTGCACTGTCACTGTGGTAATATCTGTAATAGCATGAAACTTTATCTCGTTTATTATTATATTATCATTGTTATTATCTCGTTATTTTTCTCGTAAAAAATAAGAAAAGCTCTTACAAAGTTGTTTCAAAATAAGTGTTGTGTTTTAACGTGAAAAGCCATATTTTGTAATAACATAATAAATCAGCATCTGAACAAGATAAAGCTAATGTAGATGGCTTTAAGGAACGTTGTTGAAGAAGAATCAAATACTTAAAACTGTAAAAGGACAATTTTAGATCAAATGGGTCTCATTAAGCATGTTATTATTAGGTTAGATTAATATTATTTTAGTAAAATGAAGTTGAGTTTTTGTGTGCAACAGTTTCCACTTAAGTTTATGATTGTATGGATTTTAGCTGTAGATATTATGAAAGAATAAGATTATGCCCGAGCTTTAAGAGGATCAGTAAACGCTCTGATTATAAAACCAATCCACACATAAACTCAGATCACACAGTGTTTTCTGGAGAATGGTGGTGCTTCTCCTGGTTTTGATTTTTCCCGTTTGTATTGAGCGTCAGTGGATGCGTGGATGGACGGAGGAGGAAGAAGCGAAGCTGAAGGTGGTTGTGGTCAAACAAATAAAGAAATGGAAAAGCAAAAGAATCATGTTGCATAATCGAGCAGTTTATTTCCCGCATGGAATGGTGAACACAAAATAAGATGCCTTCCGAGATGCATTTATAGTAGGGGCATCCTTTGGCTGGCTATTTCATTGTCTCCTGCCTAAAAACTAAAGTCAAAATGCATAAAAACACACTCTGTTCTTGCTTTTCCCTCAGAATTATCTAGATTTAGCTTCTGATGCAACAAATAACCTTCAAAAACATACAGCATACTGTAACATCCATTTACAATGGTCGTTTCACCACAGCCCGAGCTTTTGAAGCTCAGGAGTTATAGCTATAGCATCGACAGAGGAATACTTCTTAAATACATACAAAAAAGCAAAAAATTAAAGGAGAAAACAAAGAATAGAAGGAAACGGGATGTTTACAACTTAAATCCAGTTCCCAAAATAACAAACCATTTCTAATAATGTGGCCTCGATACAAACAATTCACAACACTAGTTTCCTTGTTACAAAAGTCCTGCATATAAAATAGGGCAGCTTTAAAATCAGTGTAATTAATAATAAAACTATACAACATACAAACAGCTCTGTCCTCCGTCAAAAGAGCTCAAAAACTCTCCCTTTTTTAAGAACGCCGTCTCTTCTTCGTCTGCTTCCAACTAAATTACACACGACAACACAACACAAAATAAAACGCACTGCCCAAACTATTGCTTAGTTTATAGTCTTTTTTTCTTTCATTAAAAAGGGTGCAATTTTGTCATATCTTACACAGCTCCAGTCGCTGATTAGATGCTCGGCTGTTTCTCAAGGTTTTTGCGACACTTTTAAAAATGTCCGTGCAATATATTTTTTTACTTTATTCAATTCCCTTCGCTTTTGTAAGCCCTGGAAGCAGTAATGTTTTTTTTTTCTTTTTATATGTTTTATTTCATATTTAGTGCAGAAAATTACGGAAGTAATGCCCAACTCATGGCTAAAGGGTGACACCGAACAAACACGAAAAGACGAAACACAGTGGAACCATTGAACCGTGACGAACGGTGGATCAACATCTGACAGCGACCGGAAATGGATCTGAACTTTAAGGTTTTTAAGGTACATTTGATGACACAGTAAACCCAGGTTTTCTATGGCACACATTTTCTGATTGGTTTGTTTTCTAGACCAACATTAATGTGGACTTTTAAAAGCTTTTAAAAGACATTGACACAGTCCTGATAATTTTTAATATTTAAATTATTGATCATACAGAGTCAGAGCAGAAAGATAAAGCAGTTTGTTTTTAAAGGGTGTGTCTCTAAACCCAAGTACAGTTAGTGACAAACTAATTTAGCTGAAAAATGTTTTGGTTGTTGTTTGGTTTTTGGAGGCTTAAATGTAATTCTTAATCACTGATAAAACTCACAATAAAAATGTGAGCTTTTATATTTTTATTTATTTGTAATTTTTTTTGCCATGTGAACATTTGAGTCTGTTTTTGTTGATTTGATTTCAGGACTCAGAATCAGAATTCAGACACAGAAGTATTACATAAAACCCTCCCCAGTTTTAATTTGATTGGATTGAGCTCAGTAGAAAGGGAATGGGTTTGTCCGGCCAGGTTGAAGTGTATCACTGTGTGGTTCCTTCTTTAGTCCAGATTTTAAAAAGATCCATTTCCAATCACTGTATGAGTGAAATTAATCAAATTAAATTAAAATTCCCTTTTTCATTATGGACACAAAAACAGATGTTGAGGTGTGTAAAATATAAACGTAAATTAAAAAGTGTGTGAAGGTGAAGTTGGACTTGTTTAAGGCTTATTTGTGACGAAAGAAATCAGAATATATCCGTTAAAGGAAAGACCCGGTTTTATTTATAGCATATACTGCGGCTTTCTGGAACAAAATTAAATACTTAAAAAAGAATAATAATAATAATTCCCCTTTAACGGCTGCTCAGCTTGGCTGGATTCGCCGTGGGGATCGCAAACTTTGGTTGAAAGTAACGACAAACAACAACCAAACTTCAAAATAAAATAAGAAAAAGTGAGTGCAAGTAGGTATTGCATATTTAATGTCCTCATTTTCATTTATGGAAACAAAACATAAAATAAAAGAAGGACATGAAGATTTACTGCTGATGTTCACAGACTGAATGGAGGTTATAAAAAGATAATCTAAATCTGTTCATGTGCCGCTCTTTTACCACGAAATTTAGTGAAATGAGCAAAAGCTTCAACTTAAAAAATATCTTTTTGCACGTTTTCTGGATAAATACCTTTAAACGTTTGATTTAAAATGTTTTTAAACAGTCACCTGCTAAAAGGAAACTTCTTTAAATGTTATTTTTCTTCCGTTGCTTGGTTAATTTCAACTTTCACTTAATTTTTTTTTTCATTTTCTATTAATTTTATAAAGCAGTGCACAATAAAACACTGACCTCATAAAAAAAAACAAAAACAAGGATTAAGCTACTAATAATGTCACTTTCGGAAAAAGTCACTGAGAATCTGAGTTCTGTTAAGAGTAATTAAGTGCCTTTCCGCCAACAGATTAAATAAAAAATTCATTGGTTTGAGTAAACATTAGCTGTATTTAAGTACATTTAGCTGTTAGCTTGATGGCACTTCTTGATTTAATGATAATTGAATATGTAGAATCTGTGTAAAATTTTCCTAAATTTGTTGCTCATTTCACTGAATTTCAGGCATTTCTATCGGTTTGTTTTTATTTCTGATTGAAGCTGGTGTAAATTCACCCGTAAAGTCTGTAAAGGCTCATAATAATACTGAGAGAATACTGCTTATCTTCTCTGAATTTACATTAAAATAGTTTTTGTGGATGAAAAATAATAAGAAATGATGATGTTGTGCAACTTTTAGGGCCGGACCGTAGCTCAAGGCACATCAATGAGGAACAGTTGGATTTAGTCGTAAAATTAAATATCGTAAAACTGATTTTTAAGTACAAAAATGTTCAAATTAAACAGAAGCGAAGAGAGCTGGTTGATTGTGAACGAGAGCGATAGAAAAAAACAAACAGACGGCTCCTGGAAGGCGCCCGGTGTTGGGTTTGAACAATAGTCTTTATCTCACGAACTACGTCATCTATGGAAAAAACTGCCACTAACACTAGAGCATGCATTTTTTTAGTTGTTTTTTTAAGCACTTTTTTCACTTAAATTCTTCTTTGATGCTTGATGGTCGCAAGAGTGTGTTCAAAAGTGTGTGTGCGTGTGTGAATATATATATTTATTTATATATAGAATAGGAAAAGAAAAACTAAATCTGGATGGATAAAATGGAGAATGTGTGAAGCGCTCGGCTCATTTTTTAGAATTATTTTTCACAAACGAAAGCTTCCAGAGAGTTGCCCTCTGCTCGGTAAAACCACACCTCGATGATTGAACACTTCAGGATTAAGTGTGTTTGATCGGACGCCTCTTTGAGACTGAGTCAAGAACCTGGCAACACTTTGAAGATCCGTTTTCTACGGAGACCGTAGTGATTATCGTTTTTGTAAAAGTTGGGTCCTGTTTGTTTCAGCGGAAACACTCAAAGATCTGTACTTTCAACAAATATGAAAAATGGAGAGAAAAATAGTTTTAACTGCACAAAAAACACTCCATAATGAAATGTCATTTCCAGGAAGTTGTGGAAAAGTATGAACAATGCTTATGTTTATGTATATCGTCCTAATTGTATATTTATAATCACCAAATGAATCACATAATTAATGCTGAAAAACTGACAGCAGGTGATATACATTTACAGTATTTCAGGTCAAAATAACTAGAAAAAAAACATGAAGTTTTTTCAAAAACTTCCTTTTAATTAATTTTGTTACTTGAAATATTCTGAATGCCAAAAACATGGTAAAATACGACTTTGTGACCTGTATTTTTTGGCACGTCGAATAAACAGACTTTTGATGGTTTTTTTGAATGAAAAGTAAATTGTTGCAAAGAATGATATAAAATAAGTTAATCTCTCCGTTGAGTATTGTTCATATTTTGTTAAAGTACCGTCTCCTTGTTTCCACAGAAAGAAACAAGACTGTGATTTCACTGTTTGAATTTGCCTTGTCTTTTACAATATATTCCTCAAAGTAAGTTAAATATATTGTTTAAAAGTATATATGTTAAAGGGATTCTCAGTCTTGCCATGCTAATAGCTTTAGGACTAAATAAATGTGAATGCTTTTTAACAAATTTCTCAGAAGGTTTTTTAACGCTGCGCTGTCATCTTTTGTACCCCGATATTTTAGAGTCCCAGAGGTGCGACTGGACTAAGAAGAAAATTATATATTTAGATATACTTTTCCACAACTGATTGCTATCTTACAAAGATATTTAACTATCCAACAGCTCACCAGCAAAATTGCACTTTCCACAAGATCATTATTCCACTGGTTTCAGTTTAATCTCTGCCTTTTTCCCTGGATTTTCACGACTTTAACTTCAGACCCTGACTTGACGACCGGTGGATGGAAAGAAAAACAGGGTTCCTACGCAGCATGGAAACGTATGGAATTAGATTTGATGTCATTTCCAGGCTCGGATATGTTTGCACAGTGGCACAAAATAATAATAAACTAATGTCTTAAATCTGTTAAATGGCTGCACAATATTTCATTGATTTATCAGAAATCAACGCTGGAAAAAAAACAGTTCCATGTGTCAAAAACATTATCTAATACTTAATTTTGAAAGATACGGTGCAGTTAAAAGAGTTAGTGGCACATTTTAAAAACTATATGTGTGTATGTAAATGTATGTTTATCCCATATATCGTGCAGAATATTTTTAAATTAGCTGAGAATATTAAACCTCCACTAATAATATACAACAGTTTTTGTCATTGTAATAAGATTAGCAAAGCATCATTGATTCTAACATTAAAATATAGAAGTTTGAGTGAAGCTAAGAAACACTGTCATTTAACGTTCTTTCCTTTAGTGCAATTTATTTTTATTGTGATGTGATCAAAAAGAACATTTAAGTCTATGTTTAATTCTCTTGGGGAAAAAATGGTTGAAACTTGGAAACTTTGTCCCTAATTAGGAAACAAAATACTCAGGTGTCTTAAATGGCCCAATAAATCAATGCTGAAGCCTGGAAATGAGGTAAAATGTGTAATTTTGAGATGGTTAATGCGTAGGAACCCTGGTTAGAGAAGAAGAAGAGCAGAAGGACTGAAATGAACAAATCAATGAGCCATGAAGCCTCCCAGATAAACGAGCCTGGATCCACCAGCAACAAAACCACTGCTTTCTTTTACCACGTTTTTAAAAACCCGTTTCCGTTTGATTTTACCCCAAACCGTAGACTTTATTTAAAGATGGACAAACATCGCTTTTTACAATTGGCTCATTTTGAAGCCAGTTCAGTTTGATTGTTCCTTGGGTTTGTGACGGTGACGGGATGCTAGCTGCTAAGTCAAAGAAATAATGTCTAATGGGCAGTTTTTTGCTCAATTTTTTTGGCATGACGTGAATTGTAACTGAAATAAACACTATGCACCTTTTCCACAAAGTAAACTAGGTCTCTGACACAAATATAACAACTTTTCCTACATTTTCAGGCTGTTGCTAGTTGCTAACGTTAGACGGAGTGAGCCAGTTGCTACGTGCTAAACCTCACTCTGTTATTAAAAAAAAATGTTTGTATTTGTTCCAAGAAACGGCTAAAAAGTGTAATGTCAATTTTATTATGGGTTACTTTTTACAAACTCTCACAGAAATCTAGCAGTTTGGTTTTGCGTGACGACAAACGTGTGTCTAACCAACTGTCATTGTATTATTTAAAACTACTATTTTTAATTTTACTTTTGTGAACTACCAGGAAAGTGTGAAAAATCTGCTTTCTATAAAACAAAAATTGCATAATGAAGTTCTCAATGAAGCTACAGCTTTAGGTTAAACTTTAATTTGTGACAAAAGTCTATGTTCTATTGGTGCAGTGATTGTTAAAACTGGGACATGGATCTGGACAAAGGTTGGACATATTGCTGTCTCCATTAAAGACATTTGATCACACCAAGTCAGTTTTTACGCCAGAATCCCAATAAAATAATCACATATTTTAAAGGAAAAGGTTGCATAGAGTTATTTCAACCCAAAAAGGCAAAATACTGCAATGTGTTTTAAAAACGAATGCATGAAGTGTTAGAAAATGTGTGGTTCCTTTGGTTTGTCGCTGGCCATTGTTACCTTTTCTCAAGGTTAAATATAAAATTTATAGAACAATGAATTTTTACACTGAGCTAAGTCCTGTAGGAAAGCATTAGAGTTATGTTTATGACTTTCAGAGCAGAAACAAAATGGCTTCATATTTCAGGTTTGTCCATCTTTAAATTCAGTCTACGGCGCCGCCCCCCGTCGCCCCCCCCGCCCAAACCGTTCAACATGTAGTTCAGTCGGCATGGTTTTTTTTTGTTTGTTTTCTTTACACCTCGCCGTTTCAAATCTTTCCGTAAAGGTCCGTGTCCGTTTGGAAAGATCCATTTTCCAAAAATCAGAAAAAGCCGTAGTGAGTCCGTCCTTTTAGGCGAATAAGACTTCGAAGAACAGTGAAAATTCGTGGGGTTCTTCGTGACGATTTCTAAACCCCAAAACGGCCGCCCCCGAAAAGAGCAGCGACTAAACTCCTGCGGGATATTTAGAAGGGAAGCCCTGTGATTTCGTGTCCGTTCAGGCTCGGGCTTCTCATCCTGGTTTGGTTTCGGAAGTAGACGATGATTGACGGTCTGGCACTGAAATACCCACTCCAGGTGTTTGTGATTAAAGTTAGCTCGGATCCGCTGTAGCCATGCTGATGCTGTGGAGTCTTCTGGAATATGGCGTTTTTAGGGCGTTTTTAGGGCTCACTGTCGCAGCTGGCGTCGAGAAGAGGTCACAGTTGGAGGAGGAAGAGGAGGAGGAGGAGGAAGGGCTGCAGCGATCGTTGAAAACAGACGACTGGAGGCTTCTCGAGGCCTTATCCCAGGTACCACTGCAGACACAGAAAACACTGGCTTTAATGCCTTTTATACATGATCCAAGCCACCAGTAATAAGTGGATTTAAAGGAGGTACTTTGACTATTACTGGCTTCACAAAAAAACAGTACATTTGTATCTGTAAATGGAAGCTTTATTAAACACTGCAGATGAAAAACTGAACAGAAAAAGAAGTTCACTCTTCACCAGCTGCACATGAACTTTGGGCCAAATGTTTAATGTCACAGTCTCTCTTTGTGTCTTAATGTGTTGCTAGTTTATAAAAAGTGTATTTTAATTATTCAGATCCAGTAATAGTATGTGTTTCTTAAAATTAAAACATTACAAACAGAAAGAGAAACTGATTAAAGAACAATAATTCACTCAAGTTCATTCTTAATTATTATCCAAACATCATTTTATACTTTTAAGTACATTTAAAGCAAGTAACTTAATACTTTGACTTAAGAATTTTAAAGTGATACAGAATGTTTAATATGACTGAGAAGTCAGAGGTTTTGTTCATTTAGTTTCAGTTTTAAAAAATTGTGTTAGAGATTTAGAAAAATGGGTTTGAAGTTTCAGGAAATGTCTTGTGATTGTGAGAAACAGTAATAAAGACACATGGGTCACTAGAGAAGAGTTCGTCCAGATCTGTCGTCAACAAAGACCTGGATCAGAACGTTTATTTTTACTTCTGTTTAATTAAAATGACTTCTTTAGGAATTACTTTTATTTTTTCATTCATATTTTCTCTGCTGTTTTTTATTTAAATTGATTGAGTCAGGCTTCAGTTCCCTTTATTTTCTTCTTCTCTGGTATTTGCTCGTTCAGCAGTTTTTCTTTATTTACAGTGGTGTAGTTCCCGCTGCAGCCTGTAGAGGGCAGTATCAGGACTGGGATCAGGTTTAACTCTGCTTTGGGACAGTTTCTTGTTTCTGGGATAGACTCTCTCTCCACTTTTCTTTCTTTTTCTTTTTTTCTTTTCTTTTTTTTGTCTGAGTTTGCAGCACTTTTATCTCTAAACTCCCAGAGTGGAACAAAGTGAACAGCTGCAAGTTTCAACAAAGTGAGGACCTTTTTTCACAAAGTTTGGTTTTATTTCTTGAGCATTTCACCAAACGAACTACAACTGAATTAAAACACCTGAGCACAATAAAAGCCTTGATTAAAACATAAAAATCATGAAGCCAAATGAACAACAGTATATTTAATAATAAAGTAAATCTAATCAGGAAAGAAATAAAAAATGAAGCTTTGTTGATACTATTTTAATCTGAATTTAATGAACCAAGACTAAATCCAGACTAAAACAGGACTGAACCAATGTGTCTCTAATAAAATATGATTTAATTTGACTAAACTCAATCAATATTTTAAAATAATGTTACGAGGAAGAATATGAACTCTGGGTTAGTCTTCTATTTAGCTCTGATTTGATTTTATTTCATTTATTTTATTGTATGTTTTGTCCTTAGATCTGATTTATTTTAGCATATTTTTTGACTTTTTTCTTTCTTGTTTTGCTGATGTCTCCACTTTTAATTTACAACACATTCCACCTTCCTTTCCTACTCCCTTAATAAGATTCCTGCTTTAACAGATCCTTTCCTCTTTCCTGTTCCCTTCCTCGCTTCCTTCTCTGAGTGAACTTTGCCGAGTCCTCACAAAGAGCGTCTGAACCTGAGAGTAATCCATCTCACACCGGTCAGTATCGATCCACCAGAGCTGCACCCCTCTTTCCTTCCCTGATCCCTTCCTCCTCTTCCTGATTCCTCTCCTTCCTCGATTCCTTCTTTCCTTCCTTTAGCTTTAACTCGTTCCAGGTTCAAGTTCGGCGCTGTCTTAGATCATGTCTCGTTGCCACGGACGACGAGACGCTCCAGACGTGACTTCCATCGACAACACTCTCCCTCCTCCCTTCACTACTTTCCTCTTTCCTTCCTTCCTTCCTTCTTTCCTTCCCTCCCTCTCTCCCTTTTTGTCTTTTACTTTTCATTAAGATTATTGTTTAGGTCGGTCCTTCTGTTACAGAGTGATGTAATTAAGTAACACAGTGGGACAATGATAGAAGACGATAGGAACTTAATAAAAACTCCTGATTTAAGACTAAACCAGGACTAAACCAGGTCTAAACCAGGACTAAACCAGGTCTAAACCAGGTCTAAACCAGGTCTAAACCAGGTCTAAACCAGGACTAAACCAGGACTAAACCAGGTCTAAACCAGGTCTAAACCAGGACTAAACCAGGACTAAACCAGGTCTAAACCAGGTCTAAACCAGGTCTAAACCAGGTCTAAACCAGGACTAAACCAGGTCTAAACCAGGTCTAAACCAGGTCTAAACCAGGACTAAACCAGGTCTAAACCAGGACTAAACCAGGACTAAACCAGGACTAAACCAGGTCTAAACCAGGTCTAAACCAGGACTAAACCAGGACTAAACCAGGTCTAAACCAGGTCTAAACCAGGTCTAAACCAGGTCTAAACCAGGTCTAAACCAGGACTAAACCAGGACTAAACCAGGACTAAACCAGGTCTAAACCAGGTCTAAACCAGGACTAAACCAGGACTAAACCAGGTCTAAACCAGGACTAAACCAGGACTAAACCAGGACTAAACCAGGTCTAAACCAGGACTAAACCAGGACTAAACCAGGTCTAAACCAGGACTAAACCAGGTCTAAACCAGGACTAAACCAGGACTAAACCAGGTCTAAACCAGGTCTAAACCAGGACTAAACCAGGTCTAAACCAGGTCTAAACCAGGACTAAACCAGGACTAAACCAGGACTAAACCAGGTCTAAACCAGGACTAAACCAGGTCTAAACCAGGTCTAAACCAGGACTAAACCAGGACTAAACCAGGACTAAACCAGGACTAAACCAGGACTAAACCAGGACTAAACCAGGACTAAACCAGGACTAAACCAGGTCTAAACCAGGACTAAACCAGGACTAAACCAGGACTAAACCAGGACTAAACCAGGACTAAACCAGGTCTAAACCAGGACTAAACCAGGTCTAAACCAGGTCTAAACCAGGACTAAACCAGGACTAAACCAGGTCTAAACCAGGACTAAAGCAAGACTAAATTTAGGCCAGGTTCAAACCACAGATGAAATAGGACTAGACTAAACCAGAGCAAACCTGGACAAATCCAGACTTTACTCAGGACTCAGAATTAGGACCAAAACCAGGACTAAACCAGGACTAAACCAGGACTAAACTGGGGTCTAAGCTCTGAACCAAGGTCTAAACCAAAGACCAAAGCCAAGGACTAAACCAGGACTTTAGGATCTAAACCCAAGCTGAGGATAAAATGTCAGAGTGAGCCAGGATCACAAGGTCTAGGTCTAATGAGAGTCCAGATTAAATCAAGATTAAATTAGGATTTAACAGGGACTAAAACCAGGACTAAACTTCTCTTATCTCTGATCTGAAGCAGGATTGGAACGAGGTCTAAACCAAGACTGAACCAAAACTAAATTTAGGACTAAAACCCCGTCCAGATAAACCCAAAACCAAGAACTCGGACTAGACTAGGCCTCATTAATACAGTAGGCCTCGTTGGCGCAGCAGGCAGCGCGTCAGTCTCATAATCTGAAGGTCGTGAGTTCGATCCTCACACGGGGCACAGTTATTTTAAACTAGCCTCGTTCACACTGGACAAAAACCTGCTTAAACCTTAAACTAACAACCAGCCTCCAGTGGAAATGAAAAAACAGACCCAACGACAGACGACGGCTCCACTTCAAACTCACAAAGGTCTAAAGAAACAAATAGGACTAAACCATAATTAACCTTTAGGTCGAATTAAATTTAAAGAACAGATTAACCTGGGACTTAAACCAGGACTAAACCAGGACTAAACCGGGTCTAAACCGGGACTAAACCGGGACTAAACCGGGTCTAAACCGGGACTAAACCAGGTCTAAACCAGGTCTAAACAGAGTCTTTAATCCAGGACAAATGGATAATAAATCCCAGACTAAACCAGGACTAACCCATCTTTGACCACTGAGTCTAATCCTTTTACAGAGTGGAGTCCGGGGTCAGAGCGTCCCCACTCTGCAGATTAAACCGGTCTGGCGGCGGTCCCGGTCTGGGTGAGTCTTCTCGGGACAGCGTTGCAGCAGAGCGAGAGCGAGAGGGAGGGAGCAGCAGAAGAAGAAAGTCCCGCGTCAGCAGCTCGTATTGATTAAAACCTAACCTCGGCCCTCTCCTCTATCACTACAACAGCACACACCGCAGTGGAATTACAACGAGCCACAGCCCTGCGACACAATCCAGACCAGACCGGGTCCGGACCGGGTCCAGACCGGGTCCGGACCGGGTCCAGACCGGGTCCAGAACAGACCGGGACTGAACCACATCCAGATCGGTGCTTGTCTGAATGGGTTCTGATTCAGATTTATCTCATTAACACAAATACAGCTCAGATAAGACACAAACATCTACTAAAATATGAAATAGCAACATAAAGAAACATCTACATGAGTTATAAACATTAAAGCTCCAGTCCCTGATGTTGTTTTCTTGTCCCTGTCTCAGACTCTCCTCCAAAATCAGCCTAGGGACCTCTCCTGCTTCTCTTTTATTAAAAAATAAAACCACAAAATACTAATCCATTTGACCAAACTGAAGTTTAGAGTTTAGCGTTAGCTTAGCTGTGACTTCAGCGTCAGGACGACAATTATCTCCTCCTCGTTAAACATTACGTGATTGAATTGACAGTATTTATCTGTGTTTTACGTTGCCTCCCTTTTCTCTGTTGATGCTTTTCTTTTTTCAGCTGTTTCTCTGTTAAAAGACATATTCAGCTGAAAATACACTTTATCTGCAGCTATTAAACTTCCTGGAACGTCATGTGACAAGTGTCGACCAATGGGAGCGCTCCTTTTTGGAGCATGTGATTGTCCAAGGTTTTCTGTTCCTGAATAGAGGTTCTCATCTGTTACAATCCCTTACAATAAACAGGAGATGCATCAGAAAGACTGTTTTTACACAGATTATTGATTTTACAATAAACTATTTGGGTTTATTTGTGACTGAAGCCTCTCATTGATACACACTAGGATTTATGAACTTTGAAAAGAGTTTGTGAGTCAGACCACTTTAGTCCTGGTTTTAGTCTGGTTTGGTTCTGTTCCAGATCAGTCGTCTCAATTACTCAAGTTTAAATTTGACATAAGAGTTTAGTCGACTATATCTACAATAGATTTAGATTAAAATATAAAGAGTAATGTATTTCTTCAGTAATAATGTCTCTAATGAAAGTAAACTAGTCCTAACCTGTTCCTGGTATTCAGGTTCCAAGTGTTAACATAGTTTGTATTTAAAGTGGTTCTCTTTTGGTCTCCTGTCGTCTTCCCGAGGCTCTAACAAATGTTTGTGTCTGACATCACTTCAGCGACGCTCAAAAACCTGAGTCTGATTGATCTCTTCAACTCCTCTCCTTTTGATGGATTTACTCTCTGTTCAGTTTAGTTTTTATTCAAAAGAGTTTTCATTCTAATCCTTTCCTTTGTTTTAGTTTTTGTTTCGTTTTCAGACACAGAAATATGTTAATGTTTATAAAATATAAATATGTTGTTAACACTATTTTCTTTTGAGAAACAGTGTTTGTTCAGTTCTGTTTAGTCGAGGTTAAGACTAGTTCTAGTTCAGATCTGGTTTTGTTTCGGTCCAGGTTTAGTCCGGTTTAGTTCCAACTTACTCCTTGTTAAAATCTTGGCTTAACCCTGGTTTAGTCCTGGTTAAACCCTGCTTTAGTCTCAGTTTAGTCCTGCTCTAGACCTTTGCAGTTTGTAATAGAATCTGTGAAGCTGCAGATGTAGATGTAGATAACATAGACGCAGCGGGACATAAAGCAGAGCGGACAGTTCTGAGACACACAGCTCTCACAGAGTGGACTTAATCTCACTTAGAGGCCTGTCTGCGTCGCGGGGCCCGTCCCTGGTTTTAACGGAGGGTGTGTCGGAGCTGACTCAGCGTTTCTCTCAGACAGAGTGAGTCATGGCGGGGCGTGGTGTTTTATCGCTTTTACACCGAGCAGGGTTCACCTTGAGGACTGCTGCTGCTGCGACGCTGGGACGCTCTCAGGGAAAGCACCGCAGATGAAACCGGACCCGGCTCGTATCGATCGGGGCCTCGCTGCTGCGTATTCGGCCCCTGACGCCGCCTCAGAGCCAAACAGCAGCAGCAGGTTTGGGTTCCAGCGTCTGAGACTCAAATCAGATAAAACTGAAGTAAAACTGAACAGATTCACAGTTTTAGAGTGAAAATCACGGAAATAAAGGTAGAAAAATCTGGTGATGTGCTGGAAAATAATCCCCAATTACAAAACTAGTTAATATTTACTGCATTTGTCTTCTTTTTGTATAAATATGTTCACTTATTTACTCATTTGTCACCATTTTTACAGAACTTATCTACAAAAGAGTTTTTTTCTAAAGGTTTCTTGTTACTAGACCAGTGTAATAGACTTTATAAGGGATTGTAACAGATGAGAACCTCTATTCAGGAACAGAAAACCTTGGACAATCACATGCTCCAAAAAGGAGCGCTCCCATTGGTCGACACTTGTCACATGACGTTCCAGGAAGTGGACAGGTCTGGTTTTATTTTTTAATAAAAGAGAAGCAGGAGAGGTCTCTAGGCTGCTTTTGGAGGAGAGTCTGAGACAGGAACAAGAAAAGAACATCAGGAAGTGGAACTGTAAGTTTGATATAATGTGTTAGTATTTAGTTGTGGCTCATTGTTTGAGATAAATAAAAGCCGTCAGTTTGTGATGCTGTGTGGGTTGGAAACACGAGGAAAGGAGTTTTCAGGTACTGCAGCTCTAAGTTTCATTATTATTTATCTGATCTGGGAATGTCACAGCAAAGTAAAATAAGCTATTTCTAAGCCTTTCAGGAGATCCTCAGATCGTCTAGGACTTTAATAATGATCATTTGCTGTGGCTGCTATTTTTAAATTTACTTATGGTCCTGGAAAATACAAACTGCAGATTGTAGGTCCTTATTTATTCAGTTATTGTTGAACTATTTTGAAAAAGCTGTGAGAATTTGACTTAGACATGGAGCTACCTTTAGTTTGAAAAACCAGTGTCTAGCAGCTTCTTGGAGGTTGATGGTAAATCCTTTTTTCCAAAACTTTACTCCTTAAAAAGAGGGCACTAAAGAACATGTTTTATATTCCAGTCCTGAGGTGGATGTATTTTCCAGTTTTCTGAGTCCTTTCAGGTCACTTTCCTGAACATATGTGTGTCTAGCGTGTTTCTAACAGCTGTAGACGGACAGCGGACGACCTTTTGTGCTCAGACCCTGACCCCAGAACAGACCGGTCCCACTCAGACGGGTTTAACGGGAACAAAAGTCACGGTGGGCGGTCGTCTCTTTGCAGCGTACAGTAAACAGCGTCTGTCATCGCCATGGCGACGGGCGCCGGGGTCTGAGCATCCCTCGGTGGGTTTTGTGCCGGTTTTTTCGGGGCCAAAGGGGGCAGATGGCACGGGCTTTGTTTTTCTGTGAGAGCGGGCATCGTGCCCACTTTGTGGCGGCGTGGTGGTTGCCGCGGCGATGGCGGCGGTTGCCCCCGGAGACGGAGATGAAAGGAGAAAAAAGGAGAGAGGAGCTGGCACCGAACACAAACCAGAGACCTGCCAAAACCTGGACCAGACGGACTGGACCTGAGAGAGACCTGGTTTAGTCCTGGTTCAGACCTGGTTTATTCTAGATAAGTCCTGGTTTAGACCTGGTTTTAGGTTTCATCCAGCGAGCTGTAGAATAGATATGTTAACAGATTAAAATGTATAAAATACACTGCAATATTTTTAAACAAAGGAGACAGCTTCACTTTCTGATCAAAACCAAAAAGCACATGGCTAATTGACATAAATCAACACAAAACACCCCGCTCCCCCCCCCCCCCCCCCAACACAAAAAAAAAGGTTTCTTCCGTGACTCCAGAACTATTCAGAGAAGTGACTGATTATTTTTACTGTTTTAATAAAAGTTTACATTTTACAGCCTGAGCACAATGTGACCTCAGAACCAATCATCTTCCTGATTTGGTGATTGACAGCTGTGAAGCCCCGCCCCTTGAATTACCTGCTAATGGGTCTGAGTCTAATCAGTCCAGACTAGGTTTAAACCCAGGCCTAACAGTGTTTTACTGCACGACTTTAGTAATATTTACATATAATATTACACTGCAGTATTTATTAGAGTCTGTTTGACATAATCCTTGTTGAGGTTTCTGTAACTTCACGTCCCAAATGTGATGAGAACTATTGATTAGTAATGTATTTATTATTTATCAGCCCACAACCAAATATCAGCCTCTGTCTGTATTTAAAGAAAATAACGTTTAAAGCTTCAGGAAAAGAGCCCAGTTTAGTCCTGGTCCAGACCCGGTTCAGTCCCAGCTCAGACCCAGTCCAGACCTGGTCCAGGCCCGGCCCAGACCCGGTCCAGGCCCGGTTTAGATCCTGTCCAGGCCCGGTCCAGGCCCGGTTTAGATTCGGTTTAGTCCTGGTCCAGGCCCGGTCCAGGCGGTTACAGAGGGGTGGTCTGCAGCAGAAGGATCTGGACTAAATCGATTCTGGTTCACTGCAGGCCACTCCACACACACCTCCTCACATTCATATCTGTGTGGGGACGTACACACACACACGCACCCTCGTTTATATCATAACCGGGACTCTCATAAAAACACGTTCCTTTTTCCGACACTGCCCTGACAGGACCAAAGCTTTCTCCTAAACCCGACCCAGACCGTGTCCGAGACCGTGAGAAACGAGCAGGTCCTGACTCTGCAGCGTTTACAGCCCTCGCTCAGATTCAGGGAGGATCGGAGACGGATCAAGGCTCTGCTCGTTACTCACTCCATAAATCAGACGGTAAACAGAGCCTGAACTAAACTCACACAGCGCTCGACAGAAAGCACTGCCTTCACTGACCACATTCTGCTTCTGTTTAACCGTTATTTATTCACAAAAACACAGCACCAGCGCCAACCCGATGAAGAGATCATTTGTGAAAGTTTATTCCTGGATATTTTTGCGTTACCTGTGACTGCTGTGGGAGGTTGAAGCCCGGGTCTCTGGGTCCGACACTGACGAACCTCTGAGCGGGAGACGTGGTGGGGGTCGAGTACGCTGCAAAAACACACAAGAACAAGAGGCTGGTGATTTTTATTACTTCACAAAATGCAAAGTGAAAAAAAGAAGACAATTCAAGTTTGTCTCAAAACAGCAACAGTTCAAGCCGTTCCTCTGTCTCAGTTTGTGAAGGAACTGAACCCAGGTCTCCCAAGTACATGGCAGGCTTTCTACCAGGTTAGCTACCCTGTATCGATAATTTAACATTTTCTACATTTATTTATTTATTTATTGTTGCTTTAGTTACATGTATTGTAAATATTTTGACTTTCACATTTTTTTATTTATTGATGTATTGATTTATTTATCTATTTTATTTTTTTGCTTTAGTTACATATATTTTAAATATTTAAATTTTCTTTTCATACACTACATTTTTCTATTTTATTTCATGCACACTGGTTCTTTTTTACACTGTTTTGTTCTTTGTGAGCGGCTCCAACGGAGAATGTCTCTGTTTTATCAAACCATGTCCTAAACACTTTCTCTTGTCCCTCGAGATGGAACAGAAGACATCTTCTGTAATTTCTGCTTAAAATAAATAAATTCATGTTTAAGATTTTTGACTCTGGTTATTTACAGAAGCAGGTCAGAACTGAAACGGCACAGACTAATTTTATTTCTCAGGTTTGTTCGATACAAAACACACCTCCATCGTTTATTTTTAATTAATCCTGTTTATTTTGTTCACGGTTATGGATTAATAAAGTTTGAGAGGTTTATTTATTTAAAAACACTGTTTATGGATTAAACGTTTGGCTGCGTCTCAGAGTCAGGTCCAAACACAGTTAAAGTAAATATGAAAATAATAATTAGAGTCTCAGAGGGAGTCAGACTGGGATAAAGACAGGTTATTATTATCGGCAAAAATATGAATGAATAAGAATTTTTGTTGCAGAAAACTGTTTTACAAAAAAAGAGATGTTGATGATATTTACTGTTTTTCTTAAAAAGTCCTAACACTTCTTTATTTCTGTTGGAAAAGAGAAAATGTCTTGTGCAAAGCATTCTGGGAAATGTAGTTTGATCCACTAACATGAGCTAATCCAGCACAACACTCGAGGGCTCTAAAAATGGATAACATTTAAGATCTGTTGATTATTTGTTTCATTTCTAAAGCTCTGTGGATGAAGCTGAGGAGTTTATCAAAAAAAGTGTTAAAAAAAAGTCTGTAAATGCATCAAATGGCTTCAATATCAATTATTTTTGCTCCAAGGACCTCGTTTGTGCTGAGATAAGTCGCACAAACATCACTAAACAAAGACCTGGGAACAGTACAGATTAGCATTTGAATAAATAAATAAATAAACAAAAACACACAAAAAATAATTCCCCTGTCGTCCTGGTCTGTAAGTGTCTGTAAGTGTCTGTAAGTGTCTGTAATTGTCTGTAAGTGTCTGTACTGGTCTGTAAGTGTCTGTAAGTGTCTGTAAGTGTCTGTAAGTGTCTGTACTGGTCTGTAAGTGTCTGTACTGGTCTGTAAGTGTCTGTACTGGTCTGTAAGTGTCTGTAAGTGTCTGTAAGTGTCTGTACTGGTCTGTAAGTGTCTGTAAGTGTCTGTAAGTGTCTGTAGGTGTCTGTACTGGTCTGTAAGTGTCTGTAAGTGTCTGTACTGGTCTGTAGGTGTCTGTACTGGTCTGTAAGTGTCTGTAAGTGTCTGTAAGTGTCTGTAAGTGTCTGTACTGGTCTGTAAGTGTCTGTAGGTGTCTGTACTGGTCTGTAAGTGTCTGTAGGTGTCTGTACTGGTCTGTAAGTGTCTGTAAGTGTCTGTAAGTGTCTGTACTGGTCTGTAAGTGTCTGTAAGTGTCTGTACTGGTCTGTACTGGTCTGTAAGTGTCTGTAAGTGTCTGTAAGTGTCTGTACTGGTCTGTAAGTGTCTGTAAGTGTCTGTAAGTGTCTGTAGGTGTCTGTACTGGTCTGTAATTGTCTGTAAGTGTCTGTAAGTGTCTGTAAGTGTCTGTAAGTGTCTGTACTGGTCTGTAAGTGTCTGTAAGTGTCTGTAAGTGTCTGTAGGTGTCTGTACTGGTCTGTAAGTGTCTGTAAGTGTCTGTAAGTGTCTGTAGGTGTCTGTACTGGTCTGTAAGTGTCTGTAATTGTCTGTAAGTGTCTGTAAGTGTCTGTAAGTGTCTGTAGGTGTCTGTACTCACTGGGCGACGTGGGCGAGCTGCCTCCGTCGGTGGAGGACGTGGACGGGGGTTTGGTGTCCACCGGGAGGGGCACGGGCCGGGCCATGGGCGGAGGAGGAGGGGGCGGCAGCATCGGCGTCGGCAGAAACGGGTTATGGACCTTACCCTGAGAGCTGCCGTTGGGCTGAAGGAGAGAACAGAGAGGGCATTAGTACGAGAAAAAACAAGAGGAACCCTCCATAGAACCTGATGGATACAGGTTATATTAATTTAAAAACAGGTCTAAACCAGGTCTGAACCAGGTCTGAACCAGGTCTGAACCAGGTCTGAACCAGGTCTGAACCAGGTCTGAACCAGGTCTAAACCAGGTCTAAACCAGGACTAAACCAGGACTAAACCAGGACTAAACCAGGTCTAAACCAGGTCTAAACCAGGACTAAACCAGGTCTAAACCAGGACTAAACCAGGTCTAAACCAGGACTAAACCAGGACTAAACCAGGACTAAACCAGGACTAAACCAGGTCTAACCCCAATAAAACCAATATAAATCCTTTTTTATTTAAAACTGTGCAGATGAACTTTAATAAACCAAGGTTAGTTTTTTGTGTCCAACCTGTAACCGCTGTGTCCTTTCCTTGTGCACGCCCCTGTGTGTCCGTGCACGCCCCTGTGTGTCCGTGCGCGCCCCTGTGTGTCCGTGTGCGCCCCTGTGTGTCCGTGCGCGCCCCTGTGTGCTCGTGCGTGCCCCTCCGTGTGTGTGTGTGTCCGTGCGTGCCCCTGCGCGTGTGTGTGTGTCCGTGCGCACCCCTGTATGCCCGTGCGTGCTCCTGCGTGTGTGTGTGTGTCCGTGCGCGCCCCTGTGTGCCCCTGCGTGTGTGTGTGTGTGTGTCCGTGCGCGCCCCTGTGTCCATGTGCGCCCCTGCGTGTCCATGCGCGCTCCTGCGTGTGTGTGTGTGTCCGTGCGCGCCCCTGTGTGCCCGTGCGTGCCCCTCCGTGTGTGTGTGTGTGTGTCCGTGCGTGCCCCTGCGCGTGTGTGTGTGTGTGTGTGTGCGTCTGAAGTGAGCAGAAGCGGTGCGTCAGCAGGATTCGGAGCTGGTCATAAAGAATTCTGCTGCTGCTCGCATTTTATCTGCTAATCTATAGCATAATACCCTCTGCCTCTGCTCCGTCTGAGCCCACATCACACACACCCTCGTGCACACACCCTCCACGTGCACACACCCTCTACGTGCACGCCCCTCGAACGTGCACGAGGCCGAGGTATTGTTCCACAGTTTTATGTAAAGTTCTAGAGAAGGACCAGAAGGACTGAACTGAGATCAGGACTAAACCAGGACTTAACTCAGGAAACAACAGGATCCTCAGCTCCAGAACGGGTTTTAGGTGGATTTGGAAGTGTCTGGGGAGGGGGAGGTCTGGGGGTCTCTGCTTACACTGTAGCCCCAGGACCAGCTCCAGATCAGAAATTATGAGATGAACAGGTTTTAGTTGGATTTGACCTGTTTTAGTCAAACAGAAGAACTACAGTGAAACATGGATCTATCGGGGTTTTAATCAGATTTATGTTGTGTGTCTCAGGTGTGTGTCTCAGGTGTGTGTGTGTGTCTCAGGTGTGTGTCTCAGGTGTGTGTCTCAGGTGTGTGTCTCAGGTGTGTGTGTCTCAGGTGTGTCTCAGGTGTGTGTGTCTCAGGTGTGTGTGTCTCAGGTGTGTGTCTCAGGTGTGTGTCTCAGGTGTGTGTGTTGCAGGTGTGTGTGTCTCAGGTGTGTGTCTCAGGTGTGTCTCAGGTGTGTGTGGCAGGTGTGTGTTGCAGGTGTGTGTGTGTGTCTCAGGTGTGTCTCAGGTGTGTGTCTCAGGTGTGTGTGTCTCAGGTGTGTGTCTCAGGTGTGTGTCTCAGGTGTGTGTGTTGCAGGTGTGTGTGTCTCAGGTGTGTGTCTCAGGTGTGTCTCAGGTGTGTGTGTCTCAGGTGTGTGTTGCAGGTGTGTGTGTGTGTCTCAGGTGTGTCTCAGGTGTGTGTGTCTCAGGTGTGTCTCAGGTGTGTGTCTCAGGTGTGTGTTGCAGGTGTGTGTGTGTGTCTCAGGTGTGTCTCAGGTGTGTGTGTCTCAGGTGTGTGTCTCAGGTGTGTGTCTCAGGTGTGTGTCTCAGGTGTGTGTCTCAGGTGTGTGTCTCAGGTGTGTGTCTCAGGTGTGTGTCTCAGGTGTGTCTCAGGTGTGTGTGTCTCAGGTGTGTGCCTCAGGTGTGTCTCAGGTGTGTGTGTCTCAGGTGTGTGTGTCTCAGGTGTGTGTGTCTCAGGTGTGTGTGTCTCAGGTGTGTGTCTCAGGTGTGTGTGTCTCAGGTGTGTGTCTCAGGTGTGTGTCTCAGGTGTGTCTCAGGTGTGTGTGGCAGGTGTGTGTCTCAGGTGTGTCTCAGGTGTGTGTGTCTCAGGTGTGTGTGTCTCAGGTGTGTGTGTCTCAGGTGTGTGTCTCAGGTGTGTGTGTCTCAGGTGTGTGTCTCAGGTGTGTCTCAGGTGTGTGTGTGTGTCTCAGGTGTGTGTCTCAGGTGTGTGTCTCAGGTGTGTGTCTCAGGTGTGTGTCTCAGGTGTGTGTCTCAGGTGTGTGTCTCAGGTGTGTCTCAGGTGTGTGTGTCTCAGGTGTGTGCCTCAGGTGTGTCTCAGGTGTGTGTGTCTCAGGTGTGTGTGTCTCAGGTGTGTGTGTCTCAGGTGTGTGTCTCAGGTGTGTGTGTCTCAGGTGTGTGTGGCAGGTGTGTGTGGCAGGTTCACTCGAGGTGAGGTGTTTCTGCTGCAGATCTGTTCAGAGTGTGGTCTGGCTGCGGTCACATATCGATCCAGTGTCTAGACAAAGATATATCAGCTTTCACCGAGCAACACAGAGCCAAGACCAGGACTAGACCAGGACTAGACCGGGACTAGACCGGGACTGAACCTGGTTCAGACCCGGTTTAGTCCTGGTTCAGACCTGGGTTCAGACCCGGTTCAGACCCGGTCCAGACCTGAGTTCAGACCCGTTTCAAACCCGTTTCAGACCTGGTCCAGACCCGGTCCAGACCCGTTTCAGACCCGGTCCAGACCCGGTTCAGACCCGGTCCAGACCCGGTTCAGACCTGAGTTCAGACCCGTTTCAGACCCGGTCCAGACCTGAGTTCAGACCCGGTCCAGACCCGTTTCAGACCCGGTCCAGACCTGAGTTCAGACCCGTTTCAGACCCGGTCCAGACCCGGTCCAGACCCGGTCCAGACCTGAGTTCAGACCCGTTTCAAACCCGTTTCAGACCTGGTCCAGACCCGGTCCAGACCCGTTTCAGACCCGGTCCAGACCTGAGTTCAGACCCGGTCCAGACCCGTTTCAGACCCGGTCCAGACCCGGTCCAGACCCGGTCCAGACCCGTTAAGACTCCGGAGGTGCTTACATGTAGGAGGCCCACCTGTGCGGCCGCTCCGCTCTCGGGACACACCAACTGGACGAACTCCTTGAGGGTCTCCTGGGGGTGGTACCTGATGGCCGGGTGAGAGAAGTAGGAGCCGGGCTGCTGCAGGATCGGAGACGACGAGAAGTGGAGGCTGGAGGGCGGCGCGTGAGGACTCGCTGTCGACACAAAACACATCTTGATTATTAACATTTAAAATAAACCGTGACATGTTTCTGTGTCTTTGACGTAAACAGAGCATCAGCTTCTTTCAGAACGGGACAATTCATCATTGTTTTTGTGACATTATCGCGATGCACACGTCTTAATATCTGTTGAAATCTGTTGTAGATATAAACATAAGGAAGTTTTGGTCTATGTTTCCACTACATTTTCACAGATGTGTTTATTGTAAATTCCAAAGGCTAAACTTTGATTTAATGTAACGTATTATTATTTTGTGGTGAAAAATTGGTCCAGTTTGACCTTTTTTTAAATAAACGGAGCTGCATCATAAACCATCAGCCAATGGCGTCCATTATTAGAATCCTTTAAGTCTGATAATAAAGCCTTGATCACGTCCCCAGATGGACTCTGTTACAATAAGCTGTTATGAAACTGTCCGTAACTGTCAAACTCAAAGCCCTTTGCAATGTTTTATTTGGCTCCAATACATTTCATTGGTGATATTTTTGGGACCAAACAGGGGTTACATTTTAAAAAAGGCCCAAATGAGGCTAAAATGAGGCAAAGCCGCACAAATTGAAGTGAATTCTTGAAATGATGGAAGAAAATGAAATGAAAATGGGGCAAAAAACAAACTGATGAGACACAGACTCAAATGAAGATGGAACATTTATAATTTAATAGAAGTGTCACAGTCGGCCCCTCGTCACTTTGAGCTCAAACAATGACCAGAAACCTCTGACTTTTCTCTGACGTCGCAGTAAATCTGTGGAATCAGTTTTGTTTGTGTTGAAACCAGTCAGGGCTGATTTTCTCTGAGTTTTGGAGGAAGAGCTGACAGAGGAGAGAGCAGAGGGTAATGGATGTTCAGACGAGTGGAGGGGAGTGAGTGAAGGCTTTAGAGTTGATTAAAGGGGCGGGGCTTATGCAGATGAGCGATGACACGTACAGACACTGACTCACTGCAGCTGTCAATCAAACGAGGGAACGCCGAGGTCAAAGACAGACTTCAGCGAAAACAGGCTCTCGATTAGATTTCAAACCCAACGCTCTGGTTTTACCTTTTTACAGTTTTATTGTAAAAAAAAATATATGTGGAAAAAACTGTTTGAAAACTGGAAAAATCTGCAGTTTTCTCTGTGTTTTGAGTCTTTAGTCCTGGTTTAATCCTGGATTAGTCCTGATTAGTCCTGGTTTCAGACAGTGCTTGGGTTTAGACTTGGTTAAATTCAAGATTAGCCCTGGTTTTGATTTTATTTACTAAAGGAAAAAAGCTATTCAACCTAACTAGACCAATGTGAAAAAGTAACTGCCCCCCTTGTTAAATCATGAATGAACTGTGATTAATTACATTTAATTACTGCCAGAGCTGTTTAATCAAGAAATCACTTAAACAAAAGCAGTCTGACAAAGTGAAGTCTGACAAAACATCTCAAAAAGCAAGACATCAGGCTGAAGTTCAGGAACAAACGAGAGTGTTGTGTAAACCTGAGGAAGAGCCTTGATAAATCAATAAATAGTGAATGAAACTGCAGTATTTGATGAAGGCGACCAGGTCTAATCCAGGCTACACTAGAGATAAACTAATCTTAAACTTGAACTAAAAGCTGGACTAAAAACAGACCTAAACTCTGAAACTGGGTCTAAACTAAAGCCGTAATGAACCAAGGTCTGAGGCAGGACTTTGCTCAAAGTGAGATGAGTTAAAGCTGCTGCACTAATTCACTTAAAGCCTGTCGTTTATCACCGCCTCAGCTCTGCGTCTCTGAGTGGACACTGTCTCAGAAACAGAGCCACGTCACCACCTCTGGAGTCTCCCTGGATCTGGTCCTGGTCCAGTCCCGGTCCAGGTCTAGACTCATGGGGGTTTACTAGAGCTTAAAGAAGAGACGGAGACGGATTTAGACGGGTTCAGAGCGTGAAAACATGCCTCGTTGGCGCAGCAGGCAGCGCGTCAGTCTCATAATCTGAAGGTCGTGAGTTCGATCCTCACACGGGGCAGTGTTATTTTAAACTAAAGCCTTTCCTCAGCTTCGTTCACACAAAACAAACAAAAATTAAATTAAATGTTGTGGCCCAAAAACACATATAACGTGCACATACTTTGTCCAATTTAGCTCAAACTGCTTGATCAGTTTCTAAAAGGAACCAGAGACAGCTTCTTGGTGTCGCTCTCTGTTAAAAAACATTTACTTGAACCCACAGTTCAGCTCTGTTACAGTCAGGACACAGTAAAGACAGAGACAGACGCTCACAGACTGGGACCATGCGATGGACGAGCAACATATAAACCACATGCAGCGAGGAGCCTTCAGGGAAAACAAATATCTACAGATTAACAGAAGAATGAGACGAACGAAGGGTTATCACAGAGAGGTGAAGATGAGCAGATGAGAGTTACCTTGTCGGGAGATGAAGGAGCTAGTTAAAGAGCCACGCAGCTTATATCCAGCTTTATCCAAACAAAACACAACACAAACAGGAAAAAGAACAGAAAAGAGGAGAAGCAGCGTGAATTTCCACCGAGAGAGAGGTTAGAGCACATTCACTCACTCACTCATCAACACATCATCTCAGTTATTACATTAGTATTTTAAATTAAACTACGGCCAGAACTAACGTGAAACTAAAGCTGGACTAAAGACTCTGTATCTTAAACTTTACATTGATATTAATGTTTAAAATCACTTATTTCCCTCCAGTTTTGGAGCTAAATGTGGACGTTCCGTTTTAAAGCTTCAGAATCCTGTGAATTAATAAAATGGCAAACATTTACTAAAGCTCTTCTCCCTGATTTTTATTTTTGGTCCTGTTTGCTTTTTTGTCCTTGTCCTGCTTCTCTTTTATTAAAAAATAAAACCAGACCAGTTTTTCCTCCAAAATACTAATCCATTTGACCAAAGTGAAGTTTAGAGTTTAGCGTTAGCTTAGCTGTGACTTCAGCGTCAGGACGACAATTATCTCCTCCTCGTTAAACATTACGTGATTGAATTGACAGTATTTATCTGTGTTTTACGTTGCCTCCCTTTTCTCTGTTGATGCTTTTCTTTTTTCAGCTGTTTCTCTGTTAAAAGACATATTCAGCTGAAAATACACTTTATCAGCAGCTATTAAACTTCCTGGAACGTCATGTGACAAGTGTCGACCAATGGGAGCGCTCCTTTTTGGAGCATGTGATTGTCCAAGGTTTTCTGTTCCTGAATAGAGGTTCTCATCTATTACAATCCCTTACAATAAACACTAGATGGATCATAAAGACTGTTTTTACAATAAACTATTTGGGTTGAAGCCACTTTCACAACTAGAATAATTCTCTTGGTTTGAACAGTGAGTTTTGTGGATGATGGATCACTCTCAGAATCACTCTCTCTGTTGTTAATGTTTAGTGAAGCTGCTGTGAGCGTCTGATGGAGTTAGAGCTGAATGAGAGACAGGCTCTGATCTGCTGCTGAAGGAGGAAAAACGAAATAAAAACCTGACCTGAAGAAACACAGCTGTTTTCTGTCTCTCCAAGAGTCCCACACTGTTACTCGATGACATCACTATGTAACAGTCAGTAAAATGTCTGGTTTAGACCTAGTTTAGTCCTAGTTTAGACCTGGTTTAGACCAGGTTAAGTCCAGTTTTAGTGCAGATCTAGTTGCTGTGTTCTCCTGCAGCAGACCAGAGCCACTCCTCTCAGTTTTAGTCCAGTTTTACTTCAGTTTAGTCCAGTTTGGTCCAGTTTGGACCAGTTTGGTCCAGTTTGGTCCAGTTTAGTCCAGTTTGGTCCAGTTTGGTCTAGTTTAGTCCGGTTTGGTCCAGTTTAGTCCGGTTTGGTCCGTCTCTGGTCCAGTTTAGTCTGGTTTGGTCTGGTTTGGTCCGGTTTGGTCCAGTTTAGTCCAGTTTGGTCCGGTTTGGTCCGGTTTGGTCCGTCTCTGGTCCGGTTTGGTCCAGTTTGGTCCGTCTCTGGTCCGGTTTGGTCCAGTTTGGTCCGGTTTGGTCCGTCTCTGGTCCGGTTTGGTCCGGTTTGGTCCGTCTCTGGTCCGGTTTGGTCCGTCTCTGGTCCGGTTTGGTCCAGTTTGGTCCGGTTTGGTCCGTCTCTGGTCCGGTTTGGTCCGTCTCTGGTCCGGTTTGGTCCGGTTTGGTCCAGTTTGGTCCGGTTTGGTCCAGTTTGGTCCGTCTCTGGTCCAGTTTGGTCCGGTTTGGTCCGGTTTGGTCCGTACCCGGCTCCACGTCGTGCCAGCTGCTGCTCTGGCTGCCGCTGCCTGGAGACCGACCCTGTCCACTGTAGTACGTCTCTTCTCCGGGACTGTCCACGTCGTCCTCCATGCACTTTATCCTCTTCGCTGAGCTGCCAGACACAGACAGGAAACACTTTACTTTCACAATAAAACTAAAGTCCAGGACGCGTAAGAGGCTTAGGAAGCGAGGAAACAGACCTTGTTTCCTTTCCTGACCAAGAACTAAACATTGATACGAAGTTTAACCTTAAATCAGGACGAAGCCAAGAAGAAAATGAGAGGCAACTTTTAAACCGTGGCTGAAAGAAGAATCCAGGTCTAAATAAGTTCTAAACCAAGATCAAACCTGGACTTAACTCAGGACTAGAATCAGGACTGACCTGGACTTAGGTTGAGTTCAGTCCTGATTAAGTCTTTGGTTTACTTTTATGTAATAATTATTTCTCAGATTATTTCCTCAGTATTTCTCTGACTCTGCTCTTGTCTCTGAATCCACTCAGACCCAGCTCTGACCCTGGACTTTACTCAGGACTAGAATCAGGGCTGAACCATCCTTAAACCTGGACTAAACTGGGGTCTACAGCCTATAGAAGCATCATTAATACAGTAGGCCTCGTTGGCGCAGCAGGCAGCACGTCAGTCTCATAATCTGAAGGTCGTGAGTTCGATCCTCACACGGGGCACTGTGTTTTGACCCTAAACCAGTCTCTAAAGCCTCTTTCAAACTGGACAAAACCCTGTTAAACCCAGTAACAACTGGCTTTCAAAGGAATGACAAGAGACTGTTTGAACAGATGCTCATGAGCCTCTGCGTCACGTCAGAATCAGACCAGATAAAAGATATCAAAATATAGTAGTCCAGTTTCTAAAAACTCAGTAAACAATAAACTTTAGAAATATCATAAACCAATAAAAAAATAAACAGAGAACAAACTGTTCATGGACTGATGAAAAAAGACCAAGCACCTGCGCAGCATGAGTTGTTAAATGTGATAAATATATATATAACTAAAATTGACCTTGATAATATAAAAAGCGCAGAAGGAAGAGTCATTTTTCAAAATAAAACAACATCCTGTAGAAGGTAAACAGTCAATAAAACAGAAATAACGTCTGTTTACGTTCACAGCAACATCACGACATTAATGTTTTTCTTTTTTTCTTTTTTTCGTCCAAAAGATTTGATCAAAGTTTTCTGTCTTTTATGCATTTTATTTTCATGTATCACATCGTTGTGTCTCGTAAAGGCTCCAGGATTAGAATCAAACTCAGTTTGTGGACGTTAGTGTTTAGTTCTGATGTAACTCAGTAACTGTTTGTGTTCCTGTGGTTTTTTATTGATCCTGTATCAGTTTCACTCAGAGCTCGGGTTCTGTTCGTCTCCAAAACAAAGACAGAAGGAGACTTTTTCTGCTGCTGTCATTGATTTTGGTTTAAACCCGGTTCTTTATTTAAAATATGGGCTGTTTTTTAGATGAATCCAGATAAAGACACCAGATCATGTTCCCAAACCTTTTCTTCATGAGACCCACATTTCAAAAGAACAAATGTTTGTTTTGTGCATCATTCTCTTGGTTTTCTTTCTTTCTAGTTCCATTTAATTGATTTTAAAGATATTTTTGGTTATTTCTGTCACAGTACAGCTCCTTTTTAGATTTGGATTATTCTTTGCATAGTGTCATAAATGCCCACTGACTTTTTCAGAATTTTTGAATTTACAGTTTTTTCCAGTCCCATATTTATCCGAGGATCAGGGCGGACCCTGAGGATCCGAGGGGGCGGTCTCCAGGGGCCGTGGCTCTGGGCGGGTTTCACTAAAGACTAACATCGATCGACGGCTGAGGTCAGGGCCCGAGGGACTGGGTCTACTCTACATTATCCAGATTTAAACAAGTTTTAGTTGGATTTAAACAAGTTTTAGATGGATTTGAACAAGTTTTAGATGGATTTGAACAGGTTTTAGATGAATCTGAACAGGTTTTGTTAGGTCTGAAGTTTTGAATCCTAAAACTCTACAGGTCTTGAATAAAAAGTGATCCATTTTAAACCAAATCAAATCAAACCAAAATGTAGACTGTAACCTGCTCCAGTGTCAGGTCTGGACTCAGCCGGACTCAGCCGGACTTTGAGCCGGACTCAGCCGGACTCTGGGGACAGGGCCGTACCTGGAGGACGAGGTGCTGGGCAGGGGTCTCCTCATGGCCCCTGGACTCATGCTGTAGTAGGACGAGCTGTCCAGGTCCGACAGAGAGAAGTTTGGACCAGTCCCAGCAGCGATCGGAGCTGAAACACAAGACAGGACTAGATCAGGACTAGATCAGGACCAGATCGGACTGGACTGGACTGGACCAGGACCAGACCTGACTGGACCAGGACCAGACCGGACTGGACCAGACCTGACTGGACCAGGACCACACATAGGACAGACTGATTCATGTGAACAACACCAGAACCGTGAGTAGTTCCTGCTGAACTCTGACGTTAGCTCCGTTAGCTCAGTTAGCTCCGTTAGCTCCGTTAGCTCAGTTACTCAGTTAGCTCCGTTAGCTCAGTTATCTCAGTTATCTCAGTTATCTCCGTTAGCTTCGTTAGCTCAGTTACTCAGTTAGCTCCGTTAGCTCAGTTACTCAGTTACTCAGTTAGCTCCGTTAGCTCCGTTAGCTCAGTTACTCAGTTAGCTCCGTTAGCTCAGTTACTCAGTTAGCTCCGTTAGCTCAGTTACTCAGTTAGCTCAGTTACTCAGTTAGCTCCGTTAGCTCAGTTACTCAGTTAGCTCAGTTACTCAGTTAGCTCCGTTAGCTCAGTTAGCGTTGTTCCTGTAGTTCCGGTGGTGTCCTGTAGGGCCCACTGTCCCGGCTCTAAACCCTGTATTTCCCTGTTTCTCGTCCGTTTTTCTCTTTTCTCTCAGAGTGTGTTTCTGGAGTCGAGCCAAACGCTGCTCGTCTCGTGTTTTCAGGTCGTTTACGGAGCTGCACAAAACCAGGTCGGACTCGACGACAACATGTGTTCATTCATTTCAGGATTTAAATCTGTGTCTTTAACTCGAGTCTCTTCCACAAAATAATGCTCTTTTAAAGATTGCCATAAAAATATTATGAGTCAACATATTTTTACCTTTTCTTTTTTATGAAAGCCATTATCATTTTCAGTCTTTATCATAAACAATCATAAATAACAAATATTTATATCTGATATTGCAGTATGAGTACTGTTAGAAATAATTAACTTTACTCCCTAAAAAACGCTGGACTCAGACTGTTTTCTGGGTCATTCACAGAGGATTGTGAGTCTGGGTCTAAATGTACCTGCAGTGTTGTCCTACGCTCACTTTGATTTGGTTTAGTCTCAGTGAGGTTAAATTAGACCAGAGCAAGGGTCTCAGCTGCAGGAGGAACCCAGAGTCCAGAGGGACGAAGGTCCAGAGATGATTTTATTATAAATCAATAAAGATCAGAAATAATGCCTTTATGTTTTTGGACCAAGTAAAAGATGCAGTGATGGATTTCCACATCTTTGCTCCAGAGAACACCTCATTAAACCGAGGCCGGTCTAACCCGGTCTAACCCGGTCTAACCTGGTCTAACCCGGTCTAACCCGGTCTAACCTGGTCTAACCCGGTCTAACCCGGTCTAACCCGGTCTAACCTGGTCTAACCCGGTCTAACCTGGTCTAACCCGGTCTAACCCGGTCTAACCTGGGCTTCAGCTGCAGCACAGAGCTCTGTTTAATCAAATATTAATTATTTAAAAAGTATTCAAACTGCTCTGTCCATTGATACTAGACTAAAAATAACAGTTTAAAACTAAACTATTACCATAAAAATAAAAACTGAATTTGATTTGAGACACATTCATATTGATATCAGTTTATTATTATTATATATATTATTAAAGTGGTTTTGTAACTTTTATCAGAGACAGACACAAAAACTGTATTTTAAAGAACAGCTGCAGAGACAGAGCTTGGTTTGAATTGATTAAGATGATCTTTTGTCGACTTCAGCCGTACTTTAGCCTCTGTTAGATGTCGGTAGACGTCGGTAGACGTCGGTAGACGTCGTTAGACGTCGGTAGACGTCGGTAGACGTCGGTAGATGTTGGTTAGTTATTAATCTCGTAATATCAAAAGTAGAGACTAAACCAGGACTAATCCAGGACTTGAGACGAGGACTAAAACATGGACTAAACCGAGACTAAATTCAGACTAAACTGGGCCTTTGTTTGTTCAATGTAATCTTTGTTCTGTTTGTAACATCTTAGCCTAAATCAGAATATTTCAACTAAAAATGAAAAACCTGATCTAGGAAGGACAGAGGAAAGGAAACAAGGAGCTAGAGGAGAGTTTCTGGTTTTGGAGCCGGTGTTGTTTGTGAGGCGTTGGTCTGAGCTGCTTTTTGCTCCGAGCAGGTTTGATCCAGGCCCAGATGGCGCTGGCACCGGCCCAGCTCACTGTGAGCGTGCACGTGTGTGTGAGCGTGCACGTGTGTGTGAGCGTGCACGTGTGTGTGTGGTTGCCGGGGGCGACGGGGGCAGGAGGAAGAGGAGGAGCAGGAGGAAGACGGAGGCAGGTTTGATCCGAGCCGAGGCCTGAGGCTGAGAGGAACCGCTGCCAACTGGGTCACAACAAGACCAAGACCGGATCTGGGTCTAGATCTGGCTCTGGAGGAGGACTGGGCTCAAGGATTCAAGACCAGGACCAGGACTAGGACCAGGACCAGGACCAGGACTAACAAGAGCAACATTTCACAATCTAGATTTACAAACCAGGAATAATCAAGTATGAGCCAGGACTAATCCAGATCAGACCAAGACCAGATCTGGGTCTAGGTCTAAACCTGGGTTTGGAGGACTGGACTCAAGGATTCAAGACCAGGACCAGGTCTAGGTCTAAACTGGGGTCAGATTCTCGAGGCTAAACTAAGACGAATCTTAATCCTGCAGAAAACTAGGATTAAACCAGGACTGATCCAGATCAGACCAAGACCGGGTCTGGGTCTAGATCTGGATCTGGAGGACTGGACTCAAGGATTCAAGACCAGTTACAGGACTACGAAAACTAAACCATTAAAACACACGCTTCAAGATCTACGTTTATAAATCTGGTCTAAACCAGGTCTAAACCCGGTCTAACCAGGTCTAACCTGGCCTAACTTTGTCTAAACCTGGTCTTCCCTGGTCTAATCCAGTCTAACCCAGTCTAAACCTGGTCTAACGTGGTCTAACCTGGTCTAACCTGGTCTAAACCCGGTCTAACTCAGTGTAACCCGGTCTAACCCAGTCTAACCCAGTCTAAACCTGGTCTAACGTGGTCTAACCTGGTCTAACCTGGTCTAAACCCGGTCTAACTCAGTGTAACCCGGTCTAACCCAGTCTAAACCTGGTCTAAACCCGGTCTAACCCGGTCTAAACCCGGTCTAACTCAGTGTAACCCGGTCTAACCTGGTCTAAACCCAGTCTAAACCCGGTCTAAACCCAGTCTAACCCGGTCTAAACCCGGTCTTCCCTGGTCTTCTGCAGGGCTGTTAATAGGATATTGATCGACACAGTTCGATTTGGTCCAAACTAAAGTCTGCTCTGAACCAAGGTCACTCTGAGTCTATTGTACTGCTGAGCGTGCACGTGTGTGAGCGTGCACGTGTGTGAGCGTGCACGTGTGTGAGCGTGCACGTGTGTGTGTGAGCGTGCACGTGGGAGTGATGGCTCTGAGCTGAAGGCTGCACACTCTGGTTCTGTTCTGCTGCAGGACACAGGACTAGACCAGGACTAGACCAGACTAGACCAGACTAGACCAGGACTAGACCAGACTAGACCAGACTAGACCAGGACTAGACCAGACTAGACCAGACTAGACCAGGACTAGACCAGGACTAGACCAGGACTAGACCAGACTAGACCAGGACTAGACCAGACTAGACCAGACTAGACCAGGACTAGACCAGGACTAGACCAGACTAGACCAGGACTAGACCAGGACTAGACCAGGACTAGACCAGACTAGACCAGGACTAGACCAGGACTAAACCAGGACTAAACCAGGACTAAACCAGGTCTAAAGCAGGTCTAAACCAGGTCTAAACCAGGTCTAAACCAGGTCTAAACCAGGTCTAACCAGTATAACCAGGTCTCCTCTCCCCCTTCCTTACAGTTAACAGCTAACCAGTCAAACCAGGTCTAAACCAGGTCTAAACCAGGTCTAAACCAGGTCTAAACCAGGTCTAACCAGGTCTAAACCAGGTCTAAACCAGGTCTAACCAGGTCTAAACCAGGTCTAACCAGGTCTAACCAGGTCTAAACCAGGTCTAACCAGGTCTAACCAGGTCTAAACCAGGTCTAAACCAGGTCTAACCAGGTCTAACCAGGTCTAAACCAGGTCTAACCAGGTCTAAACCAGGTCTAACCAGGTCTAAACCAGGTCTAACCAGGTCTAAACCAGGTCTAAACCAGGTCTAAACCAGGTCTAACCAGGTCTAAACCAGGTCTAAACCAGGTCTAACCAGGACTCTCTGCAGTAAGAACCCCTGACGCAGCAGGTCTCTCAGGTTTTTGGAGCTGAATTGTTCTGTGTAAGTGACGGAGTAGATTTTGCGGCTGGAGTGATGCTGGAGTGATTACGGAGAGTGGAGCGGACGGACAGAGCGATGAACGAGGGCGGAACGAGGGATGAGGAGGACGAGTGACCTTTAGAAAGTGCCGACGCAGACGCGAGGAGGGGTCTGACAGAGGATCTATAGGAGTCTGTCGATGGGGCTCCTCCAACAATGGGCCGTGTCAGCGCCACTCTCTGATCAAAGCCCCATCGATCACTGCACAACCAGCCGCTAACGCTAGCTCTGACACGGATCCGGCGGCACGGATCCGGTTCGAGGCGCCACGGCCGACTCCAGAACAACTTTATGTAAAAAAAGTTGGATAAGTCTGGATGGGTCTTTGTTTAGTCCTGGTCTGTGACGCTTCAGGGGTTCCACAAAAACTAGAACAAAACCAGGTCTAAACGGGACTCGAACAAAAACTAGAGTAAAACAAACCAATGAGAGACTTACTCTGTGAGACGCGGACGAGTTCTGCCACAGTGAAGACCCCAGGCGTCACAAAACTGTCCTGAAAACCTAGATGACCTGGAGCAGATGAAAAAAGACAGGTTAGAAACGTGAAGATCCAAAAAAGGGCTTGAAAAAAGGGAAAGAAAAGAAAGAAAGTGGTTCATGTGTTTTTAAATGAACTGTGTTGAGTTGTAAAGGTCAGAGGCTGTGATGGAATGGTCTTTAGACACAGACTTTGACCTGAACATCTTGGGTTTAGTCTAAATCAGCGTTAATGTTCAGTGGATGATGGTCATAATAATCCACAATGAAAGAATAATCTGCTCTGAACAGGTTTATTTCAGAACAGAAACCAGATTTAAACACGTTTTTACTGAATTACATTTTACACAGATCCATTCAAACCCAGGGTTGTCTCGTCACATTCACTTTCACCAATGTCAAAACAAATGTACCAGATACTCACTGAACAAGCTCCAAAACAAATGAATAAAAGCTCCAATAGGACACGCCCACCGAGCACAGACCGACCAATGGGAACGCTCCGAGTCAAAGTGAAGCGTGTTCGACCAACGTCCTTTAAACATTTTAACAATAAACTACTTTTGAAACAAAAAGTCACCAAAAATAAAGAAAAGATGTTGTGTTGATTTGTTGATGTTTGTTTGTTTTCTGTTTTCAGAATTTGTTGCTGCGAGCTGATTGGCCGAACACTCGGAGCGTTCCCATTGGTCGGTCTGTGGGCGTGTCCTTTTGCATCTGTCTGTTGTTCATTGGTTCAGAGCCTGTAAATGTCTCTGTTTGTTTTGACATTAATCAAAGTGTTTGGTTTTGTTCAGTAAAATGTTCAAATGTTTTTTGTAAATGGTAAAATCTCTTATAGTTTATAAATTAGTTTTGCACTTCCAGGCCACCGTAGTGCTGTTGAACTATGACCTTCTCATAGGCTTCACTAGTGTTAATATGAGTTGCTGTTGTTGTAATGTCAGTATTTTATAATAATCCAGCAGTAACTATATTTTCTCACCGTTTTCCGGCTGCTCCTTGACGTCTGAGTCGCTGGCCTGGTTCGGGCTTTCTGATTGGGCGGCTTCTGTGAAAACAAGAACAAAACATGATTTAAACATTCAAATACATTCATATCAATAAACACAGATGTATGGATCTGTGCTCTGATTGGACGACAGCTCAACATTAAAAAAGACAGACTTCAGTGTGATTAAGTTACAAAAATCGATCGATAAAATCCAGACGCTCATGAAAAGTGCGTTGAGTTCCAGCTGTGAGCTCGGGTTCAGTGTGAATGTGTTTCTGCCGCAGAGAGAATCCCAGTCGATCGATGCGTCTCTGAGTCGGGTTTCAGCAGAGTCACATTTAAACGGAGGAAGGAACGGACCCAGGGACTGTCCCTGAACGTCACACGGAAACTCACTGTTCACTGATCACAGCTCGACACTGGAGCCTCGTCGAGACAGGTCTCAGGCTCAGTGTGAGCTTAAATACCGTTATTTTTATTTTTATGGATCAAAAAAATAACCAGCTCATTTTTCAATAAAAAATAATGATTAGCTGCAGTCCTAATAATCAGCACAAAATAAGACAACACACTTTTATTTGCATTTATCTTAAAAATGGTCATTTAAAGCTCCACAGAACCCAGAGAGGAAGTTTAATAGCTGCAGATAAAGTGTATTTTCAGCTGAATATGTCTTTTAACAGAGAAACAGCTGAAAAAACAAAAGCATCAACAGAGAAAAGGGAGGCAACGTAAAACACAGATAAATACTGTCAATTCAATCACGTAATGTTTAACGAGGAGGAGATAATTGTCGTCCTGACGCTGAAGTCACAGCTAAACCACGAAAAAGTAAAAATACATCAAATATATAAAGCCACTTATAGTATATTATAGTTATAATAAAATAGAGAACCCCACATTTTATTGATATTATACGTATTGTTTCATATATTTCTTTAGTCTTTTTGTCCTTTTTGTCTGTAATCTGTAAAATGAACTCTTTTCTCTTTCTTCTGGAGGAAGCTGATGTTTTATTAACATTTATGAAATAAACTGATTCCATTTTTCCAAACACTGCACATTTCTGCATTAATTTCTTTTATGTCATATTTTGTTCAGTCAGTGACAGTAAAATGAACCTTCACATTTACTTTAATCATGGACCTAACTTTTCGAGTCCCTTTAAAAACCCGACTCTGGTCTGAGTCTGAGTTTTGTTTTGTGTTTTCTCTGTTATTTCCCATCATGCCCTGCTCCGGTGCAGCTGCAGTGATTTAGTGTCTGAGGTTCATCGATCGATGGCCGCTGCAGATAAAAACCAGCCTGAAATATTACCCATCATGCACCGGGAGAGGGCCATGACTCAGGGCTGTGTCCCAAACCAGCCTCAGTCCCTTTAACGACGACCAGCACTTTTTACACTTTCAGATAAATGCCCCGTGTCTTTATTCAAATGAAGTGGAGCGGTGCAGGCGGCCATATTGATCTGATTTATCATTTAAAATAAAAGATAAATATTTGTTGAGTCGTTGCTATGTTCTTTATGTCTCTGTTTATTTAAGACTGAACAGTATTTAACTGCTTTATAATCCACACTAACGTTAAAATAAATAAATAAATACATTTTTTCCCATGTATTTCTAACTCTGAGTCTGACGTGTGATGTTTTATGGTGAAGTCTTGATGATATTAAAAGTCTTTGGATGTTTGAGGAGCAGTGGGAAGTCTATAATGTGTCAAGTGTATATTATAATGTCTTTTTGTATATTATATATATGTAAATGCATGATTTGTTTCTTTTGGGACTAAACGAGCTGCAGAGCTTTGATCTGGTTCAGTTCATCCTGGTCACTACAAAATAAAGTGTGAACTGAGCAGAGCAGCTGAGAACAGAAGCACTAAACATTATTCAGGATTGGTATTAATTCAATAAAACAGTCACATGTGGCACAAATGTTTTGTTCTGATTTTTCAGAGCGTTCTTTTTTCTAAACCTTAAATTCACTTTTGTCTCAAAATGCTTTCACTCTTTAAAACTCACACTAATAAAACAGAGAGTCTGAGGTTTCTGTGAAGACATGAGACAGAGAGAGAAGTACGTGTAAGTTCAGTCACATCTAAAACAAAATGGCGGCGTCACTAAACGGTCACATGACTCAGAAGTGAATCCACAAACACGAGTCTTAAACAGTGAAGGGGTCCGAGGGGGGGCTGTGTGTACGGCCTCGACGCTCCGCTCCCACGCTTCATTTGCATATTTAATTAACCCGTCCCCCCCACACTTCACTCTGTTGCCACGGCGACGGCCTGATGCCTTTGTTTTAATCCAGTGAAGCAGAGCCAGAGAACAGCAGCGAGACGAGACACAAAAATACACCAGTCTGAAACAAAACCTGAGAAAATACTTCAAAATGTATGTGATTTTAATTTTAAAGGGTTAAGTTGATCCTAGAAGCAGAATACGTGGAGAAAACAGTTTAATTTGAACGGATTTGGCATCTGTGCTTTTATTTTGAAGCAGCCTCGAGCCCAGTTTCCTGTCGTTTGTCGAGGCTCGGAGTAAAAAGATGTAATGAAGCGTGGAGTAAACAGAGAAACAGAGAGAAACAGAGACAGAGAGAGGTCTGTGCAAAAGTCAAGCTGAGATTTAACCACAAACAAACACAGTGAACTTTGACCTCTGGATCTGTCAGGGTTTTTCTTTTTTCTTCTCTTTGATTGGTTCAGAGGCGGTTTTGATGTGAGTTTAGTGTAAACCATTCACAAAAACATACATAAACGCTGCTCTGGCTCCACTCAGTTTATTTTATTTATTTTATTTTATTTTGTAGTCCAGGACTAAAACTGAACCAGGGCTTTTACAGAACAATCCTTAAACAAAAAAGAATAAAAAACATATTAATTTCATAGATTTTATATATATATATTTGCTTATCATTTTTATTATAAATTGCAATGTAGATGTATTATTTATAGAGTAATTCGTAATTTACAGTAGTTTCCTATTTTTCCCAAATTTTAAATGGTTATATTCTGTAATAGTTTCGTTTGTCTGAAAGTGTATTTACGACAGTCATTTACTTTTTATTTTTAGAGGTTTTTACTGTTGCCATGTGACAGTATTTCACTGTAAAAATCTTGGTGCAGCTTTGATTTAATCTTCTTTTTGTCTTTGGTTTTGATTTAGTCCCAAATAAGACTTGATTTAGTCCCAGTTTAGTCCTGGTTGAGACCAGTTCAAGACCTGGTTTGGAGTAAAAAAAAAAAAAAAAAAAAAGAAACATGGAATTCTCTTGTTTCATAAATATCTCTGAGTTTAATCCGTTTAATTTCTCTGTTTCAAAATGGCTCCAGATCCGTGTTTATTTTTATCTGTGACTCACTGTCGTCGAACTGAGTCTTGGCAAAACGACAGAGGATTTAAAAAAAAGAAAAGAAAAAAAAAGGCCCAGTTTTGGCGCAGAGCGAGGTTTCTGTGGAGTTTTGGCTCAGGTTTCGATGAACGAGGCCAAACGGAGAAAAAACAGACGAGAACCAGACGAGGTTCAGATCCAGGTTTAGAGCCGGGCGTCAAAATAAAACAAATACATCGCTTTAATTCACATCAAATCTGTGGAAATCACACTTTTACACTCGTTTGGTGATTCAACAATAATCCTACAGTGACTTAAACCAAAGAAAATATATTCTCTGATAAAATTAGGACTGAGCAAAAAGCTCTTTTCTTCTTGAACTGATGAAAACTCTGGAGACTCTGTAAAACAGGTTGATCTCAGTCTGAGGCTGAGCGCTGTTTATTCCCAGTTTCAGTGAATCTTTACTGAGAACATATGTTTTGTGCTGCAGCTGTCGACCTAAAAACTGTCAAACCAAAGGAAACGAGGAGGGTCTGCTTCAAAACAAAGACCACCGCATCAATAATTCCTCTGTTTTTCTTTGGAATCACATCAAACACAGACTTTTATTAAACTCAGCGTTTCATCCGATCACTTTATTAACGTTATCATTTCAACTGGAATCAATCAATAATCAGATGTTTATCGCTGTCAATGAAACTGAAGAGACACAAAGCTATAATACTACACAAAGCTATAATACTACACAAAGCTATAATACTACA
>CM072151.1:613911-624258 GCA_036850595.1 Rhyacichthys aspro | reverse complement strand
AGAAAGCACCTCCCTTTGTAACTGACAAATAAATAAATAAATAAATAAATGGGAGACATCTCTGTTAAAATAAATAGATTTCATTTTTCATTGAATTCAACTAAAATAAACTGAACTGGAGCAGTTTCCAATTGAAAATATTTAAAGGTGTTTTCTGTATTAAATTAATAAATGGCATCAGTTTCAATAAAAAGAAACTGTTTTAGAATGACACAAAACTGAGAAGAATCTACAGTAGTTTTGTTCATTTCCAGGACTTTCCTCCAGGTTATTCCCTCCTCTTCATCATCATCATCATCCTCTTCATCATCATCATCCTCTTCATCATCATCATGAAAACACAGTAAAATAAACGTCTTGTTGACGTCGGGTCTATTCTTAGAATCGAGGACGAGGATTAGCTCCGTGTTTGAAGAGCTTCCAGTTTTTCAACGTGATTTCAGCTTCAACGCTTTCTACCAACAACAAACAAGTCCTGGTTAGACCTGGTTTAGTCCTGGTTTAGACCTGGTTTAGACCTGGTTTAGTCCTGGTTTAGTCCTGGTTTAGTCCTGGTTTAAACCTGGTTTAGACCTGGTTTAGTCCTGGCTTAGTCCTGATTCAGTCCTGGTTTAGACCTGGTTTAGTCCTGATTCAGTCCTGGTTTAGTCCTGTTTGTTTATTGGTTTACTGTTATTGGTTTTTTGGTTGTTTGTTTTTTTTTGGTTTTGGTTTAGTGTTTTTTTTTGTTTTCCTGGTTTAGTCCTGATTCAGTCCTGGTTTAGTCCTGATTCAGTCCTAGTTTAGTCCTGGTTTAGACCTGGTTTAGTCCTGGTTTAGACCTGGTTTAGACCTGGTTTAGACCTGGTTTAGTCCTGGTTTAGTCCTGGTTTAGTCCTGGTTTAGACCTGGTTTGGTCCTGGTTTAGTCCTGGTTTAGACCTGGTTTGGTCCTGGTTCAGACCTGGTTCGGTCCTGGTTCAGACCTGGTTTAGTCCTGGTTTAGTCCTGGTTCAGACCTGGTTTGGTCCTGGTTTAGTCCTGGCTCAGACCTGGTTTAGTCCTGGTTTAGTCCTGTTCTCTGTCTCTCTGTGTCTGTGTTTGTGTCTGTGCAGTAGTGCATTGTGGGAATCGGAGTCATGTCCAATCGTCGGCTGTGGCTCTAACTCAGGCTGAAGTTTCGCTGCTGGAAACACATTAGCATTGATTTTCTTCTTCTTCTGTCGCGCTCAAAGTGGATTGAAGCTGCAGGACCAACCCCCCGCTCCTTCTTCTTCTTCTTCTTCTTCTTCTTTTTCTTGTTCTCTGTCACACTTATTGATTCACTTTTGCCTTAACTTTATTTCACTTTATTTAACTCATCAAACGAACAAAACCTGATTGATTCATGGCTGAGCAGGAATATTCCATCAGTGGTTTTTACTGGGATCAGGATCAATAGAAAACGTAAAGAAAACGTCTTTGTTTAAGTTCAGACTTGAACAGGAAACGATTCATGTGAAAAAAATTGTTTTTTTTATTTTTAAAGACCTTTATCTCTTTTTAGAAAAAAATACTGCTAAAATGTGCAAGCCAAAGAATATGTGGCTTTAACAGTGAATATGAAGCAGTCTCCTTTATATAAATCACACTGTAAAAAATAAACTGTAAAAGTTGTAGTAAAAAAATGGCAGCTGTGGTTTTCACTTTTTCACTTAAAAAATTGGGACAAAAACAATCAATACACAAGGAAAAGTTTAAGAGCATTTAACTTAGGCAGTGTCAGTCCTGTCTTTTACTGGTATGTGATATTGAAGTCATTATTTTTACCAAAGTAATGCATTTTAATGGTTATATTATGCATTTTCTACCAAATCTATCCATTAGTATCAAGTTATGTACTGCACACAGAAATAGGACCAGTTTTTCCTCCAAAATACTAATCCATTTGACCAAACTGAAGTTTAGAGTTTAGCGTTAGCTTAGCTGTGACTTCAGCGTCAGGACGACAATTATCTCCTCCTCGTTAAACATTACGTGATTGAATTGACAGTATTTATCTGTGTTTTACGTTGTCTCCCTTTTCTCTGTTGATGCTTTTCTTTTTTCAGCTGTTTCTCTGTTAAAAGACATATTCAGCTGAAAATACACTTTATCTGCAGCTATTAAACTTCCTGGAACGTCATGTGACAAGTGTCGACCAATGGGAGCGCTCCTTTTTGGAGCATGTGATTGTCCAAGGTTTTCTGTTCCTGAATAGAGGTTCTCATCTGTTACAATCCCTTACAATAAACAGTAGATGGATCAGAAAGACTGTTTTTACACAAATGACTGAATTTACAATAAACTATTTTTAACATTTTAAGAAGAAAATATTATATAGAAATAGTTAAATTAAAACAAGGGTCTGACTGCTTTCTACTGAGATTAACAACATGAATGTGTTTGAATTGTTCCATTTAAATGAATTCATGAGGAGCTTACATTAACATTATAGTTATTATGTGCCTTTAAAAGTAAACAGTGTCCTGTAGAAGAGTCTCATGTTCAGGGCTGAAACCCGACCCCTGTGTGTTTACCTGATGACATCACTACGTAACGCCTCTGAGGACACAGGAACTCACTGACCTCACACAAACAGACTTTAACCCGTCTCTAAAGAGATTGAGTGACCCTCTGTGACCTCTGCCCTCTCACCTATGACAGCACAGACCTAAAGCCTTCACTCACACGGCTCCTTCTTTCAGAGATAAATGTGGGAAAACAACAGAATCCACTGAGTCTCACTTTGTTTTACAGCACGACATTAAAATATAATATCTCTAATAAAAGATGGAGGTTTGTATTTGTGGAAACAGATGGTCATTTTACACTGACCCTGTGTTGTACTCGTCATAATCATCATCATCATCAAAAATATTTCCACTGTTTTCACATTAATAACTTGATCATGTGACACTAGTTTTTGTCCAAATTGACTTATTTAGACTAAATACTAGTTATTTATTTATTTCCGTCTGTATTTAGAGGTTTATGTTCACTTCTTATGTTTTGAATAGTCTTCCTTTTCTTGAAGCGCTGCTAATAACTGCTGCTGTGACTGGATTTAAACACAACATTAACACATTTATGACTCCATCTTCCTGTTGTTATGGTTTAGAATGTTCTGTTTCAGCTGAAATCACCTGAACACACTGAAGTCAGAGAAACATCTTCCTAACTCAATACTCAGAGTTTCAGAGGAGCACCTGAATGCACCACGAGAATATGTAGATCTAATTTACATTTTGTAGAGCCTTATTTGACACAGAGAACTCTGTTTGACTGACAGTGATTCATGATAATGGTTCAAGTATTTGCCCTTTTTGACACAACCCTCTCCATTTACCCGGGCTTGGGACTGGCACAAAAGCATAGCTGGAAATACTGAGAAGATAAACCTGATTCCTGTAATTGAAGCATCGAAGCATTGAAGCAACATTTATCCATGTTTCATTTGCTGCTGTTTCTCTATTTTTATCTTTTTTGAGCTGTTTCTCTGTAAAATAAGACGTATTTCCAACAGAATAACCCATTTCCTTGGTTTATTTCCTTGTTCCTTCGTTGTTGACATCAGTGTCGACCAATGGGAGCGCTCCTTTTTACCTTCATTATAAAGACTAGAACACGTCTAGTCTAGTTAAGGTCTCATTTTTACAATAAACTTTAGGAGATTACACTGAAAAACTAAATGAAACGGGAAACAACTCTCTCTTTTTTGTCTTGATGAGACCGGTCGACAGTTAGAGATAAACAGAGCTGACGTTCTTTTAGAAAATGTCTAAAATATACACAGGTCAGTTCTTCTGAGTGTTAAACACATCTATAAAATAAGCGTGAAAACTGTTTTCTCTGAATTTGTAAAAAGCGTGTTCCAGACTGGTTCTGGTCCAGATGTGGTTCCAGATGGACTGGACCTGCTCGGGTCTAACCCTCCTCTTTCACAGCTGTCGTCATTAAAAATGTACCAACGTCGCTGATACCATTGTGTTTCTGCAGGTTATTAACAACCAGCAGCAGCAGAACAAACGGAACCTCGGAGACGGACCAGCTTTACTCACAAAACCAACTGTTTCACAAGCATCAAGTCTCTTCAGAGACTCAAGTCCAAGTCTGAGTCTGGTTCAAGTCCAAGTGAGTCTGGTTCAAGTCCAAGTCTGAGTCTGGTTCAAGTCCAAGTCCAAGTCTGAGTCTGGTTCAAGTCCAAGTGAAGTCTGAGTCTTTGGTTCAAGTCCAAGTGAGTCTGGTTCAAGTCCAAGTGAAGTCTGAGTCTGGTTCAAGTCCAAGTGAAGTCTGAGTCTGGTTCAAGTCCAAGTGAAGTCTGAGTCTTTGGTTCAAGTCCAAGTGAAGTCTGAGTCTGGTTCAAGTCCAAGTGAAGTCTGAGTCTTTGGTTCAAGTCCAAGTGAGGTTGGGTTCAAGCCCAAGTGGAGTCTGAGTCTGGTTCAAGTCCAAGTGAAGTCTGAGTCTGGTTCAAGTCCAAGTGAAGTCTGAGTCTTTGGTTCAAGTCCAAGTGAAGTCTGAGTCTGGTTCAAGTCCAAGTGAAGTCTGAGTCTTTGGTTCAAGTCCAAGTGAAGTCTGAGTCTGGTTCAAGTCCAAGTGAAGTCTGAGTCTTTGGTTCAAGTCCAAGTGAAGTCTGAGTCTGGTTCAAGTCCAAGTGAAGTCTGAGTCTGGTTCAAGTCCAAGTGAAGTCTGAGTCTTTGGTTCAAGTCCAAGTGAAGTCTGAGTCTGGTTCAAGTCCAAGTGAAGTCTGAGTCTGGTTCAAGTCACAAGTCCACAGCTCTGGATCCGAGACAGAAACACTGTTGTTCTCTTCTCAAACTGTTCATTGTTGCAAAGCCACAGACATAAACATTGCTGATTGTTTCACTCATAAAATATTACTAAATCTTATTAAAATTATGAGGTAAACCAGGTAAGAGCAACACATAAACAATACAGGACCATGCATCTCCCAGGCCAAACAATAAAAGTCTTAATAAGTTTAATCTGTTGATAACCCAGGTCTAACTCTGGTCTAATCCTGGTCTAACCAGGTCTAACACAGGTCTAAACCAGGTCTAACTCTGGTCTAACCCTGGTCTAACCCTGGTCTAACTCTGGTCTAACCCTGGTCTAACCCTGGTCTAACTCTGGTCTAACTCTGGTCTAACCCTGGTCTAACTCTGGTCTAACCCTGGTCTAACTCTGGTCTAATCCTGGTCTAACCAGGTCTAACACAGGTCTAAACCAGGTCTAACTCTGGTCTAACCAGGTCTAACCAGGTCTAACTCTGGTCTAACCAGGTCTAACCAGGTCTAACCCAGGTCTAACCAGGTCTAACCCAGGTCTAACCCAGGTCTTACCAGGTCTAGTCCGGTGCAGACGGGAAGTGCCTGGATTTAATCCGACTTTAATGAGACTAAATCCTAAATCCTCTTGATCCTGTAAAAGTGTTTAAGATCAGTTTACGGCTGTTTACTCTCGACGTGAAAAACATTTACCTTTTCTCTGAAAATAAATAAGAAGATTACACCAAGAAGAGTATTTATATTTATATTTATATTTATATTTATATTTATATTTATATTTATATTTATGGACAATATTTACTCCAAATGGGACATTTTTAGGAAATAATACAGGAACAAACTGAGATTTGCTGCTGCCTCAGAGAGAATCCAGGACTAAACTAGGTCTAAACCAGGACTAAACCAGGACTAAACCAGGCCTAAACCAGGACTAAACCAGGTCTAAACCAGGACTAAACCAGGACTAAACCAGGCCTAAACCAGGACTAAACCAGGACTAAACCAGGACTAGACCAGGACTGAACCTGGTCTAAACCGGGACTGAACCAGGTCTAAACCCGGTCTCATTATGATTCCGCTGCAGTGACTCAGCCCATTTTGATAATGGAGCGCAGCTGAAGATGGAGATGGCCATTTCTCAAACGCACACACAGCTCTCACAGTCTCTCAGTGAATTATGTGGAGCACTTACAGCAGGACGAGGAAGAGGAGGAGGAGGAGGGTGACGCTGCAAGGTCAACGGCAGCGGGACGGAGGGTGTTACATCCCACTGTAACACCCCTCTGTCCCACTGTAATACCCTCTGTCCCACTGTAACACCCCTCTGTCCCACTGTAACACCCTCTGTCCCACTGTAACACCCTCTGTCCCACTGTAACACCCCTCTGTCCCACTGTAACACCCCTCTGTCCCGCTGTAACACCCTCTGTCCCACTGTAACACCCCTCTGTCCCACTGTAACACCCCTCTGTCCCGCTGTAACACCCTCTGTCCCACTGTAACACCCCTCTGTCCCACTGTAACACCCCTCTGTCCCACTGTAACACCCTCTGTCCCACTGTAACACCCTCTGTCCCACTGTAACACCCCTCTGTCCCGCTGTATCACCCTCTGTCCCACTGTAACACCTCTCTGTCCCACTGTAACACCCCTCTGTCACACTGTAACACCCTCTGTCCCACTGTAACACCTCTCTGTCCCGCTGTAACACCCCTCTGTCACACTGTAACACCCTCTGTCTCACTGTAACACCCTCTGTCCCACTGTAACACCCCTCTGTCCCACTGTAACACCCTCTGTCCCACTGTAACACCCTCTGTCCCACTGTAACACCCTCTGTCCCACTGTAACACCTCTCTGTCCCGCTGTAACACCCTCTGTCCCACTGTAACACCCCTCTGTCACACTGTAACACCCCTCTGTCACACTGTAACACCCTCTGTCCCACTGTAACACCTCTCTGTCCCGCTGTAACACCCCTCTGTCCCGCTGTAACACCCCTCTGTCCCACTGTAACACCCTCTGTCTCACTGTAACACCCTCTGTCCCACTGTAACACCCCTCTGTCCCACTGTAACACCCTCTGTCCCACTGTAACACCCTCTGTCCCACTGTAACACCCTCTGTCCCACTGTAACACCTCTCTGTCCCGCTGTAACACCCTCTGTCCCACTGTAACACCCCTCTGTCCCACTGTAACACCCCTCTGTCACACTGTAACACCCTCTGTCCCACTGTAACACCTCTCTGTCCCGCTGTAACACCCCTCTGTCCCGCTGTAACACCCCTCTGTCACACTGTAACACCCTCTGTCTCACTGTAACACCTCTCTGTCCCACTGTAACACCCCTCTGTCACACTGTAACACCCCTCTGTCCCACTGTAACACCTCTCTGTCCCGCTGTAACACCCCTCTGTCACACTGTAACACCCTCTGTCCCACTGTAACACCTCTCTGTCCCGCTGTAACACCCCTCTGTCACACTGTAACACCCCTCTGTCCCGCTGTAACACCCCTCTGTCACACTGTAACACCCTCTGTCACACTGTAACACCATCTGTCCCACTGTAACACCCCTCTGTCACACTGTATCACCCCTCTGTCCCACTGTATCACCTGCTTACTTCTTTTTTTACCCTGAGGCTTTTATTTTGACAGTGAACAGGATGTTGTGGTGCAGTTTGTGTTGTTTTGTGGTGAACTGAGTCGGCTGAGGACACAGGTGAGCTCAGGTGAGCTCAGGTGAGTTCAGGTGAGTTCAGGTGAGTTCAGGTGAACCAGATCAGGTCTCAGTGGGATTAAGACTCGAGGATTTAAAGCTTCAGACGTTACTCTCGCTCCGTTCATTCTCGGATCTGTTCACACTCAACACTTAAACCTGTGTCAAGCCTTGTTCTGGACCATAACATTGTATTTTCAACAAAACGATAAAATATCTGCAAAAAAACAAAGTACAAACAGAACAAAGCAGTATTTTTTACCTCATTGATCAGTGATTGACTCGATACAAAAGTAAATGTATTTATGGAAATGAGGGCCTTTATGTTGCAGTGATTTATTGAATTAAATTTTTACACATTTCTTTTACTGTGATTTGTTTGATTTCAATTGTGATTTTTAAATAATCTTAATTAACAATCCAATTACTTAACAATCTTAATTTTGTCTTAATACTGTAATTTTTTCGCTTAAACAAGCTTTAATTTTGAAACTTCTTTGTGATTCCTTTTCTTTTTAATGATAAATATGTTCTTATATATTTATGAAGTCCAAAATTAGTCCAGGCTTAGTCCAGAATTAGTCCAGGTTTAGTCGGGGCTTAGTCTAAGCTTAGTCCAGAATTAGTCCAGGTTTAGTCCAGGTTTAGTCCAGGTTTAGTCCAGGTTTAGTTTAGAATTGGTTTTAGTTTAGAATTGGTTTTAGTTTAGAAGTAAAAGAAACAACATGGGATTTTAAGGAGAAGATGAAGAACAATAAAAGAAGAGAAAAACAGGAGAAAACCGGGCTTAGTCCTGTTTTGTGTTTTTTTAAAACTCAACAAAGACTAAAAACCATGGTCTAAACCAGGACTAAAAAAGAATAAAACCAGAACCAAATCAAGATTAAAATAGACTAATCAGGTCTGTGTTCTGTCCAGGACTGAGACCAGGTTCTGGGTCTAAACCTTTGGCTGGTGCTGTATTTCAGTCCAAACAGAGACACTAAAGCAGTGAGTAACGGTGCGTTCAAGTGCACTGCGTGACTTTGTGTCTCCTCTGATTCAGCAGATTCAGCCTCCACCACACGATGAGCTGATCTGACGAGGATCTGCTCCGAGTCCTGCGGGACCTTTACCTCCAGACACGTCCCGGGTCGGGTACTTCCTGTTGGGTACCTCCTGTTGGGTACTTCCTGTTGGGTACTTCCTGTTTGGGTACTTCTTGTTTGGGTACTTCCTGTTGGGTACCTCCTGTTGGGTACTTCCTGTTGGGTACTTCCTGTTTGGTGCTTCCTGTTGGGTACTTCCTGTTGGGTACTTCCTGTTTGGGTACTTCTTGTTGGGTACTTCCTGTTTGGGTACTTCCTGTTTGGGTACTTCTTGTTGGGTACCTCCTGCTGGGTACCTTCTGTTGGGTACCTCCTGCTGGGTACTTCCTGTTTGGGTACTTCCTGTTTGGGTACTTCTTGTTGGGTACCTCCTGCTGGGTACTTCCTGTTTGGGTACTTCCTGTTGGGTACTTCTTGTTGGGTACTTCCTGTTTGGGTACTTCCTGTTGGGTACTTCCTGTTTGGTACTTCCAATCAGAGCTCAGATTACAGCTGATCTCTCCAGGATGTTTGTCGAGGATTAACCTGATCACTCTTGTCTAACAACAATAGATTAAGTCTGTTCAACTAAATACAAAACTCTGTATTTATTAATATTTACACTGAAAAGAAGAACCAACCAATCAGGACGCACGATACTGGGATACTGTCGTATTTGAATGGTCTTCAGAAAATATAAAGAAAGACTCGACAAAACAGGAGATAAATCAGTATTAAAGACTAAACCAGGTCTAAACCAGGACTTAACCAGGACTAAACCAGGTCTAAACCAGGTCTAAACCAGGACAAAACAGGTCTAAACTTGGACTAAACAGGTCTAAACCAGGACTAAATGGGTCTAAACCAGGTCTAAACCAGGACTAAATGGGTCTAAACCAGGTCTAAACCAGGACTTAACCAGGACTAAACCAGGTCTAAACCAGGTCTAAACCAGGACAAAACTGGTCTAAACTTGGACTAAACCAGGACTAAACCAGGACTAAACAGGTCTAAACTTGGACTAAACAGGTCTAAACCAGGACTAAATGGGTCTAAACCAGGTCTAAACCAGGACTAAATGGGTCTAAACCAGGTCTAAACCAGGACTAAATGGGTCTAAACAGGTGTAAACTTGATTTACAAATGAAAAGCCAGGTCAAAACCAGGACTAAACGCAGACTGAGTGGACTGGACAGAGCTGTAGAGAGTTATGGTTGTGTTTCAGTGAATGTGGTCAGAGAGGTGCATGATGGGAGTCCCTCATCGATCCGTCTGGAACAACTCTGTGTTTAGTCTGAATCCAGAGCCGCTCACGACAGAGGTCACATGACTCTGTCTGATCTAGATCTGGACTCGTGTGAGAGACGGGTCGACTGAGGTGAGGCGCCGCAGAGAGGACGGACCAAACGAGACTAAACTGGGCTAAAGAGGGACAAAACTGGGCTAAAGGGGGACAAAACTGGGCTAAAGAGAGACAAAACTGGACTAAAGAGGGACAAAACTGGGTTAAAGAGGGACAAAACTGGGCTAAAGAGGGACAAAACTGGGCTAAAGAGGGACAAAACTGGACTAAAGAGGGACAAAACTGGGCTAAAGAGAGACAAAACTGGGTTAAAGAGGGACAAAACTGGGTTAAAGAGGGACAAAACTGGGTTAAAGAGGGACAAAACTGGGCTAAAGACAGGTAAAAAAGTACTAAAGATGGAGAAAATGAAGCTAAAGTGAAATAAAACAATGAGCTGAGACGCTGCAGAGAAACTGAGACAAAACTAATCAA
>CM072151.1:586545-613811 GCA_036850595.1 Rhyacichthys aspro | reverse complement strand
TTGCAGTACCACAAGCGTCCACTAGGGACCAGCTAAAAGTACAAACGTCTCTTTTATATTAGATCTTAAACTCCAGAATAGTACCAAGAGAATTTGTTCTAATTAATTCTGTTTCTGAAAACAAAGGAATGGAAACTTTTTATTCAAATAAACTCCTTGTTCTCCTCAAACTCTGAGAGTCCCTAAAATGATTCAATCTACTGCAGCGTTGTGTATTATTCCATTAAAAAGAAACCAAATGGTAAAACCTTGACTTTTTTCTCTCCAGAAACACTATTATAAAGTAAATGTAAAGCACTATTATAAAGTCTGTGTGGTTCCGTCAGATTCAGGAACAAAAGGTCGGCTGCAGCGGGGCTTGATTTAAACGCAGCTCGGCCTCGAATAAAGACGTTTATTACAGATGAGATAATATTTATGTGAGCCGTGAAGCCAATTAAACATAATTAGAGAGATGGAATCATAAAAGTCCCGTCCACATTAACGGCACGCCGCTGTATCTCTGAGCTTTTTAATATAAGAGCCAAATAACTTCTGCTTTATGGGGCTCACTTAGCTAAATATACAGCCATGTTTTTAATAATAATAATCAGAGAAGAAGACCACAGTGTCCTTTAGAAGTTTGGGAAACTCATCCAAACTCTGGAGCTCTTCAAACCCCAGCATTCCCAGAGATTTTTGCCTGTTTTTTTGTGAAATCCTCCTTAATTCAAAGCGTTATGCAGAAAAATATGTGAATAAAATAAATAAAATGGTTTCAAATGACGACACAGAAGGAAAAACGACAAACTGAGAGGTGCATTCTGGGAAAAGACGGATTTTTGTTTAGCTCAAAAACATCACTAAACAAGTTTTTTGGCTGAAACTGACGAGAAAATCTAAAGGGTCAGAGGTCACAATAGAGACATCATTAAAGCTCCAGTTCCTGATTTATTTATTTACTCTCTATTTCTATCTTTTTTGAGCTGTTTCTCTGTAAAATAAGACGTATTTCCAACAGAATAACCCATTTCCTTGGTTTATTTCCTTGTTCCTTCGTTGTTGACATCAGTGTCGACCAATGGGAGCGCTCCTTTTTACCTGAAGTGAGCTGTGATTGGACAAAATCCTGCTGTGGACTGATCATTCTCATCCATTAAAATCCTTCATTATAAAGACTAGATCACGTCTTAAGGTCTCACTTTTACAATAAATTTCAGGAGATTACACTGAAAAACTAAATGAAACAGGAACAAAACCCTGTTTAAAGCAACACTGTGTGTGGCCTGTTTTTAATGGAAATGGTCATTGACAGTTTGGATATTTATGGGGTATTTGTGGAACTACCTTCTGGACTAAGTCTTTACATGGAACCCATCAGGACCTGAGTCTGAAGCACTGCCTTTAACTGGATCTGATCCTTCCATAAACACATACATCTCAAAACAATAAGAGAAATGGAACAGATCATTCAGAACTTAACCAACACAGAGGCTTTTTCAAGGCTTTTCACAATAAAACGAAACCGCTCTGGATAATGTTACGTAATGAGCAGGAGGCTATAATGAACATATAAAGCCACAAAGACAAAGCAGAGTCTCCTAAATGAAGTAAAAAACTGTCTTCAAAACAGAACACAGCAACAGTCAGCTCCAAATCAGCCTCACATTCTTCAAAAGGACTGTTTTTTTGAGATTTCAACAAACTTTTGACCAAACTAAGAGAAAAGAGATCCACAGAACTCTCCAAGAAACCCAGGAGTCAGCTCCAAACCCGCGTGAACTCTTACCTGAGTGGACGAAGTAGGCCAGGTACAGGTCGAGCTCTTTGACGGAGACCCCGATGTGATGGGGCTGGACGCAGAGGCTGGGGTTGGCGCACTGAGGAGACTTCACCAGCCGCTCTCCGTCGGTGCTCTCCAGAGGAATCCCTTTGAACAGAATCACCATCACCAGGTCCAGACGCCACACCTTATCGGCCTGACGCAGGCAGTCGATCCGCCTCATCTTCCCTTTCTGGTCCGGGTTCGACAAGACGCAGCACGGAGCCTTCTTCCCGGTCACCGTCAGCACGAAGTCCTCCCGGAACTCCGGACGGATGTCTTTACGGAGCTTGGCCAAAAGGCGCGAGGCCCATTTCTGTTTGACCTCGGGTTTCTCGCTGAGGAGCTCGTCTTTAACGGCGCGCTCTTCTTCTTTGGACATGCGCTTCTCGTGCTTTTTGAAGTACTTCCTCTTTCGCGCCTGGAGGTTGAACCAGGTGTAGGCGAAAGCACGAACGTGGGGCAGCAGCGCCTCGATGAACGGATGGAATTCATCCTGAAAGAAAAACACAGAAACAGACATTAATGAAACAAGAAGGGTTTCATTTCTGTCTCTGTCTCAGACTCTCCTCCAAAATCAGTCTAGAGACCTCTCCTGCTTCTCTTTTATTAAAAAATAAAACCACAAAATACTAATCCATTTGACCAAACTGAAGTTTAGAGTTTAGCGTTAGCTTAGCTGTGACTTCAGCGTCAGGACGACAATTATCTCCTCCTCGTTAAACATTACGTGATTGAATTGACAGTATTTATCTGTGTTTTACGTTGCCTCCCTTTTCTCTGTTGATGCTTTTCTTTTTTCTGTTTATTTCGTGGGATTCCTTTGTTGCTTTTATAAATTATTAAACTGGTTTTCAAAGCCTCAACATTTGCTCAATGTGTTCTGATGCATCCTGGGAAACCTGGACTAGTTGAACCGTTTTCAAGGCCAAGGTCAGAATAACGTAGCATTAACTCAAACTGTAAATAAAAAAGGTTTAGATCTAGTTTAGTCCTGGTTCAGTCTTTAATACTGATTCAACTCCTGTTTTGACGAATGGAAGTCAGTCCAGAGCCTTGTATTTCTTTATGTTTAGTAAATCAGTGCAGCTCATACCATTATCACATTTTTAAAACAGTTATTCATGTGATTGGACACAACTACAACATTTTCACTTAAACAGAAAAACTATTAAAGCAATAACAGACCATGCGCAGGCTCTTATTTTGAAATGCTGAGGAGAAGCACGAGCAGCGACAGAATGAACCAAACAGACGCTGAATAAACTCTGTATAAATCTGTGTTAAAGCTGAGTCTGTGGTGAGTCTGAGCAGATCCAGACTGAACTGTGGTCACAAACACAAACCAGACTGGTTTAGACCAGACCACAACCGTCAACGCTTTAAGGCTCAGCGTCAGACTCAGACCCAACACAGACTCAGCTTCAACCAAACACAGCGACCGTGACAAAAGTAAAACGATCTGAGCCTTCGCTGGACGAAAATGTAGAAGAAATAATTCAAAATGAAGCAGTGCCTGAAGTCAAAACTGAGGGAATATTAATAAAATGGCGAGAACAAAACGACAGAAATTAAAAAGTAGTTTTAGTGAAAAAATGGGAACAGGTTTTATTTGGATTTGATTTGCTACAAAGATAAATAAAACCTGTTCAAATCCAATTAAAACCTGTCCAAATCTGACTAAAACCTGGTCAAGTCCATCTAAAACCTGTTCCAGTCTACCTAAACCTGTTCAAATCCAACTAAAACCTGTTCAAGTCCAACTAAAACCCCTTTCTCTGTTTTTTCTGCCCACGTTGATTCAGTGTTGACTCATTTAGACCAACAGCCAATGGCACAATGTGTTAAATCTGTTCAAACCCTTCAGAATAAAACTAAATTTCGTTAATAAACACGTTTCTTTTTTCTTGTGTGTTTTTGTCTCTCGGGAAAGACGAGCTTTACGTTGAAAAGGTTGAACTCCAGAGTCAGTCTTCGCTGAAACAGTCGAGTGTTTCCTCGTCGCTCTCGGCTCTGACCCCGAGACGTTCGAGAGCAGCTGCCTCTCGCCGTTCCTCTGAGTTTCTGCGTTTCCCGTGAAGCGGCCGGGCCCTGAATGCACCACATTGTTCAGTTTTTTTGGATCAGCTCCAGATCTACGTCCACAAACGCCTCAGGACAAAAAAAAGAGAGAAAAACGAGAGAAAACGTGGTTCTTCTGTTCCTCAAGAGTCAAACCTCCAGCAACGAGACGGAAATAACGATCCAGATTTTAGTTTTATCAGCTTCGACTCTTTGATAAAACCAGAAACTGTGTTGATTAAATGGTTTCTTATTAAACTGTAAAAGATAAAGACTTAATGCAACCAATAACAACAGGCTAGACATGTCCAAAATCAGGCCCAGGGGCCAATCATGACACAGTGTGAGATTTCATACGGCCCACGGTAGAACTGGGCGATAAATAGAATTAATTACAGTTTTTAATTTTGGACGATGTCAAAAATAGCCGTATCACTGAATTAAATGAAACAGAAAGAGTTGTTCTGTAGATGCTGCTGCTTTGGCTCCAATAATATCCACAAACACAGCAATAATCTCCAGAGAAAGAGCTAAGGCTGGGAACACTGAATATATTGTATTTGAAATTCTCAAACTGAATCTGAATTGCTGGAGTTGAATAAATGCTTCTTAAAGTAGTAAATTGAACATGAATTTGATTTGGTCCAATCACTGTCTCAGGTTCTCAGAGAGCTGCTCCCATTGGCTGTTGGTCTAAACGAGTCGACACTGAATCAACGTGAGCAGAAACAAACCAGAGAGTCTGCTCCAGCTCTGGACACGACACAAAAACAGAACAGAAACAGAGAAAAGGAAACGTGGATGAATATTGACAGTGATTTAATGAAAATGTTGCAGGAAAAGTCAAAAATATAAGAAAAAAACAGCAGAAGAGCAGCTTTTATTGTGATAATCTTAAATATCATCAAACGAGCTTCAGACAACGACAACGAGAAAAGATGAGAATAAAACAAAAACATGGCTTTGACAAAATGATCCTGACTCGATTCTTCAAACAGAACTGAGTCTATTGTAAAGAAATAAAAGACAAAGACAGAACGAGACACAAAGACATTATTTTGACCTGTTCAGACGAAAAATACAGGGTTCACTTCACGACAAAAGAAACTGCATCTGTTTCTCTTAAATCTGCAACACTTCACACATTTATCTTTAAAATATGCAACGAATCACGTGAATCAAATGTGATCTGCGCAGTTTAGCCTCGTTTTTGGATCGTTTTTGGCTCAAATCCCAAAACACGACCCTTTGTTTCAAAGCTAACCTCAGATTCCACTTCTTTTACGTCCGAGATTCTATCGTTTGATTTAAACTGATGATATTTTATGAGTCTTATAGAAAAATTTGCAAAAGGGCAGGAATAAAGTGGAGTAAAAGCAGTGACACAGAGAGGTTTGATGAAGTGAGTTAAAGACGAAAGATGAAAACAGACGAGAGAAAGGAGCAAAACCAGCTTTGTTTGGAGGAAATCTTGTGTAAATGCAACAAAATGACGACAAATGTGTGAAAGCAAGTGAATTTCAAACAAAAACAGGACAAAATTTGGAAATATTGGAGTCAGATGTAAAAGAATGAGAAAACAAAAGAGAAAAAAGGGCAAAATACACTTGATTCTCGACTAGTTTTAAAATACGGAAAAATAAAGGATTTACGAAACGACAGGAGCTGGAACAAGTCTGACATTTTCTGACACTTTTAACACAGTTTTAGTCTAAAATACAAGAAAATCTAAAATATTCAGGAATATAGAACAAGAATGTGTGAAAAACAGAATCATTTCATCAAAGATCTCACCAAAAATGACCTTCTGCTGCAAAACTAACCACTATTTCCACTTGTTTTAAATGTATTTCTGTTTAAACTTGTATTAAATCCAAAAAGACACGGTCAATTTTAAGAAAAGGCTGAAAACACAGGAGAAAAACGCCTGAATCGAGTCTCGTCTAAAGAGCCTCAAAGATGACAAAAGGCAAAAGGAACGACTGATCTGAGGCGACTCTGAAGCGTTTAGAGACAAAACACACAAACGGACGAGAAAAGCAGAGAAATACAAGTGTTTTCTGAAAGAAGTGGAAGAAATGTCGACGTAAAAGTAAAATAAACAAATGGAATTTAATGAAAAGTGAGAAAAACGACGGCACGTTTGGAATAAAAGGCTTTGAAAATGAAAGAAAGACGAGGCTTATTCAACATTCGGGTTAAACTGAAGCTGAAAGAAAGGCATATGCTCTTTTTAAACTAAATATTTCAAAGTATTTTTCATATTTACATAAAATTATGAGTCATCAAGTCAAGTTTAGTTCATTAAAACTGGGCTTAACTTGGATTTAAAACAGAAAGAGAAGAAGAGAAAAGAGCAGATGGGTTTGATTTGAGATGAAATCAAGAAAGAAATATCTCACGTTTTAGCCACAAATTATCTCTAATTAGTTAGATTTACAGAGGATTTAAATGTAAAATGCAAAAAACACATGATTTAAATGTTAAACATTGCAAATGTGGAGAAACAGAAGGAAAATGACTCAGTTTGAAGCAAATCAATAAGAAAAACGAGGACGGAAAGATGTGTATTAACAAAAGTGAGAATAAAATGATATAAATAAAGCTTTAGATTTAGGAAATATGCTGAAAATAGGTCTGTGTTTTTGTAAAAAGTGATAAATGCTGATGTTTTGCTGAAACGACGTCAGGTTTGAATAAAGTCTGTGTCGATCCGTTTGATTCTCTTCGACTGGAGCTAATTCAAGCAGATTAAATCCCAATTTAGCTCCTAAATCCTAATTTAATCTGAAAAAGGCACAGGTTCTTAATCAGTGGAAGGACTTTAGGAGTGTTTACCGAGAAAATGTAAGAATTAAAACCGGTTTAATGGAAAAGAACAGAGGCGTTTAGAGGAACAGGACTTGGATCCTCGATGGAAAAGAAGCAGGCGTTTTTAGGTTGTGTCACCTTATCTCACCTCTGACTCTGCCATTTTCCATCAGATTCTCTTGAATCATCCATATTTTAAAGATTTAAGTCTAAAGTATAAGGAAAGGCAAAAAAATATAGGAATTTAATCTGTGTAACTGTTTGATTTTGTTCATTTTGCCCAAAAGTCTTTGGCACAAAACCAAAATCTTATCCAAAAAAGGAGCCATCGCTTCAAAACAATCCACTATTTCCATCTGTTTTTATCCCAAATTCTAAGCAAATCAATACTATTTTTAATAAAAGACAGTCTCTATTTTAAGAAAGGTCAACAAAATAGGAATTAAATAAGTTAATGTGACAAAACCAGCCTTGTTTTCTTGAAAACACAGGAAACGCATAAGCCATTCAAATGCTTCAAACTGTAGGATATGCCCTTTTTCTTTGTGTTATTATAATAAAAAGGGGTGGTTTAAACAAAAGAGGTTGTAAATTATGAATGAAATTAGTCAAAGTTGTAAAAAGGACAAAATGTTTTCAGTTGGAGCCGAGAAACTGAAGAGAAGCAGTTTTACGAAGAGCGCTTTTTACGCGTCAAGATTACTGCAATTCCTCCACTTTAAACTTACATCAGCAACAAAGTTGGGAATTTAAAGTGTAAAATTGAGTTTATAGAAAATGTTTGTGGTGGAAATTTTGAGCAAAGTGTTAAAACGAAAGCGGGAGAACCAGAAACAGAGACCGGGGTTTGGTGGGAGCTGCAGCCGTAGAGGGGTGCGCATAACTCGGCTGCGAACTCACACGAACACCGCCCCCTTTCCCGCGGAGCCTGGAAGAAGGGAGGCAAAAGTAAAAGTGTAAAAGTAAAGAAAGGGAATGTAAGGAAAGGAAAGGAGGGAAGGGAAGTCTGGAAGGAAAAGGGAAGTTGAAAAAACGAAGGGAGAAGTTTGGGGAAAAGAAGGCGGAGAAGGGGACGCTATAGGGCCGGCGTTAAAGCGGCGTATAGCGGCTATAATCGACCGTATAGAGTCGCGTGTAGGGCACAGAGCACCGGAAACAGTCAGTACAGGCTCGAGACATAACGGGGAGACGGGTGTGCACGCGCGGGGGGCACGGGAACACGCACGAGCTGAAGTTTTGAGTTAAAAATCAACCCCAAAAAGTGTCACTCACCTGCGTCAAACATAGCGGAGAATACATATCTGTCCAGCCGCGTTCACGCAGCTCCGAGGCTCGCTGTGTGGGACTGGTCCGTGCGCGTGCGTGGACGGGAGCAGGACGCGTGCACGTGCGTGGAAAAAAGAGGGGGGAAAGGAGAGAAAGAGTGCAGAAAGAAAGAAAGAGAAAGAAAGAGAAAGAAAGAAAGAAAGAAAGAGGGGAAAGTGGAGCGTAACAGTTGTCTCCTTTTTGCGCGTTCACATCTCCAAAAGCTGAGCGAACTTCGACCTCTCCCCTTTCCCCGCTGCAGCCTCGGGTTACACGCACAGACCTGTTAGAGGCCCTGCTGTAACGGGGTAAGGGACACGCACGTGCACGGGGACCGGGAGCGCGCCACGTTGGGTCCAGACTCGAGAAAGAAACGGGACATGTCCAAAAGCGAGAACAACAAGTCCGAGGATGAACCGAGGGGACGGAGCGGGAAGTCACAGCGCAGTCCCCCGCGGGAGTCGATGCGAAGCCGGGGGGGCGTGAGGCGAGGGCGGCCGGTGCGGTCCAACACGTCCCGAAGCAGCATCTCACTCAGTGAAGAAGAAGAAGAAGAAGTGTGGCCGGAGCTCCGGGGCAGACGGCGGGACGCGGCGGCATGTTTACCCGGGCTGCGGCGCGTGAGTCCCGGCCGGAGTTGGCGGTGTTGCTCGGTGTCGTGGCTGGAGGGTGCGGTGCAGTCGCTCGTCTGCAGTGACCGAACAGAAGGAAGGAAGGACGGAGAGAAGAGCGGGATCCCTGAGCTGCACGCGGCCGCCTCGCCTCTGAAACAACCGGCAGCTGCTTTTCGGTAATTTATGTTCGACCGTAAAGCGGCGCGCGGGACAGAGAGAGGCGGGGGAGGGGGGCTGTCCCGGGGAGAGAGGAGCGCCACCTCTCCGCCTCTGTCCACACTCCTCTACTGCCCCGGGACGTCCTTCTTTCCCTCCTTCTTTCCTTCCTTGATATGTTTCCTTTACTGTTGTCGCCTCCAGCTGTAGCCGGGACTGGGTGCACCATCCCGGGGCTGGACCAGTGGCATGACTCGGTGTCTGCTCTGGAGCTCCACTTATTTCCTTCCTTTCATCCATCATTTTCTTTCTTTTTTTACTTCCCTCTTTCACTTTTCTCTTCTTCCAGAGCAAACAGCGGTGGTTCGTTCTAATTATAGCCGGGTCAAAGTGCACTGTTTCCGGATTGAATCAGTGAAAGTTTGTTTTCACTTTTCTTTTTCTTTTACTTTTGAAGAGTTCCAGACCAAACTTTGTCCAAACTGTGGCCTTCAAAGAGCCCATAATTCCGGGTTTAAATGAGTGGAAGTCCTGCAGGAAGGAGCAGACACCGGGTCTCACCTTTAACCCCTGAAGGTGACCCCTGCCGTGACCTCTGCTCCTGGAACTATTCAAAGTTTCATATTTGATTTATTTTATTCTGTGATTTAATTTCACTGTGTATTTTCTGTTTAAAGAGTTTGTGGAGGCTTGTTTAGGTCGTAAACACCTGCACATTCAGTAGAGTTACTGCGTTCTATCAATAAAACATGAAAAACTGGGAAAAAATAATATTTCAAAAAGAGTCAAAAGAACTAAGTGTATTTCACTGTGAACCATCTTAAACAAAGACCAAGATCTGCCTCAAACCTGTTTTAATCCGGACTGAACCCTGGGCCTGGACCAGACCAACACCTTTAATATATTCTGTTGTCAGGGCAGAACGTGTTGATGCTAATGAGCCGAGCGTAAACTGCAGCTCCGTGACCTCTGACCTCGGCCTGTTTCATATTCATAACATTTATATTTATACATACTTTATTTCTTATTTTTTATTCTGACAGTTTTACATTTTTCCTCCGTTTTTCTGGAGGATATTTTGGTTTGATTCATGTTGTTTCTGTCATTTTCAGAAAGTGAAAGTCAAATGTAAGAGTGTGCTGTCAGTGAGAGGGTAGAGAACATCTGTGAGTGTTTGTTCTACTGAAGCTAAAGGCTAACAGCTACAGACTCTGGAGGATAACACTACAGTTTAAACTATATATATGTATATATATAGACCCTGTTCATTTCTATTGAACATTTAAAAACAACAGAGTTGAGCCAAAGAGCTTCACAGAAATGAGAAGAGAAACATAGAAATGAAATTAAAACTTAAAGGATTGAAAAGATTTAGAAGGCACACTTAAATACACAATATATTATTATTTAGCATAAAAATAAAAAGTGAACTGAAGCTAAACTAAAGCCAGAGTTTTAAAGTGATCAGTGGAAGTGGAGCGTTGAACCTGGAGGTTGTTCTCCTTTAGTTTTGAGACGAGACGGAGGAACAGCTGGAACCTAAAGAACTGAGCTTTTAAAACAAACAATAACATCTTAAACCAACGAGGAATTAAACTAAAACCAGTTTGAGACGACAAAAACGACATGCAACAAACTGAAAAACCATTAAGAAGAATCTTATTGTTTTAATGATTCAGGCTCAAAGTTTTGAATCTCCTATAAACCTGTAATACCACCACTGTCCACTAGGGGCTCCAAAACATCTAGTTCCCATTGACTCCCATTAAATAAACATCCTTAAATCCACATTGAACCTGTTCTTGTGATTGTGATTGTGACCAATAACGGATCAATCTACTGTTATCACATTATTCTGAAGCCACTAGAGTAAATTAGCAGAATATAAACCAGGTTATTGTGATTATTATAGATAATTGAATCTCTATTGAGCGCCTTGTTGTGGTTAAAACATAAAACACAAACAGTGGTCTTTGGGGGAATATAATGAAGTGAGTGCAGACACTAAACGCCTAACGAGGAGGATTCAGGGGAAAGTGTAATAATATTAACCATAAAAAGACTTATTAAACTGATTAACTTAAGGCTTGGTGTCGTTAGCACAAAGAGGCTAAAGGAGACTCTGTTAAAACCCCTTCAACTTTACTCTAAAATATTACTAACAATATTCAACTCTTTTTCTTCACATTTTCTCCCATCATCTGCTCAGGAGCCAACGTCACAGCCTCCAGCGCTTCAGCTGAAGAAAACTAAATAAATTAAATTATAATCGCCAAAACAACAATAAAATGTGCTCCAAGTGTAGATAAGAAGTTATACTAATGAAATACTAGTTTATAGAGGCGTAAGTTATATTTGTGAATGAGAAGTGCTTCAGGTGCAGTAGGAAACTTTACACCACGATCTTCATTGAGGAAAAGGTCAATTTAAGGTAAAAACATAAATCAATAAAAAATAAAAAACGTTGGTCTGTTTTGATTAATGTCTGTGTTGATTCCAAACCTTTCTGTTTAGTTCGGTTCTGTTTACAGTTGTCTTCAGTGATTTCAGGTGAGTTTAAGGCCTTGGTCCTGAGCCCCACACACAGAGGGTCTCAGCAGCCGCAGAGAAGCTCTCGGAGCCGGGTTCTGGAGCTGTGTGTGTGTGTGTGTGTGTGTGTGTGTGTGTGTGTGTGTGTGTGTGTGTGTGTGTGTGAGAGCCTGAAGCTGCGGTGAAAGTGCTGTCTTTGCAGAAGCAGACTCTGCAGAGACTGAACTGTGCTCCACTGACACTGATCCAGCTTTATTCACTGCAACTGTTTAAAATCACAAAATCAGACTTTAACTCCAGATAAAGCTCTGATCTGGAAACAGATTCAGGACAGTTGCTGTTAAACTGTGTTAATTTAGTTTTATTCTTACTAAATCTGGTGGGATCTCTTCAACTCGTCCCGTCTCTGAGTTTTTGTTCTCATTAATTACTTTTTATTTAGTTTTCGAAATATGTCAAAAACTAAACAGTCCGATTTGTTCTGAAGAGGACTGGACAGAAAAAAGAATCTCATAATAACCTTTAAATGATGCCAACTCTGTTTTCCCTTTGTTTTAGTGCAAAGACTCTTTTTATATCATAATTATAATTATTATAATTATAATTATAATTATTATAATTATAACGTCAGCGGGCCGGTTTTAGCCCCAGGGCCACATGTTTGAGACCTGAGATGTCTCCAGTTAAAAGAGGGTCACTAAAATTTAGAGAAAAAGAAAAATGGACTTGAAAATTTACCATTTCTGTTTATGCATTATATATATATATATATATATATATATATATAATCATAATAAATGTGAGTGAAAGAGTCTATTCAGTGTCAGTATTCTCATTAATTCATGACATATTGTATTAATCCATAAGTGAGACTGGAGCTGTTAGAAAGTCTTTAGAGGCTTTAAACATTTGGAGTTTGTAAGAATTAAATCCACAAACGTTTGAGAAGACGCCATCTAGAGGCTCCTGAGAGAACTACAACTGTCTGAAAAGAGCAGAACTGTCTCAAATTTAACACAAGATCCACTGGAAAAACTACAGCATCTCGGATTAATCTTTAAAATGGGACAAAAAATATATAAAATACATCCAACACCTGAGATTAAAAAAGAAAATAGAGACTCTCTAAAACTGGACCCAAACCAGGCGTCTCCATGGCAACGGGCCGAAAATATACAGTCCACCTGCTCAGACTGGACCGGAGACAAAACCAGGCACAACACCGGCTCAGCACGAGAGGAGGGGCTAGGAGCTAGGAGCTAGGAGCTAGGAGAGGAGAGTAGGAGCTAGGAGAGGAGAGGAGGGGCTAGGAGCTAGGAGCTAGGAGAGGAGAGGAGGAGCTAGGAGCTAGGAGCTAGGAGAGGAGGGGCTAGGAGCTAGGAGCTAGGAGAGGAGGGGCTAGGAGCTAGGAGAGGAGGGGCTAGGAGCTAGGAGAGGAGAGGAGGGGCTAGGAGCTAGGAGCTAGGAGAGGAGAGGAGGAGCTAGGAGCTAGGAGCTAGGAGAGGAGAGGAGGAGCTAGGAGCTAGGAGAGGAGAGGAGGGGCTAGGAGCTAGGAGAGGAGAGGAGGGGCTAGGAGCTAGGAGCTAGGACAGGAGAGGAGGAGCTAGGAGCTAGGAGAGGAGGGGCAGGAGCTAGGAGCGGAGGGGGGGCGGAGCGGAGGGAGAGGAGGGGCGGGCGGGGGGGGAGGGGCAGGGCGAGAGGAGGGGCTAGGAGCTAGGAGAGGAGAGGAGGGGCTAGGAGCTAGGAGAGGAGGGGCAGGAGTAGGGGGAGGAGGGGCTAGGAGCTAGGAGAGGGAGGAGGGGCTAGGGGCTAGGAGCTAGGAGCTAGGAGAGGAGAGGAGGGGCTAGGAGCTAGGAGCTAGGAGAGGAGGGGCTAGGAGCTAGGAGAGGAGAGGAGGGGCTAGGAGCGGAGGAGAGAGGGGCTAGGGGCTAGGAGAGGAGGGGCTAGGAGCGGAGGAGAGGAGGGGCTAGGAGCGGAGGGAGGGGAGGGGCTAGGAGCTAGGAGAGGAGGGGCTAGGAGCTAGGAGAGGAGAGGAGGGGCTAGGAGCTAGGAGAGGAGAGGAGGGGCTAGGGGCTAGGAGCTAGGAGCTAGGAGAGGAGAGGAGGGGCTAGGAGCTAGGAGCTAGGAGAGGAGGGGCTAGGAGCTAGGAGAGGAGAGGAGGGGCTAGGAGCTAGGAGAGGAGAGGAGGGGCTAGGAGCTAGGAGAGGAGAGGAGGGGCTAGGAGCTAGGAGAGGAGAGGAGGGGCTAGGAGCTAGGAGAGGAGGGGCTAGGAGCTAGGAGAGGAGAAGAACCTGAATTTGAGAAGTATACTACAGAAAAGGGACTGGATGAGAAGTGTACTTAGAGAAGAACAAGGATCTGTGAGGAGTGTAGAAGTGTACTAGAACACAAGTAGTTTACTACAGGAGTAACTACAAGTACACGAGAAAAGACATGAAGTACACTCTAAAAGTAGGAAAGCAACTGAGCAGCAAGAAGTACACTACAGTAAAGAGAGAAGAACGTGTACTACAAAAGAAGGAGAGTAGAACTGTAGAGTACTTAGACAAGAACCAGAATATAGTGAACAAGTATACTCCAGAAGAAGGAGACTAACAGTGTACTTCTGAAGGACAAGTGTACTACAGAAAACTAGGATACTAGATATACTATAGTACAGGAGTAAAATATAGTTGAAACATGAGATTACTACAAGTACTCGAAGGACAGGAGTTCAAATCTGAAAAGGTTACTAGGAAAGAACTACAAGTACACTAGAATACTACTGTGTACTATAGAGAGAATAAGAAATACAGAAACCTGCTCAAATCCAACTAAAACCTGTTCAAATCCAACTAAAACTAGTTCAAATCCAACTAAAACTAGTTCAAATCCAACTGAAACCTGTTCAAATCCAACTAAAACTAGTTCAAATCCAACTAAAACCTGTTCAAATCCAACTAAAACCTGTTGAAATCCAACTGAAACCTGTTCAAATCCAACTAAAACTAGTTCAAATCCAACTAAAACCTGTTCAAATCCAACTAAAACCTGTTGAAATCCAACTGAAACCTGTTCAAATCCAACTAAAACTAGTTCAAATCCAACTAAAACCTGTTCAAATCCAACTAAAACCTGTTCAAATCCAACTAAAACCATATAAAGATCTTATAAAAATTCTGAGTTTGTTTTTTGTCAGAGAGTGGTGAGTTCTTTTTTTTTTTTTTTTTTTTGCACCGAGCTCCAAAATAAATCATCGCCGACGGCGAAACGAGGCGAGGTCAAAGGTCAGCGCTCCTCACATTCTTCTTCTACTCGTCTCTTTCTTATTTTACCGTCTCAGATCAGAGCCCACACAGAGCCTCCTCCCGAATCTGAAGAAACGGCCGCGGGACACGACGAGACCCTCCGAAACTGAGAGGAGGGGTCCGTCTGCGAGAGGAGGGGTCCGACTGCGAGAGGAGGGGTCCGTCTGCGAGAGGAGGGGTCCGTCTGCGAGAGGAGGGGTCTAACTGCGAGAGGAGGGGTCTAACTGCGAGAGGAGGGGTCCGTCTGCGAGAGGAGGGGTCTAACTGCGAGAGGAGGGGTCCGACTGCGAGAGGAGGGGTCTAACTGTGAGAGGAGGGGTCTAACTGCGAGAGGAGGGGTCCGTCTGCGAGAGGAGGGGTCCGTCTGCGAGAGGAGGGGTCTAACTGCGAGAGGAGGGGTCCGACTGCGAGAGGAGGGGTCTAACTGCGAGAGGAGGGGTCTAACTGCGAGAGGAGGGGTCTAACTGCGAGAGGAGGGGTCCAACTGCGAGAGGAGGGGTCCGACTGCGAGAGGAGGGGTCTAACTGCGAGAGGAGGGGTCTAACTGCGAGAGGAGGGGTCTAACTGCGAGAGGAGGGGTCCGACTGCGAGAGGAGGGGTCCGACTGCGAGAGGAGGGGTCCGTCTGCGAGAGGAGGGGTCCGACTGCGAGAGGAGGGGTCCGTCTGCGAGAGGAGGGGTCCGACTGCGAGAGGAGGGGTCCGTCTGTGAGAGGTGGGGTCCGTCTGCGAGAGGAGGGGTCCGACTGCGAGAGGAGGGGTCCGACTGCGAGAGGAGGGGTCCGTCTGCGAGAGGAGGGGTCCGTCTGTGAGAGGTGGGGTCCGTCTGCAGAGAGAGGGGTCCATACTATAGAGGATGGGTATAACACATGAGAGGAGGGGTACATATGCGATATATATAGAGGAGGGGTCTATATGCTATAAGGAGGGGTCCGTCTGCGAGAGGAGGGGTCCGACTGCGTGAAGGAGGGGTCTAACTGCGATATATATATATATAATATGGTTTTTGTGGAGGTTTGTGTCGGAAGCAGAGACTGATCCTGTTCAAGACTCAAAATACTCACAAAATACTTTGATAACTACTCACATATATGACATATATTTTATAGATATATATTATTATAGATCTTATTTCTACAGCTGCAGTGGGTCTCGTTTCTGAGGATTTAATCACAGCCCGACCCCTGACCCGTGACCCCTGACCCCTTGATTTGGAGAAACAGGAGGAAGGTCAGGTAGAGACTGGATTAATCCAAGATGAACTGAGAACTAAACTAAATAAAGAGTAAACACTAAACCAAGAATAAAGAACCTGATTGTGTTGCTCTGCCGCCCTCTAGTGGCAGCAGCAGGAACCTGTGATGTTGATGGAAACAGACAGCTGCTGATGGAGCGCCTTGTTCTGACTGGAGCAGGACTCAGACAGATGTTAGAGCTCTGAAAACAACAGCCTCAAGACAGATGTTTGTTCTGGACACACTTCTCCAGGAACAGTTCAACCAGCGCCGTCTCCAGACATTCTTCCACTTCAGTCACTCACCTTCACTTTCAGATCAAAGAGTGTGAACCAGACACAGGTGTGATCAGCTCCTACCTGTGTCTGCTTTAAAAACAAACTGGTCTAAGGACTTTCCTCCAAACTCAACCAATCAGGCGTCAGGACACGACTCCTGATGAGTTCTGTTAAAACCAAACCTGGGTGTAGTCCTGGTTTAGGTCACATTTAATCATTCAGGAATAAACTCAGATTAAACCTGCTCCAGACGAGGTCCAAACTAAACTGAAGCAGGACTAACTCGTTATGTTTCATGCACTTTATCAGTTTGTTATTCTTTATGTGTATTTTGTATGTTTATAATATTTCAAGTATAATTGTCTTAAACCAGGTCAAAACTCTTTACTGTAGACACTAAGTCAAATTGGTCTTTAATGGTCTTTAACGGTCTTTACTGGTTTTAATGGTCTCCAGTGAGAGTCTCTCAGCGTGGCCTCGGTTTAAAGAGGCTTTCGCTGCTCTTTTCTCGGTCTTTGGTTCGTGTTGTCGCTCTTTTCTCGGTCTTTTGTCGAACGGAGCTGTGTCTAACGCAGAGCGACAGCCTCTCAGTGTTTTCTCTCCGTGAGCCGCTCTAATCCCGTCAGAACCAGACCTCTTTATTCACTCGTTAAACACACTCTTCACAAAAACGCTTGGATCACACTTTATTCCAGGTTTTCCAGGATCCAAAGAAACAGGTTTATATTATATTTATTCTATAAAAGTGTGTGGTTCACTTTGAAAACTCAGAGCAAACGTCAGCAGCAGCGTTTCCTGGTTTCAGGCAGTTTTTACTTTGTTCTAATCGTTCTGATCCTGGACATTTGTTTTGTTTTCTGTTTTATTTTGAGTTAAAAGTTGTAATGGTTGTGGATTTTAGGATGAATTTTAATTTTTCATGTTTTTTGGGGTTTTTTTTGTTTCTGTTTCTAATTCTGTTTTTTTCTGTTTTTATTTTTTTGTTTTCATTCCCTGGTGTTGAAATGTACCAAACTGAACCAAACTGAGCCAAACTGAACCAAACTGAACCAAACTGAACCAAACTGAACCAAACTGAGCCAAACTGAGCCAAACTGAGCCAAACTGAGCCAAACTGAGCCACTCCAGGATTAGTCCAGCTCCAGAGTCGACTGTGATCAGTTCCGTGCAGCGATCCAACACTTTTTCTCTGTTTTCTAAGATTTTTCTGCAAAACTCTTCAGTTTTTGTCTCAAAAGCCTTTTCTCTGATTGTTTTGGTTCAAATAATGAACGCAGCCAGTGTCTCACTCTCAGTGTGTTTTTCTGTCTAAAATACTGCGTTATGTTTGTGTTATTTGTCTTTATTTCATGGTATGTTTGGTGTTACCAGCCCTCGTGTTCCTCAGAGTAAGAGTCTAAAGTGAGAGTGGTGCTCGGGGACAGAGCGCCCTCTGCTGGACGCTCTCTGACAGTGCTCAGTGATATTTGAGTCTGGGGTCACACAGAGGTCACTGGGCTCAGGCTTTAACGAAATGAAGACACTCGATATACTTCACCAAAACAAACAGGAGTAAACAACCAGGTGTGTTCAGTCCTGGCTCAGTCTGGTCTGGTCTGGGTTAGACCTGGTTCAGTCTGGTCTGGCTTAGATCTGGTTTAGACTGGTCTGGTTTAGACCTGGTTTAGACTGGTCTGGTTTAGACCTGGTTTAGACTGGTCTGGTTTAGACCTGGTTTAGACCTGGTCTGGTTCAGTCTGGTCTGGGTTAGACCTGGTTCAGTCTGGTCTGGTTCAGTCTGGTCTGGGTTAGACCTGGTTCAGTCTGGTCTGGTTCAGTCTGGTCTGGGTTAGACCTGGTTCAGTCTGGTCTGGTTTAGTCTGGTCTGGTTTAGACCTGGTTTAGTCTGGTCTGGTTTAGTCTGGTCTGGTTTAGACCTGGTTTAGTCTGGTCTGGTTTAGTCTGGTCTGGTTTAGACCTGGTTTAGTCTGGTCTGGTTTAGTCTGGTCTGGTTTAGACCTGGTTTAGTCTGGTCTGGTTTAGACCTGGTTTAGTCTGGTCTGGTTTAGTCTGGTCTGGTTTAGACCTGGTTCAGTCTGGTCTGGTTTAGTCTGGTCTGGTTTAGACCTGGTTCAGTCTGGTCTGGTTTAGTCTGGTCTGGTTCAGACCTGGTTTAATCCTGGTTTAGACCCAGTTCAGACCTGGTTTAGACCCAGTTTAGACCTGTTCTAGTACAGTTGTAGTCCTGGTCTAGACCTGGTTTATTTCTATATAGACTCATGTTGCTGTCCGTCAGAGCCTCATTTTTCCAGATGCATCGTGGGAAACGTAGTGAGTCTGACCTGACTCATGTGTCATGTGACCTCGGCCCGCGTCATGTGACCTCGCCCCGCGTCATGTGACCCTGAGCCAATGTCACGAAAAATACACAAATAATAGCTCTCAATTAATTGGTCCTGTTTAGTCCTGTTTTAGTCCTGATCCAGACCTGGTTTAGACCCGTCCTGGTCCAGTCCTGGTCCAGTCCTGGTCCAGTCCTGGTTCAGTCTGGTCTTGTCCTGGTTCAGTCCAGTCTTGCTCTGGTTCAGTCCTGGTTCAGTCCGGTCTTGCCCTGGTTCAGTCTGGTCTCAGTCCTGGTTCAGTCCGGTCTCAGTCCGGTCTTGCCCTGGTTCAGTCCGGTCTCAGTCCTGGTTCAGTCCGGTCTCAGTCCGGTCTTGTCCTGACCTGACCCTGTGTAAAGCTGCTGCAGAAAAAGGCTCTGGTTTCCTCCAGTTTTAACGAGAACCACATGAGACCAGTGTTAGACCTCCTGGACCTGAACCGGATCAGGGAGGTCTGGGGGGTCCGGGAGAGACCAGACTGAGACCGAGACCAGACCAAGACCGAGACAAGACTGAGACCAGACCAGGACCAGAACCAGACCGAGACCAAAGACCAAAGACCAGACCAAGACCAAGACCAGAACCAGACCAAGACCAGAACCAGACTGAGACCAGAGACCAGAGACCAGACCAAGACCAGAACCAGACCAAGACCAGAACCAGACTGAGACCAGAGACCAGAGACCAGAGACCAGAGACCAGACCAAGACCAGAACCAGACCGAGACCAGAGACCAGAGACCAGAGACCAGAGACCAGAGACCAGAGACCAGACCAAGACCCAAGACAAGACCCAGACCCGAGACCAGGACGAGACTAGGACCGGGACCAGACCAGGACCAGGACCAGGACCAGGACCAGGACCAGGACCAGGACCAGGACCAGACCAGGACCAGACCAAGACCCAAGACAAGACCCAGACCCGAGACCAGGACGAGACTAGGACCAGGACCAGACCAGGACCAGGACCAGGACCAGGACCAGGACCAGGACCAGGACCAGACCAGACCAGGACCAGACCAGGACCAGGACCAGACCCAAGACAAGACCCAGACCCGAGACCAGGACGAGACTAGGACCAGGACCAGACCAGGACCAGGACCAGACCAGGACCAGGACCAGGACCAGGACCAGGACCAGGACCAGGCCAGGACCAGGACCAGGACCAGGACCAGGACCAGACCAGGACCAGGACCAGGACCAGACCAGGACCAGACCAGGACCAGGACCAGGACCAGGACCAGACCAGGACCAGACCAGGACCAGGACCAGGACCAGACCAGGACCAGACCAGGACCAGGACCAGGACCAGGACCAGGACCAGGACCAGACCAGGACCAGACCAGGACCAGGACCAGGACCAGACCAGGACCAGGACCAGGACCAGACCAGGACCAGACCAGGACCAGGACCAGGACCAGACCAGGACCAGGACCAGGACCAGACCAGGACCAGGACCAGACCAGGACCAGACCAGGACCAGGACCAGGACCAGACCAGGACCAGGACCAGACCAGGACCAGACCAGGACCAGGACCAGGACCAGACCAGGACCATCTTGAGACCAGCGCAAGAACAAGACCAGGACAAATGTTTTCCCATAATGCATCTTGTTCCAGATGAGTTTCGAGGCGTCTTTAGTGAAAGGGAGTGAACAGAAGTGAGTGGAGCAGCTGTTGGATGAATATTCATCATAAACACAACCTCCACCTGTTTCCACATCTGTCCAGCTGCAGGCTCCAGGTGAACCTCAGCCTCTGGAGCTGTTTTTTACAGAGGAACAGTGAACTACACACCATCAGCTGATTCCAATAATTAACTCAATATATTCAATACAAAGAAATGGAAGATTTATGTCCTTTTTTCTGAATTAGACCTGGTTTAGTCTGAGCAGAACAGATTTCTGGATTTAGTTTCAGACTGAACCTGATATTATTTCTTGTTGTTGTGAAAATGGTTTAAACACAAATAGTTTATTGTCTTTCTGATCCATCTAGTGTTTATTGTAAGGGATTGTAATAGATGAGAACCTCTATTCAGGAACAGAAAACCTTGGACAATCACATGCTCCAAAAAGGAGCGCTCCCATTGGTCGACACTTGTCACATGACGTTCCAGGAAGTTTAATAGCTGCAGATAAAGTGTATTTTCAGCTGAATATGTCTTTTAACAGAGAAACAGCTGAAAAAAGAAAAGCATCAACAGAGAAAAGGGAGACAACGTAAAACACAGATAAATACTGTCAATTCAATCACGTAATGTTTAACGAGGAGGAGATAATTGTCGTCCTGACGCTGAAGTCACAGCTAAGCTAACGCTAAACTCTAAACTTCAGTTTGGTCAAATGGATTAGTATTTTGTGGTTTTATTTTTTAATAAAAGAGAAGCAGGAGAGGTCTCTAGAACATATTTAGTCCTGGTTTAGTCTAGGTTCAGTCCTTGGTTTCAGGTCTCATTTAGTCCTGGTTTAGTCCTAGTTTAGTCCATTTTTTAGACTTTTCGTTTTAAATAAAAATATTTAACTTCATTTCCAACAACTCAGTCCAGGTCTTTGTTTAGTCCTGGTTTTGTTCGGATTTTGCTGCTCCCTCTCTCTCTGAGGTCCAGGTCTGGGTCTCGGTCCCGGTCTTGGATGGTCCTGATGGTTTAGGTCTGTGTCTAATAAAGTCCTGGGCCCGGGGCAGAGCCGGACTTCCTGCTCCGGATTTATTTATCCGAGCTGTGTTTTATTTATCGCCGGCTGAGAGCTCTCTGCAGAAACACGATCCAGGCCCCGCTCTGGACCTGAAAGAGTCCAACTGAGTCCAGCACAGTCCAGTAGAGTCCAGCAGAGTCCAGCAGAGTCCAGCAGAGTCCAACTGAGTCCAGCACAGTCCAACTGAGTCCAGGAGAGTCCAGCAGAGTCCAACTGAGTCCAACTGAGTCCTACAAAGACCTGGACTTGTTTTGAAGGCCTTGAATAACCTGATTCTGACTGGGTTTTCAGATACTTTGGTCCAGTTCTAATACTGTGATATTTTTCCTCAAGGTTATTATACCATTAGATTTTTATCCTGTCAAAGGCCAATCCTGGTTCTGGTTTAGTCCTGGTTTAGTCCTGGTTTAGTCCTGGTTCAGGTCTGGTCTTGTTAAATGTGTGATATATGTGTGTCTTGGTTCAGATTGTCCCTGACTCTTCCTCTTTCTTCTCGTCTTCAGTGAAATAAATGTCTGATTAATGTGATCCATCTGGAGCCGACTGAGACCCTCCTCTGAACAAACACACTCCAGCAGAGAGGAGCAGCCAGAGACCGGGTTAGACCTGGTTTAGACCGGGTTAGACCTGGTTTAGACCTGGTTCAGTCCTGGTTTAGTCCTTGTTTAGACCTGGATTAGACCTGGTCTAGTCCTGGTCTAACTAGGACTTAACCAGGACTGGACTAAACAAGTTTAAAAAAAGTTGAAAAGTAAAAAAAAAAAAAAGAAGAAGAAGAAGAAAAATAACTCCATTTGACATTCTTATTCATGTTCCTCCCAAAGTCCAGTCTGGTCCAGGTCCAGGTCCAGGTCTGGACTCTGGTCTCTGTGGTCCAGGTCCGGGTCTAGACTTAGTCCGGACTCTGTAGTGAATGGAGAGGTCTGTTTGATGAAACCCGATCGAGCTGGATTTAATTAATCAGGACTAAACCCAGACGCAGCCAAAACCGAAACTCTGCCCGGATACGCTTTCTGTCCCTGAGGTCAGAGGTCAGTGAGGTCAGAGGTCACCCGGCGGTCACCACTTCCTCTGGCAACACTTCATTATAAAAGCACTGGGGATTTAAAGATACCAGCTCCTGCACTCCACAATAAAAGCACACACTGTTTGCAAGACTTCACAATAAAATCACTCTCTTCACAATAAAAGTTCCATTACTTCACAATAAAATGCTTTTAATAAAACACTCCAACCATTGTTTAAACCTAGAACTAAACCAGGACCAAACTCATGAATCACTTCACATTAAAAGCACTGACGTTTCACAGAACATTCTTTTACTTCATAATAAAAGCACTTAACAATTGACATTACTTCACAATAAAACGTCTATAATTAATCATTAAAGGCATTTTTTAAACAAGGACTAAACCTGGAACTTTCTTTGGTTACACTTCACAATAAAGGCACAGATATAAGTGAACACTAGATGCTTATTTATTTTAAACCAAGGACTAAACCAGGACCAAACCTAGACCTGAACTAGGACTAAACCCAGGACAACACTTCACAATAAAATGTCATTCTTTGCAATAAAACGTTCATTACTTCACAATAAAATGACTATAATTAAACTCTACAAACCCAGGACTGGACCAGGACTAAACCTGGACTATAGACCCTACAGAGCCCACTTTAAAAATAGAACTGTATCATCGTGACTTCACAATAAAAGCATCCTTACTTCAACAGAAAACCTGATTTAATTCACATTATAACAGTCTAATATTTGTATTTTGTTCTGTTCTTGTATAAAACGTATTTCCACTTCTCTCTGATTATATTTCAGATTATTTTATGAAGAAAACTGAAGCTGTTTAACATTTCCTCTGACATCTCTCTTAACTCTGAAAACACTGATGATAATAAACGAAGGCTGTGACGAGTGAGTGACAGCTGAACGCGGTGGGACCCTCTCCAAACACCGACCCATCTGCTGCGTGACCCCTGACCCACTGCTGCGTGACCCCTGACCCCTGCTCACTGTCAGCGTTTACCTCATTCATAATAAACCACAGAAACAGAGATTATCTCACGTCACAAGAGCTCTGTCCCAACTCTCAGAGCTTTAAACTCCACTCGAGCACAGAGCATCGCCACCAGAACGTCACAGAGGTCTCAAGTCCCAGTCAGGTCCAAGTCCAAGTCAGGTCCAAGTCCCAGTCAGGTCCAAGTCCCAGTCAGGTCCAAGTCCACGTCAGGTCCAAGTCTAATGAACCTATTGTATGTGTATTATTTAAAAAAAGTTATAGAGTATAATTTCAAAATAGAAAGAACAAAACATTTCATTTTGTAGTATTCTTAAGTGTGTTTTGTACAAGTATATTTCATACATCAACATCCAGAACTCCTTTAATAAAACTGATCTTTCCAGAGACAACAACTAGAACAAATAACTTACTATCATTCTATTGTCTATCAACAAATCCAACACAAACAGGTCTGATCTCACAAATGAAAACTAAATCTTTGCCATAAATCTTCTTTCAAACTGTTCATAAACTCATAATAAATGTTGAGAAGAGAACAGGACGAAAAGGTCCACGAGTCTCAAACTGTGAGTCCGAGTCAAGTCCCGAGTCTTTGGATCACGAGTCTTAGTCTTAGTCTGGGTCTGGGTCTGGTCTGAGTCTGGGTCTGGGTCTGGGTCTGGGTCTGGTCTGAGTCTGGTCTGAGTCTGGGTCTGGGTCTGGGTCTGGGTCTGGTCTGAGTCTGGGTCTGGTCTGAGTCTGGGTCTGGGTCTGGTCTGGTCTGGGTCTGGGTCTGGGTCTGGTCTGGGTCTGGTCTGAGTCTGGGTCTGGGTCTAAGTCTGAGGCAAAAAAAAAAGACTTTACCAATAAGTCTATTATTAATTTATGTAATAATATGAGTGCTCAAAATCCACTTGAAACCAGTTCAAATCCAGTTACAACCTGGTTTAATCCATTTAAAACTAGTTAAAGTCTGACTTAAAACAACTAAAATTCACCTGAAGTTTTTTCCCGTTTTTAATGAGTTCAGACCTGGTTTAGTCACTCACACAAAACCACATAAGGTCCACGTTAAACCAGCTAAAACCTCTCAAAATCCAGTAAGAACCAGATGAAATATGTTTAAAAAGTTTTCTAAAATTTCTAAGAGAGGCTGCTGGACAGAGAACTTAAATAAGAACCTGTTCAAACCAGAGAATTTTAATTTAAAAGTGAAACTGAAGAGTCAAAGTGGAGTGCAGTTCCACAGACCACCACTAGAGGCCGGTCCCTCTGACTCTCTCAGAAACACATCTCTAAGTCTTTTTCCAACACTTTTTCTGGCCTCTTTGTCTTCCTCCGAACCCTCAGAGCTTGATTACTTCCCGACGTAATTCTGGAGGTAAATATTAGTGGATTTGTGACATGTTTAGTTTTTCAGCGACAGAACGAGCCGTTGTTTCGGGCCTTCGTGTTGTTAGTTGTTTTGTGTTTTTTTGGTGACTCCTGAGGGGGTTATATGTGCTTCATTAATGCTCCCAGTCGACCATCAATCCCACAGCGCTCTCTGGTTTCACTGCAGCTGCCTCCGGAGCAGTGGACGGTGACGCTCTCGGCCCAAACTCAGCGGAGACCGGCCCCGAAGCCCACATTTTAGGATTTAGAACAATTAGAGTCAACGGAGAAAGGCTCGGTTCAATCCTTTAGAAACAGGTGGGTCTCAGGGAAAAGAAGTGGACTTTAGAAATGAAATGACTGTGATAGATCATGACTAATGGAAAAAGTAGTGGATTTCTACAGTAAAAACCCACTGAAATAATACAGTATAAAGTATTCAAGAAACAGGTAATATTATAGGATTAGTTTTTCATAGATTTGGCACAAATGATGTCCCAAGAAACAAAAAAGTCTTACTGTGTTGCCATGGCGATGATCAAAAACCATCCAATAATTTAGACCAAAGGCCGAAGATGGTGCCAATGGAAGCTTTTATTACATTTTTAACGTGACTTTTCATCTTTATCTGAGTTTTACAAAAGTTATTTTTTACATTAATTTCTTCTTTTTTTGGAAACTGGTTTTGGTTGAATTTGAACAGGTTTTAGATGGATTTGAACAGGTTTTAGATGGATTTGAACAGGTTTTAGTTGGATTTGAACAGGCTTTAGGATTTGAACAGGTTTTAGATGGATTTGAACAGGTTTTAGATGGATTTGAACAGGTTTTAGTTGGATTTGAACAGGTTTTAGTTGGATTTGAACAGGTTTTAGATGGATTTGAACAGGTTTTAGATGGATTTGAACAGGTTTTAGTTGGATTTGAACAGGTTTTAGATGGATTTGAACAGGTTTTATATGAATTTGAACAGGTTTTAGATGGATTTGAACAGGTTTTAGATGGATTTGAACAGGTTTTAGTTGGATTTGAACAGGTTTTAGTTGGATTTGAACAGGTTTTAGATGGATTTGAACAGGTTTTAGATGGATTTGAACAGGTTTTAGTTGGATTTGAACAGGTTTTATATGAATTTGAACAGGTTTTATATGAATTTGAACAGGTTTTAGATGGATTTGAACAGGTTTTAGTTGGATTTGAACAGGTTTTAGTTGGATTTGAACAGGTTTTAGATGGATTTGAACAGGTTTTAGATGGATTTGAACAGGTTTTAGTTGGATTTGAACAGGTTTTATATGAATTTGAACAGGTTTTATATGAATTTGAACAGGTTTTAGATGGATTTGAACAGGTTTTAGATGGATTTGATTGTTGCTAGATAAAGCCAGTTTGAATCCAACTTGTCTTTCTTTAATTTATTTTTGTGATAAAATGCTAAATCATGATCTAATCTCAGCTTTAAAATCCACTTTTCCCGGTCAGTCCCGTTCCAGCGGTGGTCCCGTTCGAGCGGTGGTCCCGTTCCAGCGGTGGTCCCGTTCGAGCGGTGGTCCCGGTCAGTCCCGTTCCAGCGGTGGTCCCGTTCGAGCGGTGGTCCCGTTCGAGCGGTGGTCCCGTTCGAGCGGTGGTCCCGGTCAGTCCCGTTCGAGCGGTGGTCCCGTTCGAGCGGTGGTCCCGGGCCCCTGTGGCGCTGCAGCAGTAGGACCCTCCCTCGGTGTGAACAGAGGGCACAGCTGACGGCTCTGCAGATGTGATGCCAGCTTTCACCAGGGGTCACCTTGGCCCACTCCTCACCCTCTGTCCTCCCCCCGGCCCCCCACCGTCCCACTCCTGCAGCTGGCTCCCTGCTTAATCCGCCACAGGGGGGTAGGACGAGGGTGGGACGAGGGTGGGACGAGGGGAGGACGAGGGGAGGACGAGGGGCACAGAAGGAGGACAGCTCGATCCATCCTCCACTGAACCAGGGAAACCTCAAAGTTAAACCTGAATCCTGCTTTTCTCACTTTTAATTAAAGAGAATACAGTCTCAGAAGAACAGTTAAAAGGATGAATATTCATGGATCAGTCCTAATTTAGCTTTGGTTTGGTTTTAAATCACCAGTCCCTGGTTTTATTTTCTTGTCCCTGTCTCAGACTCTCCTCCAAAAGCAGTCTAGAGACCTCTCCTGCTTCTCTTTTATTAAAAAATAAAACCAGACCAGTTTTTCCTCCAAAATACTAATCCATTTGACCAAACTGAAGTTTAGAGTTTAGCGTTAGCTTAGCTGTGACTTCAGCGTCAGGACGACAATTATCTCCTCCTCGTTAAACATTACGTGATTGAATTGACAGTATTTATCTGTGTTTTACGTTGTCTCCCTTTTCTCTGTTGATGCTTTTCTTTTTTCAGCTGTTTCTCTGTTAAAAGACATATTCAGCTGAAAATACACTTTATCTGCAGCTATTAAACTTCCTGGAACGTCATGTGACAAGTGTCGACCAATGGGAGCGCTCCTTTTTGGAGCATGTGACTTTGGGGTTCAAACCATTTCCCAAAACAAGAAAACCTCATCAGGTTCAGTCTGTTTAACTTCTCCCTGATTTGGTGCTGGGTTCAGTTCTAGTTCAGTTCTGGTTTAGTCCTGGTTTAGACCTGGTTTAGTCCTGGTTTAGACCTGGTTTAGTCCTGGTTTAGTCCTGGTTTAGACCTGGTTTAGTCCTGGTTTAGTCCTGGTTCAGACCTGGTTTAGTCCTGGTTTAGTCCTGAGTAAA
>CM072151.1:547886-586445 GCA_036850595.1 Rhyacichthys aspro | reverse complement strand
GGGATACTGAGTCCCTCCAGAGTGTCCTAGGTGTCCTCTCAGTGGGACAGGCCCAGAGCATGTCCTCACGGAGGGTCCAGGAGCCCCCAGGAGCCCCAGGAGCCCCCAGGAGCCCCAGGAGCCCCAGGAGCCCCCAGGAGCCCCAGGAGCCCCAGGAGCCCCCAGGAGCCCCAGGAGCCCCAGCCCGAGCTCTGTCTCTGTCAGAAATACCAGTCCAGTTTAGTCTAGTCCAGTCTAGTCCAGTCCAGTCCAGTTTAGTCTAGTCTAGTCTAGTCCAGTCCAGTCCAGTCCAGTCTAGTCTAGTTTAGTCCAGTCCAGTCTAGTCTAGTTTAGTCTATTCTATTCTAGTTTAGTCTAGTCCAGTCTAGTCCAGTCCAGTCCAGTCCAGTCTAGTCCAGTCCAGTCCAGTCCAGTCCAGTCCAGTCTAGTCTAGTCTAGTCTAGTCCAGTCCTGTCTAGTCTAGTCTAGTCTAGTCTAGTCTAGTTCAGTTTCATGGCTGTATTCGTGCAGCGCTGACCTGACCGTGACCTCAGGACCAGGTTGGATCCAGTGACGGGGCTTTTACAAAGTCCCTCTTTTGTCTCAGAAAAAAAACTGGAAACTGATCCAAGACCATCTGCTCTCGCTGTGTGAGGCATTTCACTGTTAGACCTGCTCGGACCCGGTCTAGACCTGCTCAGACCCGGTCTAGACCTGCTCAGACCCGGTCTAGACCTGCTCAGACCCGGTTTAGACCTGGTTTAATCTGAGTTTTGTCTGACGTTTGGTAATTCAAGTCCATTTTTAGTCTCTTGGATTAGTCCTAGTTCAGTCCAGGTTTAGCCTAGTTTTTAAACCTGGTTTAGACCTGGTTTAGACCTGGTTCAGACCTGGTTCAGTCCTGGTTTAGACCTGGTTCAGTCCTGGTTCAGGCTTGTTTTTGGCCCATCTGCTGCTGAATGGATCGGTGCCATGTCTCTGTCTCTGAACAGACCTCACCTGTTTCTCTCGGTGTCAGTCTCATCACGCTCTGGCTCTGGACCAAAACCAGGACCAGAGCCAGGACCAGAGCCAGGACCAGAGCCAGGACCAGAGGCAGGACCAGAGGCAGGTTTCTGTCTTTGGCACGTCTCGGTGTTTTTGTGGCAGGTTTTGGCGTCGTCTCAGCTGTTCGTGTCGAGCGTTGACGCAGCAGAGAACAGCTGTAGGACTGTCTCTGACAGGATCTGAGCAGCTGAAAAATGAGCTCCCAAAACCAACTCTCAAATCTAAAACAATGGTTTAGGCTCCACATTATTTTACACATTAGCTCTGTTCAGCTCCAGAATATTTCTGTGGACTTCTCTTTTATTAAAAAATAAAACCAGACCAGTTTTTCCTCCAAAATACTAATCCATTTGACCAAACTGAAGTTTAGAGTTTAGCGTTAGCTTAGCTGTGACTTCAGCGTCAGGACGACAATTATCTCCTCCTCGTTAAACATTACGTGATTGAATTGACAGTATTTATCTGTGTTTTACGTTGCCTCCCTTTTCTCTGTTGATGCTTTTCTTTTTTCAGCTGTTTCTCTGTTAAAAGACATATTCAGCTGAAAATACACTTTATCTGCAGCTATTAAACTTCCTGGAACGTCATGTGACAAGTGTCGACCAATGGGAGCGCTCCTTTTTGGAGCATGTGATTGTCCAAGGTTTTCTGTTCCTGAATAGAGGTTCTCATCTGTTACAATCCCTTAGAATAAACACTAGATGGATCAGAAAGACAATAAACTATTTGTGTTTAAACGTATCTACAGTTGTTAAATGTGACTCTGATGTTTCTGTTTCTAGAGTTTGTCTCAGATTGGACTCTACTTCAGTCGTGGTTAGAGTCTGGTCTGAACAAAGGTCTGGATTTGGACCAGAGCCACGTCGGACACAAAGAGCTCACTGTTTCCCAGAGTTCATCTGTGTTCAGAGATCCTTTCTGCGACGGAGGGAGGGCTCTCACTCTGTCCACACACCTGTAGCCCACTCCCCTCGAACAGCCTCACCTCCACCTTCGACCCCCGACCCCCGGACCCTCCCCAGACCCGACTAACGCCGGGATTCAGACTGAAATCAGAATAAAAGAGAACTACATTCAAATAAAACAACTCCGTCTCTTTCAGAATCTCGTTATTTGTCCGTTTGACTGACTTCAGATAAAAGTCGACTGAACCGAGCTGATGTCTTTATTAAATCTGGAGCAACAACACTGAGAGACACCAGAGGGATTTGGGACAAGTCCAGACCTGGTCCTGGTCCAGATCTGGTCCTGGTCCAGAGAATCCAGTCCAAAAAAGCTAAAGCTGATGAGAGCAAGCTTCTGTCAGAGTCACAGCCAGAGACTGTTCACTTTCACACCAGAGTCTGCTTCAGTGATCACCACAAAACAAGTCTCGGACAGAAACCCAGAGAGTTTCGTCCTGAACTAAACCCAGAGCGACTCGAGAGGAGTTTGTCTCTGTTTTGAGTTTGGCCTCAGGCTCAGGTTTAACTGAAGCAACAGGAAATGAGACTAAAAACAGAGAAAACAGGACGAATCCAGAGGAATCCAGAGAGAGAAGGAAGGAAGGAGAGTCTTTACGCAGAGAAAAGGAGAAATGATGAAATAAAAAGGTAAAGGTGAACGTGGAGTGTATTTATCGATATGTGATCAAATCCAGCAGGATTTCAGTCAACTGTTGTCGGTCGGACTCAGAGTTTGTTCAAAAGATGTAGGTTTAGAGGAAGTTGACGCAGACAGAGCTCTAATCCTCCAATTTCCTCCAGTAATCAGCTCTGGAGCCGCGCCGACTTTAAATCAGGACCAGAGCTCTCAGCAGGACTCTGAGAGTCTCACCCTCAGAGCTCTTCACCCTCAGAGCTCCTCACCCTCAGAGCTCCTCACCCTCAGAGCTCTTCACCCTCAGAGCTCTTCACCCTCAGAGCTCTCACCCTCAGAGCTCTTCACTCTCAGAGCTCTTCAGTCTCAGAGCTCCTCACCCTCAGAGCTCCTCACCCTCAGAGCTCCTCACCCTCAGAGCTCTTCAATCTCAGAGCTCTTCACCCTCAGAGCTCTTCAGTCTCAGAGCTCTTCAGACTCAGAGCTCTTCAGACTCAGAGCTCCTCATCCTCAGAGCTCTTCAGACTCAGAGCTCCTCACCCTCAGAGCTCTTCAGACTCAGAGCTCTTCAGACTCAGAGCTCCTCATCCTCAGAGCTCTTCAGACTCAGAGCTCCTCACCCTCAGAGCTCTTCAGACTCAGAGCTCTTCAGACTCAGAGCTCCTCACCCTCAGAGCTCTTCAGTCTCAGAGCTCCTCACCCTCAGAGCTCTTCAGACTCAGAGCTCTTCAGTCTCAGAGCTCTTCAGACTCAGAGCTCTTCAGACTCAGAGCTCCTCACCCTCAGAGCTCTTCAGACTCAGAGCTCTTCAGTCTCAGAGCTCTTCAGACTCAGAGCTCTTCAGTCTCAGAGCTCCTCACCCTCAGAGCTCTTCAGACTCAGAGCTCTTCAGTCTCAGAGCTCCTCACCCTCAGAGCTCTTCAGACTCAGAGCTCTTCAGTCTCAGAGCTCTTCAGACTCAGAGCTCTTCAGACTCAGAGCTCTTCAGACTCAGAGCTCTTCAGACTCAGAGCTCTTCAGACTCAGAGCTCTTCAGACTCAGAGCCGAGTGTTTAACGCGGAGCAGGTTCATTAATAAAGTGTGCTCTAATGAAAAGCTCTGGATTAGAGCAGATCACAGAAATGAGATTAAAACGGTGAATATAAAAGGATGATGTTTGTCCTGATGAAACCTCTGAGTTAATCCTCTTAGAGTCTCTTTCTCTTTTTGGTCTCAATAATTAACTCCAGAGTAGAGCTCCACACTAGAGTTAACACTAGAGTCACATGAATGAGTTTGGACCCGAGGTCCGGCTGGGAATCGAACCCAGCACCTTCTGGCTGCACACAGTTACAAACACAGTTAATGTAATAGTTCCTCAATGTTCCTCTCGTGATTGATCGGATCAATGATATTGATGACATCATTTATTCCCGTCACTGACCCCAGACCAGCTCTGACATCGAGCTCTTCCTGAAGATGTTCCACAAACATCAGTGAAACTGAATCATTGAGGCTCAGAGTCAGCTCTGAACCTGATTTAATAAAAACACAAATATAATACAAATATCTATAATAAATGGGCTCGTTCTGGAAAATTTCAAAAGCTCAAAAATATTTAATGTGAATTAATTAAAGATAATCTGTGTTTATTTAAATTAAATACAACAGTTGCCTTTCATCAGTTTAACTTTTAATTCTCATATGATCTGAACCTGAATCTGAATCTGAATTCAGTTCTGAATACATACAGTTTCTAATCTTCGTGTTATTAATGTCAGCAACAATTGTCCTAAACTCTGTGACGAAGAATGAAGACACTGACGGGACACTTGTCTCTGCGTCAGAAAAACAAACAGAAAGACGAGAACCGCCCGAGGCACAAACGCATTTCCTTTTTATACATTTGAGACTCTTTCACCAGAAAATCTGAAAGAGCCTCAAAGAACCTGGACCTGGACTGAATCTGGACTGGACCTGGACTGGATCTGGACTGGACCTGGACTGGATCTGGACTGGACCTGGACTGGATCTGGACTGGATCTGGACTGGACCTGGACTGGACCTGGTCCTGGACCGGACCTGGACTGGATCTGGACTGGACCTGGTCCTGGACCGGACCTGGACTTGTCAGGACTTGTTGACCTGAAGCGTGTGTTTCGAGGTTAATTGCTTCAGCGACAAGTGTCAGGAGCCAAACTAACGACGAGAACAATGTGGCTTTTGTCTGAGCTCTTCATTAACTCTGACGGAGGGACGGAGGGACGGAGGGACGGAGGGACGGAGGGACGGAGGGACGGAGGGACGGACGGAGGACCAACAGAGGACAAACAGAGGGACGGACAGAGGGACGGACAGAGGGACGGACAGAGGGACGGACAGAGGGACGGACGGAGGACAAACAGAGGACAAACAGAGGGACAAACAGAGGGACGGACAGAGGGACGGACAGAGGCACAAACAGAGGACAAACAGAGGGACAAACAGAGGGACGGATGGAGGTATAAACAGAGGGACAAACAGAGGGACAAACAGAGGGACAAACGGAGGGACAAACAGAGGGACAAACGGAGGGACAAACAGAGGATGGACGGAGGGACAAACAGAGGGACGGAGGGACAAACAGAGGATGGACGGAGGGACAAACAGAGGACAAACGGAGGGACAAACAGAGGGACAAACGGAGGGACAAACGGAGGACAAACAGAGGGACATGAGGGGACGGAACCTGGCACAGACCACAGCCTCGACTGGACTCAGAGTGTGGCCCAGTTTCTGCAGCAGCTCCATCTCTGATCGGACCCACCTCGGGACGGGGCCCGGTCGGAGACAGGTGGAGGGGACGGGGCCCGGGCAAGACAGGTGGAGGGGACGGGGCCCGGTCGGAGACAGGTGGAGGGGACGGGGCCCGGTCGGAGACAGATGGAGGGGACGGGGCCCGGTCGGAGACAGGTGGAGGGGACGGGGCCCGGGCAAGACAGGTGGAGGGGACGGGGCCCGGGCGGAGACAGGTGGAGGGGACGGGGCCCGGTCGGAGACAGGTGGAGGGGACGGGGCCGGGCCGGGCGGAGACAGGTGGAGGGGACGGGGCCCTGTCGGAGACAGGTGGAGGGGACGGGGCCTGGTCGGAGACAGGTGGAGGGGACGGGGCCCGGTTGGAGACAGGTGGAGGGGACGGGGCCTGGTCGGAGACAGGTGGAGGGGACGGGGTCCAGAGGAGACAGGTGGAGGGGACGGGGCCCGGGCGGAGACAGGTGGAGGGGACGGGGCCCGGGCGGAGACAGGTGGAGGGGACGGGGCCCGGTTGGAGACAGGTGGAGGGGACGGGGCCCGGTTGGAGACAGGTGGAGGGGACTGGGCCTGGGCGGAGACAGGTGGAGGGGACTGGGTCCAGAGGAGGACTCCATGAAGGGCCCTAACCTCAAACTTCTTAAATTAATTTAAACAGACACAGATTTCAGTGAAAAACTGGATGTTGTTGGAGAACTATTAATTATCAAAGATTTAACTTAAACACGACAAAAAACAAGAATCAAACTAAAAACTCAAGACAGACTTTAACCTGTCTCTGTCCCTGTATCTGTCCCTGTCCCTGTCCCTGTCCCTGTCCCTGTATCTGTCCCTGTCCCTGTCTCTGTCCCTGTCTCATCGTCACAATCAGACCAACATCTTTCAGTCAAAACTAAATATTATTAACAAGTAAAAGTATAAATGTTATTATATTTACTTCAACAACAGGACAGAGGACACAGGACACAGGACACAGGACAGAGGACACAGGACACAGGACACAGGACAGAGGACAGAGGGGTGTCCAGAGCAGGCTTGTATCTAGTCCATATTAAATCCATTCTTTGTGAATATGATGCGTTCAGGTTCTGATGTAAATAAATGTTCAGAAATAAGCTGAAGCTCCAGAAACAGAAGAGCTTCTGTTCTTTAAATATTAGATTAAATATGGCGCTACATATATTCTCAAACAGACCAGAAGTAAAGAAATATAAAAAATAAATCTAGAATTAAAAAAGGCTTTAAATGAATAAAAACAGCAGCAATTTTAGTCAAAATAATATAAATAAAGGTGGAATAAATCAATATCAAATGTGCTTTTACACTGTTCACATCAGGTTTCATTTATGTTCAAACTTCATTAAAACCCAGTACAATATACACCGTTTATTCTGGTTTTATATTGTCATAAAAAGCTCCAGCTTTAATCATTTATTATGAATCAGAGCCAGTTCCTTTGAGTCTTTTACAACAAGAGACACAAGAAAAAGAGAGAAATACTAAATACTAATAATACAACTGGAAAATCTTTTGCTTCGTGGCTGAAATAAAAGCCCTAAAAGAAGCAGAAATACAGCAGTGAGTGAGAACCTGTTCCAGCAAATACAAGAAAAAAGACGTAAATAATTAAAATAAGCCTGATATGAATCTCCTAAAAGCTCCATCAAAACGCGTAAAGTCAGAGAAAGAAAGACTAAAGCTTGAAGGAAACACGCTCAAGTGAATTAAACGTTTATTTTGTGGAGAAATCACGTAATAAATAAAGACCAGAGAAGAAAAGTGGTAAATATCATGTTGTATTAAGCTTTTATACAAATCTAATAAAGATAAAGCGTCATTAAAGAGACTTAAAGCTGTGCGTAAAGAAGGTCAATGGATCCATGGACGCTGTTTGTGGCGCGAAATAGATCAGAATTTCTTTATGAAATAAGGAATGAAACCATAAAAAGAAGAAAAAACTGTGGAGAAGCAACAGAGAAGAAACATAAATAAAAAATGTAAGGAATAATTCTAATATTCATCTGTTTATTGGTGCGTAAAGAGAAGGACCGGCGACGGATGCGGTGTTTTTGGAGCGAAATAAAAGGTAGAATCTATGTTTTTAATGGAATAATTCATTTAAAAGAAGCAGCAGGATTCAGAGAGGGTTTCATGTCAAATATAAATCGATAGATAATTGATATGAAGCTGTTATTTCAGTGCGTTCAGGGACGAGACAGAAACCTGTGGAAGTCTGTTTTTAATCACATTTAATTATTTTTTTTCAGTTTCACACTTTCACGAACCCGGACTGAATCTTCATCTAAAGCCGAGTTCTTTAACGTGACGCACAAATATAATTGATGTTCAGCTCTGATCACGTGACACAAATGGGTCAAAGAGAATCCAAAACGTCAACGTGAAATAAAAGAGAAAAACCTTGAATTGTAGCTTAAAGCTAATATTGGAGTAAAATGAAGAGCACACGCGAGAAGAGGAGTGAAAGTGAAAGTATTATTGAATATTAGACGCGCTTTTTGTGAAATAATAATAATATGAAGGTTATTAAAGGCGCGTAAAGAGAGAGGGACGCGCAAAGAAGAGACAAGCGACGGAGACCGAAATAAAAATAAGAAAAAATATGTTTTACCCCGAGAATAAAAGCTTTAAAGAAGAAGAATTAAACAAAAATGAGCGAAGAGGAGTTACAACTAAGAACTAATGGAATAACTCTGGTTTAAGTTCTTATAGAAGCGCGTAAAGTGATGGATTAAAAGGAGATTTGGGAGAAATGCAAAAGGAAAATGATCAATTTGAGCAAGAATTTAAGAAGAAGAAGTAAGAATAATGGACTGAGGAGGAGTAACAGTCAATAACTGAAGCAGAGTGGAGCTTTAAAAGACGTTGAAATGTTGGAAAAGAGTCAAAGACCTAAAGATACGCTGGAGTCAGGGAGTTTGAGTGAAACAAAATCAGTTCAAATGGTTTGTGACGAGAATAAAAGGAGTAAATGTGATAAAATAAAGAGAGAAAAGCAGATTTTAGGAGTAAATGTGAAAAGGCTGCATTCACGTGTTTGGAAAGAAATAAAAGGTAAGATCTGTGTTTGTAGCTGAATTAAAAAACCCAGAAGAAGCGGGAGAAAGAGTGAAAAGACTTAAACAGAAGCTCAAAGAGAGAAATACGCGTAAAAAGTGTCCAATGCGGATGTGCGTAAAAGTAAAGGATGGACACAGTTTCTAAAGACAAAGAAAACGGAAACCTTGCTGTATTTGCGTTAATTAAAGATTTTAAAGAAGAACAAAGAGTTTCAGAAAAAAAGAATAAATGAAGAACTAACAGGAATTAAACAGAAAAAGGCGAAACAATAAAATGCGTAAAAGGAACAAACCTCAAACACTCAAAGACGCAATGGAGACACTCTTTTTGAGGCGAAAGAGCAAAATTACAAAAATAGAATGTTAAAATATAGACTTAATAACAAATAACAGCAATAGACTTCAACCAAAGAACAAACGGGAATAGATCTAGAGACGTTCAAACTCAAAATAAAAATGCGTAAAAACTAAACTCTGAAACTCTCAGGCTGAAGAAGAGGCTCTGTTTTTAGAAAGAAACTGCGTTTGTAGCAAGAAATACAACAATAAGAGACATTTAAGCCAAAGAACAAAGAGGAATATGTTTTAAAAGCGTTGGACACACGTTTGTTTTTTAAGCGTCTTTTTAAAACTGTCCTGGACACAGTGTCTTTGGAGTCAGACTTAAATATAAGAACAACCAAAGAACAAAGAGGAATATATTTAAAAAGAAAACGCTTCAGTAAAAGTAAAAGCACACCAGACTCCCAAAGCTGCGATGGAGCAAAATGTATTAAAATATAAACTAAAACCTTTGGGAAAAGATAAAGAGCGGAATTAAACTAAAGAGAAGAAACAGTTCAAGAATAAAGAGGAAAATGTTTAAAAAGAAGCACAAACTTGAAATTAAAAAAGTCCAAACCAAACCATTTAAATCCGCCAAAACTGTTTATAACAAGAATTACAACCTTTGGAAAAAGCGTAAACAACAGCAACAAACTGAAGAGAACTCAGAGCAAAAGAACAAAGAGGAACAGACTTTAAAAAGACAAAAGCGTCCAAAGCCTGGGACTCACCATCCACCAGGTGCGCGCGGAGATGTCGTAGCACAGCTGCCATTTGATGGAGCCTTCCGAGCCTTTTCCTGCCGCCATCCCGCCGTCCGCGAGCCTCATCCCCGGCCGCGCGCTGCTGCTGCTGCCGCTGCGTGACTCGACCGCAGTGGGACGCGTCAGACTCCGCGCACGAACGGAGCCGACGCGGCGTCAACGAGAAGAGGCAGAAGAAAGAAAGAAAGCGCTGATAAAAGACGGAGCTGAGGCGAGGCACGAGCTGCGCAGCCCGTGGCGAGGTGAGCACGGGCACGCGCGCACACGGGCACGCGTACACACGAACGCCCGGGGCCGCGCAGAGCAGCGGAAGGAGAAGGGTGTTTGTTTACGCTTCACTGAAAGAGAGAAGCGCAGGAGTTTTCTGATGATTTTTGACTAATTTAATGAACTTTGGGACTGAACCGATTAGTGACGAACTAAAGTGACTCTAAACTTTAGAAACTCTCGAAGTGAAGCTTTAAACGTGAACTCTAGTCGGTTTATTGAGGCTTAAAAGGACGCCTTCTTTTTTACGCGTCTTTTAAATAGATTTTTTGTCATTTCTCCTAAAAATGAAGAATGGACTGATTGAGAAAGGACTAAACTACACTTTGTTCTGAACTTGTTAAATCTCAGATTGCAGTTGGATATAAGCTCCAAACCTGAGTTTATGAAAGAGTAAAACAGGTGGACTTTTCTTCTTATTTTAACTCAACAACAAACTCATGAAGTGATTTCACTGTTTGGTGCTAAACCTGTTAAATCAGTGAAACCGTCTGATTCCAGCCTGAAAGACACTGACCTGGCTCCAAACTCAAAGACGGTTTAAAAAGCAGCTCCAAGCGTCTTTTTAAACGTATCTTCTACGTTTTCACTGAAACCCTTCGACTCACAGACCACATCGATCAGAAACTAACGCAGCTCCTTCCGTTTCTAGATTTATTCGTATTATCTACAGATTTGCAGCTTTAAATTGGACTGAAATTGCGTCCAAAGGTCGGTTGTTGTGCCTTTAACGCTCGTCTGTGGCTGTTTTTTCGCCTTTACGCGTCTTTTCTGTCCTTTCTCTTGTTCTTTCTGGGTGCTTTTCTGTTAATCCACAAACCCTAACTCCAATAAGGACCAAACTGGACAAAAACTCTTCCTACAGACACTTACTTTTATAAATAATCACTAAAACTTACATCACTTTGAACGCGTTTGTGGAAATAAACGTCTCCTGTTGTTTTTCTTTAAAACTGGTGATTAATAACAAACCGGGTCCAAACTTGAGATTTTACTCTTAATCCTCCATATTTTGACAAAAAAATGCTGCTTTAATGCATTATCAGATCCAAAAGCCGTCACTTCTGCGCATGTTACTTTCTACGCGCTGTTTCTTAAGGATATTATTTACCATTCTGTCATAATTACGATTAAATGAGTATCCACGTTTTAAAATTCCTCTGAGCCACTTTAAAACAGTCACTTTTCCACAAAGATGTCAATTTTCTGCCAATCCTCGCGTTAAAATTCACTCAAGTTCAACAAATCATCCAGTTTCTTTGCTTTTCGTGCGCCTTTTCTTCCACTTCTCGCTGTTTTCCTGGAGATTCTTTCCCAAATCCACAAAGTGCAGCTGGAGCAGAGGCAGAAGCGGCTCCAAAAGTCCGCTGCGGTGGTTTTAATGCGGCTCAGAAAACATCGCCTACGTTCTGTCTCTTCGCCTCTTCGCGTCTTGTGCCTTTTCCCTGCTCTTTTCTCTAAAGATTCCCTGTGGTTCTCGGGTCAAATTCACGGCCAAAAACGCAGTTGAACTTGCTCCAAACTCGAGCTTTAACGAGGCAGGTAGATACGGACGCGGCGTGACGTAACACACGGAGCCAAACCTGGAACTGGACTCAACTAAAGACTTTCAAAGCCACGAGTTTACGCGTCTTTTTTCGACTTTAATTTGATTTTTGCAGCTTTCCAACATGAACTATTAAACAAAGTTGCACCAAAATGGATTAAAGGGGTCCAAATGTCCGCCGTGAGTGCTCTGTTGAGGCAGGTTATTGAGAGGAGAAGCCAGGAAACGAGGGAGAAGTGAAAAAGGGAACGAGGGAGGATTTGGGGGGAACAGATGGAAGCGTTTACGGTGCCATCATTTTCTTGTTTAGTTTCCATCCGCGCTGCCCTTCTCCACCTCCACCTTTCCCACTGCTCCATCTGCGCCTCAGATCCTCAACAAAACCCGGAAAAAACCCATTCCCCCTGGAGGAACCAGAGATCCAGGACACCGAGAAGAGCCAGGACATGTAGCCGGGAGAGGAGTCACCTTCCACGGGTTAGATTTCACTGTCAGTGTCAGCAAAAGACCATGGGGGAATCTACCATTAAATCAAGATATTTACATATACTTTAGAAAGTTAAGTCATAATTACAAAGTTTATTTGTTAACCATTTGTTTTTGTGGAGAAACCAGAGAACCAGAACACCGAGGTAAGGTAGGAAGCGTAGCCGAGAAAAGAGTCACCTTCCTCGGCGTGGAATCAGGTGACTGCCCGCTGAAGTCCCTGGATAAAAAATGAATCTTAATTACATATAAAATGTATATTATAGGAAAATGTATCAGTGTTCATCAATAATTAGCAGTGCTTAATAACAATAATAATCTGGTTTCGGGAGAAACCAGAGAACCAGGACACCGGGGATTGTCTCAAAGCGTAGCCGAGAGAGCAGTCACCTTCCCCGGCTTGGATTCTGGTGAATGCCCGCTGATGACTTTGATCAATTTTACTTTTGTAAAAAAAGATTTTTATTTTGAAAATCCCTAATAATCCTTAATAATCCTCTGACTCTACTGAAGAACCAGGACAGCGAAGCAAGCAAGAACGTGTGGCCGGACAACGAGCCACTTCTCTCGGCGTGTGATCCAGTCAGTGCCCGCTGAAATACCCGGATGAAAATGACCATGAAAACAACGAATTTACAATAATGTAGAAATTACTGCCATTATGTAGGATTACCTTGATTATTTAAAATTTAGCTTAGTTCACTTCGGCCTAAAATATATTCAATAGATCTTAATGTTTTCGAAGGAATTCCTCTTTTTACTTATACTTTTTTTTTTAATTAATACTCATTATATTACTTATGAATAATGAGTATTAGTCTATTTCAAAGCCTATTTAAAGACATTATAGAATAAAATAAAAAAGGACTTACAAATATTATAATCTGGCCTTTTTTCACAATTCAATTTTCAGAAACAACAAAATGAAAACGTGAAAAGCAAATTAAAAACATTAAAATAAACTGTAATATCTGGACATTTTGTAAAAATAAATCCTTTGATATTTTTGGTGTATTTTTGGAAAATGAATAAAAGGAATATATATGTATGAATGGAGAAAAGGCTTATGTGTAAATATATAAATGCAATAAAATGAATGTCCACAAATATATTGTTTTATTTATTTTTACATTTAGTGTAAAATCTAGTCTAAATCTAAATATTAATGTGTTCATGGAGCTGCGTGAAAGTGTTAAATGTGATGCAACCAATGATATGATCTCATCATATAATTTAAAATCAAAATATGTATTAATGCACATTAATTATGCTTTATGACTATATTATTTTCTATAATTTCATAATTAAGGTAGATTTATAGAATTCACAGTGAATTCATCAGAACAAGGCTTTTATTCAGAGTCTAAATACTGCATTGTTTGTTTGTTTTTTAATAAAGCTGCATTTAAATCATGATATTTGTGTTTTTTTGTCCAAACTTAAGACAAATAGAAGTAAAATAGTTGATTATGATCCTTTGATCAGAACAGAACATTTAATGAGACAAGAACATGTTTAAAACACAAATAAACAAAACACAACCAAAAACACAAATTCTTCCAAAATAAAGATTTGCAGGATTCTGAATCCAAAACCATCATTTCAAATCAACTGTGAATAAAGTTTAATTTATTCCACAGAACCTTGTGGAAGTGAATAAAATAAAAGTCCATTTGGCTCCGATTCAAGGTTTTTATTAACGACTAATGTTTATTAAAACTGAGCTTTTACAGTTATTACAGTTTTTATGACGTTTATAACAGGCTCAGATCTCCATGTTTTATTTTGAAGGTGTTTTATTAAGGCTCTGTTTAATTAAAAAAAAAAAAAAAGGACTTCAGCAGGTATTAGTTCGGAGGAGCAGACAGGAGCAAGGATTTACAGGACTTTATTTTGACACAGTTTTATTCAGTTCCTCGTTTGTACAGCCACAGAACTGGGACTGGAACAGGTTTTAGACGGATTTGAACAGGTTCAAGTTGGATTTGAACAGGTTTTAGTTGGATTTGAACAGGTTTTAGCTGGATTTGAACAGGTTTTAGATGGATTTGAACAGGTTTTAGTTGGATTTGAACAGGTTTTAGTTGGATTTGAACAGGTTTTAGATGGATTTGAACAGGTTTTAGTTGGATTTGAACAGGTTTAACTTGGATTTGAACAGGTTTTAGATGGATTTGAACAGGTTTAAGTTGGATTTGAACAGGTTTTAGTTGGATTTGAACAGGTTTTAGATGGATTTGAACAGGTTTTAGTTGGATTTGAACAGGTTTTAGATGGATTTGAACAGGTTTAAGTTGGATTTGAACAGGTTTTAGTTGGATTTGAACAGGTTTTAGATGGATTTGAACAGGTTTAAGTTGGATTTGAACAGGTTTTAGATGGATTTGAACAGGTTTAAGTTGGATTTGAACAGGTTTTAGTTGGATTTGAACAGGTTTTAGATGGATTTGAACAAGTTTAAGTTGGATTTTAACAGGTTTTAGTTGGATTTGAACAGGTTTAAGTTGGATTTTAACAGGTTTTAGTTGGATTTGAACAAGTTTAAGTTGGATTTGAACAGGTTTTAGTTGGATTTGAACAGGTTTTAGATGGATTTGAACAGGTTTTAGTTGGATTTGAACAGGTTTTAGTTGGATTTGAACAGGTGTTATTTGTAAAGATAAAACCAGGACTAAACCCGGACTATCCCAGACCAGTCCTTGGACCAGGTCTTGTTTGGAGAAGCGGTCCATGGTGAGTCCGGACTTCTGTAGTTCTCCTAAGACCGGGGTCCGGGCCAACATGTAGACCAGCTGATCTGGACTTTAGAGGACTCCTCACAGACCACAGAGACCAGCAAAGACCGGACCAGTTCAAGAGGGTCTGAGGGGACAGGGAAGACCGGGCTGAACCAGGACTAAACCAGGTCTAAACCAGGACTAAACCAGGTCTAAACCAGGACTAAACCAGGACTAACCCAGGACTAAACCAGGTCTAAACCAGGTCTAAACCAGGTCTAAACCAGGACTAAACCAGGATTAAACCAGGTCTAAACCAGGTCTAAACCAGGACTAAACCAGGACTAAACCAGGTCTAAACCAGGTCTAAACCAGGACTAAACCAGGTCTAAACCAGGACTAAACCAGGTCTAAACCAGGTCTAAACCAGGACTAAACCAGGACTAAACCAGGACTAACCCAGGTATAAACCAGGACTAAACCAGGACTAAACCAGGTCTAAACCAGGACTAAACCAGGTCTAAACCAGGACTAAACCAGGACTAAACCAGGACTAAACCAGGACTAAACCAGGCCTAAACCAGGCCTAAACCAGGTCTAAACCAGGACTAAACCAGGTCTAAACCAGGACTAAACCAGGCCTAAACCAGGACTAAACCAGGTCTAAACCAGGACTAAACCAGGTCTAAACCAGGACTAAACCAGGTCTAAACCAGGTCTAAACCAGGACTAAACCAGGACTAAACCAGGACTAAACCAGGACTAAACCAGGTCTAAACCAGGACTAAACCAGGTCTAAACCAGGACTAAACCAGGTCTAAACCAGGTCTAAACCAGGACTAAACCAGGTCTAAACCAGGTCTAAACCAGGACTAAACCAGGACTAAACCAGGTCTAAACCAGGTCTAAACCAGGACTAAACCAGGATTAAACCAGGTCTAAACCAGGTCTAAACCAGGACTAAACCAGGATTAAACCAGGTCTAAATCAGGACTAAACCAGGTCTAAACCAGGTCTAAACCAGGTCTAAACCAGGATTAAACCAGATCTAAATCAGGACTAAACCAGGTCTAAACCAGGACTAAACCAGGTCTAAACCAGGACTAAACCAGGATTAAACCAGGATTAAACCAGGTCTAAACCAGGACTAAACCAGGTCTAAACCAGGTCTAAACCAGGACTAAACCAGGATTAAACCAGGTCTAAACCAGGACTAAACCAGGACTAAACCAGGACTAAACCAGGTCTAAACCAGGTCTAAACCAGGACTAAACCAGGATTAAACCAGGTCTAAACCAGGTCTAAACCAGGACTAAACCAGGACTAAACCAGTAGTCAGGTCTAGACTGAAGCATGAAGGGGGCGGGGCTAGTCCAAGGTGTGACGCCGGAGTGGGCGGGGCTTGTACAAAGGTACAGGTGGGCGTCGTCTCAGCTCGGACCAATCAGAGAGAGCACACCTGCATCAGAGGAATGTGAGTCTGGGAGGTAAAAGGGGCAGGGGCAGAGGGGTAATAGGGGCAGGGGCAGGGGCAGAGGGGTAATGTGGTCCTCTTTGTAAAAGGCGGAGCTAAACTCTGCTGTGAGCTGATTGGACGAGAGAAGATAAAGTGTAAACATTAAACGTATTCAAACAGAAACATGATAAAGTCAAAGGTCGTGTTTGTGTTTTAACGTCTTCATGAATTTAAACGTTTATTTATCGTCTCCATTAAACACAAACAGAACCTGGACAAACTCTAATACTGAGTCTAAATGAGAGGAAACCGGGTCGGATCCTCGTTGAACCGGTCTCGGTCTGCGTCCGTCTCCCGTCGCCGTCTCCGAGCCCGGTCCTCTGAGGACCTCTGAGGACCGGCAGCTGTCCCGCTCCAGTCCAGGTTTGTCCCCGCTCCGGTCCCGCCGAGCTTTCAGGGAAAACATATTGAGGCTGGCAGCCGTCGGCGCCATCTGTCTCTGAGTCTGAGCCAAGAGACGACCAGAGACGAGCCAGAGGGACCTGTCCCCGGAGCTGAGACGGACAGAGACAGACAGAGACGACCAGAGACGAGTCAGAGGGACCTGTCCCTGGAGCTGAGACACTGAGAGACAGACAGAGACGACCAGAGACGAGCCAGAGGGACCTGTCCCCGGAGCTGAGACACTCAGAGACAGACAGAGACGGACAGAGACGAGCCAGAGGGACCTGTCCCCGGAGCTGAGACACTCAGAGACAGACAGAGACGACCAGAGACGAGCCAGAGGGACCTGTCCCCGGAGCTGAGACACTCAGAGACAGACAGAGACGACCAGAGACGAGCCAGAGGGACCTGTCCCCGGAGCTGAGACACTCAGAGACAGACAGAGACGGACAGAGACGACCAGAGACGAGCCAGAGGGACCTGTCCCCGGAGCTGAGACACTCAGAGATAGACAGAGACGGACAGAGACGAGCCAGAGGGACCTGTCCCCGGAGCTGAGACACTCAGAGACAGACAGAGACGACCAGAGACGAGCCAGAGGGACCTGTCCCCGGAGCTGAGACACTCAGAGACAGACAGAGACGGACAGAGACGACCAGAGACGAGCCAGAGGGACCTGTCCCCGGAGCTGAGACACTCAGAGACAGACAGAGACGGACAGAGACGAGCCAGAGGGACCTGTCCCCGGAGCTGAGACACTCAGAGACAGACAGAGACGACCAGAGACGAGCCAGAGGGACCTGTCCCCGGAGCTGAGACACTCAGAGACAGACAGAGACGACCAGAGACGAGCCAGAGGGACCTGTCCCCAGAGCTGAGACACTCAGAGACAGACAGAGACGACCAGAGACGAGCCAGAGGGACCTGTCCCCGGAGCTGAGACACTCAGAGACAGACAGAGACGGACAGAGACGACCAGAGACGAGCCAGAGGGACCTGTCCCCGGAGCTGAGACACTCAGAGACAGACAGAGACCACCAGAGACGAGCCAGAGGGACCTGTCCCCGGAGCTGAGACGGACAGAGACCACCAGAGACAGACAGAGATGGACAGAGACACCGAGAGACAGACAGAGAGGGACAGAGATGGACAGAGACGAGTCTCCTTTCGTCTTGGTCTAGACCTTGTCTGGTTTGACTTTTGGCTATTTTGTCTCTTTTTGTCTCTTTTTGTCTCTTTTTGTTTCTTTTTGTCTCTTTTTGTCTCTCAGATTTCTGATTTGTAAACTCAGAAATCAGACGTTTGTGAGGGTTTCAGTCGTCAGGGACAAATACAAGAAAAGGTTTAAAACCACATTGCTCTGGTCAGAGACACATCAGAGACACATCAGAGACACATCAGAGACATATCAGAGACATATCAGAGACACATCAGAGACACATCAGGGACACATCAGAGACACATCAGAGACATATCAGAGACATATCAGAGACACATCAGAGACACATCAGGGACACATCAGAGACACATCAGAGACATATCAGAGACACATCAGAGACACATCAGAGACACATCACAGACACATCAGAGACATATCAGAGACACATCAGGGACACATCAGAGACACATCACAGACACATCAGAGACATATCAGAGACACATCAGAGACACATCAGAGACATATCAGAGACACATCAGAGACACATCACAGACACATCAGAGACATATCAGAGACACATCAGGGACACATCAGAGACATATCAGAGACACATCAGAGACACATCAGGGACACATCAGAGACATATCAGAGACATATCAGAGACACATCAGAGACACATCAGGGACACATCAGAGACATATCAGAGACATATCAGAGACACATCAGGGACACATCAGAGACACATCAGAGACACATCAGAGACACATCAGGGACACTTCAGGGACACATTCAGTCTCTGTAAAGTGTAGTTAGTGTAGTTTGTTGTTTGTAGAAGGCTTTATTAAAATGTAATTTAAAAGGTTAAATGAATAAAGAATCGTATAATATAGAATAATAGACGTAGTTGTGATAGATGTGAGTAGGTTCAGCAGGAGCTGGAGGTTTTCACCTGAAGATGAGTAAACATTTGGACCTGAGTCTGGTCCAGAGCTGGGTTTGAACTCACTAATGTTTGGTCTTTAATCCGTCTTTAAACCTCAGACTGAACGGAGCTGTCAGTCGTCTTCAGGATCACACGCTTGGCTTCCTTTCACAGCAGCTCTCTCTGATTCTCTCTGATTTAAAAAGATGGACAGAGCGCAGCCAGCGTCCGTCTGCGTCCCGACAAACCTCTGAGCGTCTCTTTTCGGGGACGGACGCCTGGCTTTGGCGCCGGGGCCTTTTGGCCGCCGTCCTCCGTGACTTCGGGCTCAGTTCTTTCATAAATCCGACCGCGGTTTGCGTCGGTCTCGAGCAGAAACGGCGGCTGCAGACGTCGGAGCGTCAGAATTGATGAGTGGTCGGAGATAATCCGTTACGACGCGAGGAAAGGTCAGAGCAGAAATAGGCTCCAAGGACGAGGTCCGAGGGAAACGCACCAGAACGACTCATTAATTCACTGTCACTTTAGAAAAAATCCTCCAAACGAGACTTTCATCGACCTTTGACTGAGTTTGGAGCCAGTGTCGTCGACTGAAGGAAAACTTTGGAGAAAACGCTTTAGGACAAAAATAAACACAAGAGACAAAAACTAAAACGAGAGCCGTTAGTAACATTCATAAATGCACCTTGACTCAGAAAAGGTCAAAGGTTAAATCAGATACACACTTCTTCATTTGGTGAAAGGTCATCTCCAGGTTTAGTTCAGGTTCAGAATCACAGGTGTTTCTTGATGAAGACTTAATTGTTGCCGATAAATCATTTCATAATCAAAGAATAATGATGTTTCCTCTAAAAATAACAATAATAATATTATATATTACTTTATTTAAAGCTGAAATCTTAAAATACTTCAATCAAACCTTGGAATCTGATTCAATCTTTTTTCTTTCTTTTTTTTGTACAGTGCAGATATTTTATTTTCATATTCTGACTCTATATAATCTGGTTAAATCCCTGTTGTTTCTGTAGATTTAGGACCAGAGACCGATCAGTTTGAGACATTTGAAAAACATAAGTCAAACTCTGTTATATTTCTTTCTTTTATTATTATTTTTCTGTTGAGTTGAATTTCTTCTCATTTAAAAGTCTGATTTTTTACCGTTGCATTTAGTTTTTCAGTGTAACACCTGAAGCTTAACAGGATTAATCTGTTGTAAAATACGTTATTTTACAGAGAAACAGCTTTAAACTTTGAGTTAACGTAACATTATTATAGTATTTTGTGGAGAAAAATTGGTCTGGTTTGACCTTTTTATTAAATGAAAGAAGCAGTAAAGGTTTCTGTTGACGTTGGAGGAGAGGCTCTGGAGACTTAACGAGGGATTAATAAAGAGGAGCAGAAGTTTGAGTCTAAGTATTGTCCCTAAATTTAGTCCAAGAGGTTTTTTTTGTCCAAAGCTCACTTGATTAAAAATAAAGAGTGAAAGTGTGTTTTTGCTCTGATCAAACTCAAAGTCGTGGAACCTGCCGTGTTTCTGATGGACAGAGCGATTCAGGTCTGATTCCTCAGATGAAAGTCCGGGGCCGGTGCTGGACTTTCCCTCGAGGCCGGTCTAAAGGTGGATCTGAGGCCGGTCTAAAGGTGGATCTGAGGCCGGTCTAAAGGTGGATCTGAGAGAGCGCTCTGTGAAAGGACTCTTTGAGGAACTGGGACCTGCTTCAGTCTGTTTCAGTCTGTGATCTGAGCAGCTGCAACAAAAGGACCTTTATGAGACAGAAACATAAGACCAGGACCCCCCCTCTGCACCGGGCACGCTCACGGGCACGCTCACGGGCACGCTCACGGGCACGCTCACGGGCACGATGCATGTTTCATTTGCTGCTGTTTCTCTATTTTTATCTTTTTTGAGCAGTTTCTCTGTAAAATAAGACATATTTTCAACAGAATAACCCATTTCCTTGGTTTACTTCCTTGTTCCTTCGTTGTTGACATCAGTGTCGACCAATGGGAGCGCTCCTTTGACACAGATGACTGGTTTGGTGTCACTTTTTTAAACAAAATAAAAGTAGAACAGGTCTGTGTTGTTCAGATTGAACTTTTACATTCATTTTTAAATAACATTTTTTCTCTTAATTTCATCTTATTTTGACACAGTTCTTTAGGTAAATGTATGATCATGTGATGACTGCTCTGGTTTGAAGACAGACGCTGAACTGGTTTATTTTAATAATATCTGCCTTTGGTTCCATTAAAGGCAGGTGTTGACAAAACCAGGCCAGAACTGAACCAGCGGCTCTGGCTCTGGTCCAGACGCTCCAGACGATGACTGAGACCGAGACACCTGACATTTTTCAGCAGAAGAGAAGAATGTGACCAGATCCAGGTCCAGGTCCAGGTCCAGGTCCAGAATTAGACTGTGTTGGTGATGAATAATGAAAACGGTCGCAGCTGGAGATCACTGAGACTGAGCTGAAGAATAATGAGACTCAGAGCAGGATCTAGGACAAGGACAAGACCTGCTCAGACCTGCTTTAGTCTGACTTTAACAGGTTTATTTACATTTATTCTCATTTGGGCAGATTTTTCCTCTTCATCTGGAAACCATTTTGTTATGGCATTTGGCACAGTTCTAAACAAATTTTAGAATTCAAATGATTATTATTTTGTAAACAGATCATTAGAACAGTGTGAAACAAACTTACCTCCTTCTGGAGTCATTAAGGACAAAATGTCCACTTTCAAAAAACTGCTATAAAAACTTAGAGCTCAGGAGGGAAACAGAAAGAGGGACATCCACAAAGCTCTGAGACCCTGAGGAGACCCCAGCTGGGCTTTTACCAAATCCACGATGACACAACAAGAACCGATAAGAAAACCAGGTCCTAGAAGAACTAACACTGTTGTTTGTACGGTTCTGGACTCGCAGTGGACCTCCATCTGAAGAACCTGAGGACCAGAGTCTGCAGTACACCTCCATCTGAAGAACCTGAGGACCAGAGTCTGCAGTACACCTCCATCTGAAGAACCTGAGGACCGGAGTCTGCAGTACACCTCCATCTGAAGAACCTGAGGACCAGAGTCTACAGTACACCTCCATCTAAAGAACCTGAGGACCAGAGTCTGCAGTACACCTCCGTCTGAAGAACCTGAGGACCAGAGTCTGCAGTACACCTCCATCTGAAGAGCCTGAGGACCAGAGTCTGCAGTACACCTCCATCTGAAGAACCTGAGGACCAGACTCTGCAGTACACCTCCGTCTGAAGAGCCTGAGGACCAGAGTCTGCAGTACACCTCCATCTGAAGAACCTGAGGACCAGAGTCTGCAGTACACCTCCATCTGAAGAGCCTGAGGACCAGACTCTGCAGTACACCTCCATCTGAAGAACCTGAGGACCAGAGTCTGCAGTACACCTCCATCTGAAGAGCCTGAGGACCAGAGTCTGCAGTACACCTCCATCTGAGGAGCCCAAGTGGTGTGTTCAAGCCCAGAGCCAGGTTTAGCTTCAGGTCAGTTCTGCTAAAGCTCCTCAGGTGTGTTCACCTGTTGAACCAGACTGAGACCAATCCTCTCATTGGTTACACAGTGGTTAAGCCCCTCCCTCTCAGGGACAAGGGACAAGGGACGAGGGACGAAACGTCCTCTGTTTCCAGGAGAACCCTTTAGCGTCGTGACCTGAACGACGAGAACAAACAGACGTAAAAGTCTTGGAAAATAAAAAAACTCAAAATATTGAGTCACAATAAAGTATTCAAACTGACAATGAAAGGGTTAAAATCCTGAAAATTAGTGAATATTTGGTCGTTTTGAGCAGAACTGAAGTGGATTAAGAGATTTATGCAGAAAAAAACAGAAAACAAACAGTTTTGTAGCAGAAGTGGCCTCTGTGTTAATATTATTAGAGTCCAGTCTCTGTTCTACCTTCATCTTGTTCATTTTTCTTTTTATTGGTGCTGATTCTGTTTGGAGCCAGTGTCTGGAGTTCTGTCAGACTCAGAGCAGGACTGTGGTTCAGAGCCAACAGCAGGACATCTGCTCAGGTTTGGTCCAGATGTCTCTCTGTCTCTGGTCCAACCCTGACGAGACACGTCCACGAAAACAAGAAAACATCCACGAAAAAGAGATTATACTGAAAAAACCTCAACTAAACAAAACCAGGTCAAAACCAGGTCTGAACCAGGTCTAAACCAGGTCTGAACCAGGTCTGAACCAGGTCTAAACCAGGTCTGAACCAGGTCTGAACCAGGTCTGAACCAGGTCTAAACCAGGACTAGACCAGGACTGAACCAGGTCTAAACCAGGTCTAAACCAGGACTAAACCAGGTCTAAACCAGGACTAAACCAGGACTAAACCAGGTCTAAAATAGGACTAGACCAGGACTGAACCAGGTCTAAACCAGGTCTAAACCAGGTCTGAGCCAGGTCTGAACCAGGTCTAGACCAGGTCTAAACCAGGACTAGACCAGGAGTAGACCAGGACTAAACCAGGTCTAAACGTGGTCTAAACCAGGACTAAACCAGGTCTAAACCAGGTCTAAACCAGGTCTAGACCAGGTCTAAACCAGGTCTAAACGTGGTCTAAACCAGGTCTAAACGTGGTCTAAACCAGGTCTAAACCAGGTCTAGACCAGGACTAAACCAGGTCTAAACCAGGTCTAGACCAGGTCTAAACCAGGTCTAAACCAGGACTAGACCAGGTCTAAACCAGGTCTAGACCAGGTCCTGTGAGCGTGCCCAGTCCTGGTCGTCCCCTGTGGCCCCAGACTCAGAGTCACATTAATTATGATAAACAGTGGCTAAAGAGCGAGGGCCAATGAGAAGGGCCCGTGGCGCTGTCGCCGTGACGACCGCCTCCGCTCAGCTCCAGTTATGGTCGACATGTGACGAGGGAAGAGCTCCGGGACGGTCACACTCACACGTATGTTCACGGTTTACATTTCATTTAAAACATTCAAACCACTTCATTAAAAAACTACTGGAAAATACAACTAGAATCTCAATAAATCACAAGAAACTCTGAATAAACAAAATGTTTAGTGGAACTGAGGATTATACACAATTACATGTGTATGTTCATGTGTATGTACATGTGTATGTACATGTGTATGTACATACACATGTACATACACATGTACATGTGTATGTACATGTGTATGTAGATGTACAACACACATATCATTGTATGTATTTGCTTTTCGTGTCAATTTTAATATTATCTTTGTTATGTTGCACATTGTGAAGGTCTCAACTGGTGAATTAATAATAATAATAATAATAATAATAATAATAATAATAATAATAATAATAATAATAAGATAAAATAAAATGGAAAAAAATAACTAAAATGGAGATGTGGAAAAAAATAAAAGAAATGGAATAAAGGGAATGGAAAGGAATATAATACAATACATCCATGTGTCTGTTGTAACGTGTGTAAATATTATATTATTTTTTTAAACCAGGACTAAACCAGGTCCTTTTTAGTCCTGGTTTAGTCCTGGTTTAGACCTGGTTTAGTCCTGGTTTAGACCTGGTTCAGGTGGGATTTGCCCCGGTTTAGACCTGAACTGTCCTGGGCCTGGTTTACCTTCAACATTTGCCTAAATCTGATCAGGACACGTTCTCTCTGCTGCTTTAAGGAGAAATTACTCCATTTATTTTTCTTGTATTTGAGAAAAACCTGTTTTATGATCAAACAGAATCAAGTAAAAGTAATAATCTGTGAAAAACAAGACCTTGAGACGTCGTCTTGAAGCTAAAGCTAAAGCTAACGAGTCTCCAAAGTGAGTCACGTGACCTGACTTTAAACATCACTCACTGTACACCCAGGCCCCTCGTGCACGCCCGGGCCCCTCGTGCGCGCCCGGGACCCTCGTGCACGCCCAGGCCCCTCGTGCACGCCCGGGACCCTCGTGCACGCCCAGGACCCTCGTGCGCGCCCGGGACCCTCGTGTGCGGTTCAGAAACAAGCGCCCGTGGCCCTGGTCCAGGCTGGATTTGAATATTTCAGAGCAGGTCCAGAGCGGGGCCCGGGGCTGGAATGGTTTAACATTAACTCTGGACATATTGTAGTCCTCCTCTGAGCCGTGAACGAATATGGAAATATGACTCTTATAAATATTCAAAAGGCCTTGGGATTGGGATTAAGATAAAAACAGACTCCTGGAATATGTTTAATCTGTTTCTGTGACACTCGGAGGTGGATCAGTGACAGACTGAGGCACAATAAAAGCAAATACAGGGTTTTTACCTTGGCTCAGGCTTATTCTGAGCCATAATCCTATTTTAGTTCTTGTTTAAAAGAACTACATTTAAATCTTCATAAACCAGTCTTTCTGATCCATCTACTGTTTATTGTAAGGGATTGTAACAGATGAGAACCTCTATTCAGGAACAGAAAACCTTGGACAATCACATGCTCCAAAAAGGAGCGCTCCCATTGGTCGACACTTGTCACATGACGTTCCAGGAAGTTTAATAGCTGCAGATAAAGTGTATTTTCAGCTGAATATGTCTTTTAACAGAGAAACAGCTGAAAAAAGAAAAGCATCAACAGAGAAAAGGGAGGCAACGTAAAACACAGATAAATACTGTCAATTCAATCACGTAATGTTTAACGAGGAGGAGATAATTGTCGTCCTGACGCTGAAGTCACAGCTAAGCTAACGCTAAACTCTAAACTTCAGTTTGGTCAAATGGATTAGTATTTTGTGGTTTTATTTTTTAATAAAAGAGAAGCAGGAGAGGTCTCTAGACTGATTTTGGAGGAGAGTCTGAGACAGGGACAAGAAAAGAACATCAGGGACTGGAGATTTAACGCGTTTAAAAAGGGTCACAGTCACATTTCACTCTTCTTCTATGGCCCTAAATCAAGCGTTTAAAAACAATGGCTTTCTTAATATTAAATGTTACCTTTTCATTGGAAAAATCAAAAAAAATTGAAAATGTCTCTAATTTCATCCTGAGGGTCTTTCTTTCACCGAGGCCTGCTCCACAAACGAACAGAGCAGTGTTTATCTGAGGACAAACTGTGGCTAATGAGGCTAATGACAACACTTAGACAAACGAGGTCCCCCTGCGACACGAGGCTCCATTAATCTGATCCGATCGGAGCTGTCGCCTGTTGGGACCCCCCTCTGTGTCCCCCTCTGTTAGCGTTAGCGGTGGCGCTAATCGTCGTCGTTAATGAGTCACAGTGATTTATGACGAACAGGTTTTTACAACAAACATCTGCTTTTTCATCCACCAACAGGGGGCGCTGTTACAGGCTGGACCTGCCAAGTCCTGGCAAATCCAGCTCAAGTCCAGCTCGGTCCAGGTCTGACAGAGACTTGGCCGGTCTTCAGATCAGGACGCTCCTCGCTCGGACACTTTCCAAAGCGTTTTCTGTTCATCAGCTGGACTTTTGGAAACAGAACCAAAGCCGTAGACGAGTCCAAGTAGCTCCGAGGGGCCAGAGAGGGGCCAGAGAGGGGCCCCCGGGGGACTCTGTGGACCATCTCCAGTCTCTGTCCTGCTGTTCCTGCAGAGAAACCACAAACAAAGCTGTAAACTGAGGAAGAGACAGAGAGAAGGACGGATCAGGGATTGTTTGTGCCAAAGAAATCGTTCCATTAGATGAAAGCCAAACGTACGGTGGCCCACAGGTGCATCGTCAAAACAGAAAAATACAAGGAGAGGGACTTTTTTAAAAAAGTTGCCTCAAAAAAGAAAGCTGTCTTTTAAAATGAAAAAAGAGTGCATGAAAAATTCAGCAATTTATGTAAAGTTCACCAAAAAAACCCAAAAAACACCCTTAAATTAAAATGGGGCACTGCTTCCCAGAATATCTACCGATTATGAATCAAGGTGTTTCAAAAAGAAAACCTGCCTTCAGCTAATGTGGCTAAAAGTACCAGGATGTGTTTGTGTCAGACTTTAACAGAGCTGCAGTCTGTGATCTTTGTGTCGAGGCTGAACACAATCACAACGTATCTCGCAGCGTTGATGTCACTTCCTTAGCATTAGCCACATTAGCTGAAGCCTTTTAAAACTGAGGCAGGTTTTCTTTTTGAGGCAAACTTCAGTTATAATTTAAGGGATGAACTTTATTTAAATTCTTATTCTTAATTGAGAAAAGTTTTGTTTTTTGTTTTGTTTTTTCAGGAATTATTTTAAAAAATAAAAAAAAAACCTTCTTAAATTGAGCCATTTTTCATGCACTCTTTTTTAATTTTGAGAAATGTCTTATTTATAATGGACAAGAAAAATTTTGATAATTTTTGAATTGAAACATTGCTTTAAGTTTTCATTGGATCTTTTTTAATTGTGGGAAATTGGTTTCTTTTTTTGAGGCAACATTTAAAAAAACATCCCTCTCCTTTTATTTTTCTTGTGGACAATTATTAATATTTTAACCTCAGAGCCACAGCACAAAGTCCACATTGAAACATTTTAGATGATCCTGTGACCCGTATTGAGACGATCATTAGAGCTATATTCGATAAAGAGCCAATGACAAGAGGCTTTTATTAAGAGACAGTTTAAACAAAGGGCCTCAGGGAAAGAGGGACAGTGAAGGGGCCCCTGATCCTCTGCAAATATTAAAATAAAACAGGTCATAAACTGTGTCGGAGATGTTTGTGACGGAGACAGAAGCAGAAGGAGCCCTGTCCATCACTTTCACAGAATCGACGGGACAGAGACGGGGCCTGAATGGGACGGAGGCGGGGGTCAGTGGGAGAAGGGTGACCTCTGAGGGGGACACAGTGGAGGGGTCAGGACGGGTGTCTGCTGCTGCTCGTCCTCTCAGCTGGAACGAAGACGATGATGAAGATGGCTCACTCGGCTCAGGACATAAACATGTCTCTGAGACATCAGCCAGTTCTCCAGATCTGCTTTTTTGTAAAACAGTGGAAACATGAAGTGTTCGTTCTGTTTCCACCTGAGACCCTCGACACTAAAAATGCTCTTTTATTTACATTGACACAGAAATATTATGTGTGACGTATCTGTTCCATTTTAATGAGTGTCATTATTAACTTCAGTCCTTATCAAACATGATGAATTTTAACCCCTTAAAGACATTTTATTCATGAAAACATTAAGGGATTTCAAATATCATTAAAAAAATACATTTTGAATGAGAGTCAATGGCACAAAAACAGCTTGAGGGAAACAGGTGAACTATTTAGTTTAAAAGACATAAGAAAGACTTGAAGAAACAAATATCATGAAACATTAAAATTTGAAACTGAACACAACAATTGTGTGTTGGACCTGTTTGTGTGAGACTCTCAAAGCGTTGCATGAGACTCACTTCAAATCAATTAAAAATGTTAATAAATGTTTTAGCTGCTGGCCGTTCGACAGACGCTGTGGAAGCATCTGGCCCCGTCCCCCTTTATCTCCCCCTTTATCTCCCCCCGTTTGGCCCCAGTCCCATGTATTTTTAATGTGTCCTGTGTCTCAGGTGAGAACTAACTTCTTCAGGTTCAAACGAAGCTGACGACACGTTTGTAGGACTTCAATAAAAGCTACAAGCAGCGATACCGGCCCTCGCCCCCGGACCACCTCAGGGTCAGAGGGCGAGGGTCTTTATGAAGAAACTGTAGTGAAAGACTCAACAATCTGCCCCAAAGTGCAGTTCTGCAGGGGCCGAGTCTGGGGCCTGAATTTTGGGCAAAATTTGGTGAGTTTTCTTCTCTGTCCAGAGGCTAAAATTAGCACAAAAAACAAGCAGGAATAAAAGTGTATTAGAAAAAGAAACGCGATTTAATGTGTCTAAACCAGGTCTAAACCAGGTCTAAACCAGGTCTAAACCAGGACTAAACCAGGTCTAAACCAGGACTAAACCAGGTCTAAACCAGGACTAAACCAGGTCTAAACCAGGTCTAAACCAGGTCTAAACCAGGACTAAACCAGGTCTAAACCAGGACTAAACCAGGACTAAACCAGGTCTAAACCAGGACTAAACCAGGACTAAACCAGGTCTAAACCAGGACTAAACCAGGTCTAAACCAGGACTAAACCAGGTCTAAACCAGGACTAAACCAGGACTAAACCAGGTCTAAACCAGGACTAAACCAGGTCTAAACCAGGTCTAAACCAGGACTAAACCAGGACTAGACCAGGTCTAGAACAGGACTAAACCAGGTCTAGACCAGGACTAAACCAGGTCTAGAACAGGACTAGACCAGGACTAAACCAGGTCTAGACCAGGACTAAACCAGGACTAAACCAGGTCTAGACCAGGACTAAACCAGGTCTAGAACAGGACTAGACCAGGTCTAAACCAGGACTAAACCAGGACTAGACCAGGACTAAACCAGGACTAGACCAGGACTAAACCAGGTCTAAACCAGGACTAAACCAGGACTAGACCAGGACTAAACCAGGACTAGACCAGGACTAAACCAGGTCTAGACCAGGACTAAACCAGGTCTAGAACAGGACTAAACCAGGACTAGACCATGACTAAACCAGGACTAGACCAGGACTAAACCAGGACTAGACCAGGACTAAACCAGGACTAGACCAGGTCTAAACCAGGACTAAACCAGGTCTAGACCAGGACTAAACCAGGTCTAAACCAGGACTAAACCAGGTCTAAACCAGGACTAGACCAGGACTACATCACGTTCAGTGAACTGTCCAGTGCACCGTCTCGTCCAGCAGGGGGAGCCGTGTTCATAAAGTCCTCTCTAAACTTCTCTTCTGCAGATATTAGACTTGACTCAAAATAATCCACAAAAATAGTGATTTTATTGAAGTTTTTTGCTGCTTTTTGTCTAAATTAAGTCAGACTCTGATCATGACAGGATCAGTTTGAGAGGAAAGTCCTTTAGTTCATTTGTTTGTTTCATTTGTTTGTTTGTTTTGAGCCGAACCAATGCTTTGGTCCAGACCCGAGTTTAAAACCGATTAGAAGAAATGAAGGGGTCTGAACCCGCTCTGAAAATCCTCAAATAAGATGTTGAACTGTGGTTGCAGCAAAAACATGTTTAACTGCATCTTTTTGAAATAAAATAAATGTTTAATAAGGTCTCTAGTACATGGTGCTGTCTAGAAGCAGAGCGACAGGATTTAAAGAAGACGTGTGATCATATCCTAAAAACACACATCAAACCAGTGGATTATTCAATGTAAATATTGCAACACAGATGTTTGTAAGTGTCTACGACTGCTGCCCTGGTTCAGGCAGGTTTTCTTCCCGAGGCCAGACTCAGGTCCAGGTTCTTCTGAGACTCTGCTCCAGGATCTGGGGCAGGTCTTTCTTCTGCAGCAGAACATCAGTGTGTCCTGCTGCTGTTTGAGGCCTTTGGGTAAAGTTCTGATGAAAACCTTGTTGGACAATTATTTTGGGATTGATTCCATTTCCTGATTCTTTTTAGTGTCTTATTCTCTCTGAACTGGAGGAAGAAGAGTGGTTATTTTTACTTTATAATGTGAATGTTATTCTTTATGTTGATGAGCCACAGACCTTTTAAAACCAGAATGTTTTCTCTGAAGAGGTTTGTCCTAAAGATAAACATTGACTGAAAAACTGAAGGCTCCTAAATTAATGAAGTCCTTGTTTCGGTGATAATTAATTTTCCTCCTCATTTACATAATCTGCTAAAGCCCCAGAGCCAGTGTCCATCCATCCGTCCGTCAATCTGTCATCGCCGCGGCGACGGGAGGGAGGCGGTAACCCACGGCGACGGGAGGCAGGGAGGCGGTAACCCACGGCGACGGGAGGCAGGGAGGCGGTAACCCACGGCGACGGGCTGGACGCGGGCCGAGCTGCTGTCAGGCCCCGATGATAATGTGACATTTACAGCGGACAAACTCATTTACATAAAACCAACAAAGTCTGGGTCAAGACCGAGTCTGGGTCTGGGTCGAGACCGAGTCTGGGTCGAGACCGAGTCTGGTTCGAGACCGAGTCTGGGTCGAGACCGAGTCTGGGTCTGGGTCGAGACCGAGTCTGGGTCCGGGTCGAGACCGAGTCTGGGTCGAGACCGAGTCTGGGTCCGGGTCGAGACCGAGTCTGGGTCGAGACCGAGTCTGGGTCCGGGTCGAGACCGAGTCTGGTTCGAGACCGAGTCTGGGTCCGGGTCGAGACCGAGTCTGGGTCGAGACCGAGTCTGGGTCCGGGTCGAGACCGAGTCTGGGTCGAGACCGAGTCTGGGTCCGGGTCGAGACCGAGTCTGGGTCCGGGTCGAGACCGAGTCTGGGTCGAGACCGAGTCTGGGTCCGGGTCGAGACCGAGTCTGGGTCCGGGTCGAGACCGAGTCTGGGTCGAGACCGAGTCTGGGTCCGGGTCGAGACCGAGTCTGGGTCCGGGTCGAGACCGAGTCTGGGTCCGGGTCGAGACCGAGTCTGGTTCGAGACCGAGTCTGGGTCTGGGTCGAGACCGAGTCTGGGTCCGGGTCGAGACCGAGTCTGGGTCGAGACCGAGTCTGGGTCCGGGTCGAGACCGAGTCTGGGTCGAGACCGAGTCTGGGTCCAGGTCGAGACTGAGTCTGGGTCGAGACTGAGTCTGGGTCAGGACAGAGTTTGAGTCCAGATCTGGACCAACTAGGTCTGAACTGGGTCTAATTTAAGTCTAAACCAGGACTACATCAGGACTAAACTCGGTCTAAGTAAAGACTAAAGTTAGATCTAAACCTAATCAGTATGAACCCAGTCTTCAGGTGTGAACGCTGCTGATTCTGTTTGTTTTGTTTTAAATTGTAAATATTAAACTGGGACAAAACCACCTGAATCCTGGTTCGGACTCTTCTGGTTCGGACTCTTCTGGTTCAGACTCTTCTGGTTTAGACTCTTCTGGTTCGGACTCTTCTGGTTCAGACTCTTCTGGTTTAGACTCTTCTGGTTCGGACTCTTCTGGTTCAGACTCTTCTGGTTCAGACTCTTCTGGTTCAGACTCTTCTGGTTTAGACTCTTCTGGTTCAGACTCTTCTGGTTCAGACTCTTCTGGTTCAGACTCTTCTGGTTCGGACTCTTCTGGTTCGGACTCTTCTGGTTTAGGCTCTTCTGGTTTAGACTCTTCTGGTTTAGACTCTTCTGGTTCGGACTCTTCTGGTTCAGACTCTTCTGGTTCGGACTCTTCTGGTTTAGACTCTTCTGGTTCGGACTCTTCTGGTTTAGACTCTTCTGGTTCAGACTCTTCTGGTTCAGACTCTTCTGGTTCAGACTCTTCTGGGTTTAGACTCTTCTGGTTTAGACTCTTCTGGTTCAGACTCTTCTGGTTTAGACTCTTCTGGTTCAGACTCTTCTGGTTTAGACTCTTCTGGTTCGGACTCTTCTGGTTTAGACTCTTCTGGTTCAGACTCTTCTGGTTTAGACTCTTCTGGTTCGGACTCTTTTAGTTTAGACTCTTCTGTTTAGACTCTTCTGGTTCGGACTCTTCTGGGTTTAGACTCTTCTGGTTCGGACTCTTCTGGGTTTAGACTCTTCTGGTTTAGACTCTTCTGGTTCAGACTCTTCTGGTTCAGACTCTTCTGGTTTAGACTCTTCTGGTTCAGACTCTTCTGGTTCAGACTCTTCTGGTTTAGACTCTTCTGGTCCGGACTCTTCTGGTTTAGACTCTTCTGGTTCGGACTCTTCTGGTTTAGACTCTTCTGGTTCGGACTCTTCTGGGTTTAGACTCTTCTGGTTTAGACTCTTCTGGTTCGGACTCTTCTGGTTTGGACTCTTCTGGTTTAGACTCTTCTGGTTCAGACTCTTCTGGTTTAGACTCTTCTGGTTCAGACTCTTCTGGTTTAGACTCTTCTGGTTCGGACTCTTCTGGTTTAGACTCTTCTGGTTCGGACTCTTCTGGTTTAGACTCTTCTGGTTCGGGCTCTTTAGACTCTTCTGGTTCAGACTCTTCTGGTTTAGACTCTTCTGGTTCGGACTCTTCTGGTTTAGACTCTTCTGGTTCGGACTCTTCTGGTTTAGACTCTTCTGGTTCGGACTCTTCTGGTTTAGACTCTTCTGGTTCGGACTCTTCTGGTTCGGACTGTTCTGGGTTTAGACTCTTCTGGTTTAGACTCTTCTGGTTCGGACTCTTCTGGTTCAGACTCTTCTGGTTTAGACTCTTCTGGTCTCGTTTGTTTGTCCGCTGACCGTGAGCTGATCATGTTAATGTCTGTGTTTACGTTTTGCTGGTGTCGTTTTGGTTTAGTTTTCGTCCCGAGGCGTGAGCGGCTGAATGAGTCTCAGCTCAGATCCGCAACACGCTCCGATGAAAACGAGCGCTTTATCTGTTTAACCACAGAAATAATGCACATAATAAGAACAAATTATACACGTCTGAGGCAGGACCGTGGACCAATCAGGTTTGAGAGATTCAGGAAGTCCTTCTTTTGACAAAAACAGATGAAGGCACTTGACCTGCTTCAGTTTTTTCACATTAAAAGGCTAGAGTCGGACACACGTTTTAAATCCAAAGGGAACAGACTTATCAAGGTCTAGCCCTGGTCCTGGTTTAGTCCTGACCTAGTTCTGTTTATGGTCCTGAGTTTAGAATTAATCCTGTCCCAATTTAGACCTGGTTTAGACCTGTTCTTGACCAGTCTAAGTCCTAGTCTAGTACCAGGTTTAGTCTAGGTTTACACTGAAGATACACAAAAATCAGAAAAACAAAGCACCAAAAGCACCTGGTTTAGTTTTAGACTGAACTTCTGTCCCTTTATTTCTGGAGGACCCAGAGCCAAACTGAGCCGAGCTGAGCCAAGTCTGAGCAGACATGACCCGGACTGGGCCCAGGACGAGTCGCGCGACCAGGACTGGGCCCAGGACGAGTCGCGCGACCAGGACTGGGCCCAGGACGAGTCGCGCGACCAGGACTGGGCCCAGGACGAGTCGCGCGACCAGGACTGGGCCCAACCAGGATGCCGCAAGAGAACCAGGCACAAAGGGAGTGCGACGGACTGAGGGAGTGACCAGGACCAACACGAAAGCGCGGACCAGGACTGGGCCACAAGGACTGACAGACCAGGACTGGCCCAGGGGCGACGGACTGGGCCAGACAGTCCAAGGACGGCGGAGCGCGGACCAGGACGCCACGCCCACCAACGCAACACCAGGACCCAGCCAGAGACACCACAGGGCCATCTCCGACGCGACCAGGACTGGGCCCAGGACGAGTCACGCGACCAGGACTGGGCCCAGGACGAGTCACGCGACCAGGACTGGGCCCAGGACGAGTCACGCGACCAAGACTGGGCCCAGGACGAGTCACGTGACCAGGACTGGGCCCAGGACGAGTCGAGATGTTTAAAACCAAACTGGAGCTGGTTCTGATCCAGGACCAGAACTGAAACGTGATTCTGTGAAAACCTCTGCTTTGTTGTTGTCGTTGTCGTTCCCTGATTTGGGTCAAAATTCAGTTTACTCAGAACCTTTTGTACGGCAACAGCACTTGGACAAACAGTATTTCATATTCACTCCATCTGTTTTACACTTACAATATTCTAACTTGAAATAAAGTCTATTGTCTTCATAAACACAGGTTCACTCTGATAAAGAAACTGAATAAATAAACCTACACACAATGAGACTAATGTAACTGACCTGAGATCAGCATCTGTTTCATTTGATGATTGCAGCTCATTCAGTTTTTCACAAAACTCTTTTTAATATAAACTTTATTATTATTTTAATAAAAGGTAGCAGCAAAATTTAGACAGACTTTAACAGAAGTTAATGTTGTGACACAAATGACACTGGTCTGTTTCTGTAAAGCATCTCCAGAGACAAGCCTTCAGCCCAGACTCTGATCACAGCCGTGTTTCTGCAGCCAGCTCCTGGTCATGTGACACGTCCTGGGCCAGTCCTGGTCATGTGACACGTCCTGGGCCAGTCCTGGTCATGTGACACGTCCTGGGCCAGTCCTGGTCATGTGACACGTCCTGGGCCAGCTCCTGGTCATGTGACACGTCCTGGGCCAGTCCTGGTCATGTGACACGTCCTGGGCCAGCTCCTGGTCATGTGACGGTCCGGTTTGTGTGAAGTCCGTGTCTTGGCTCAGGTCGGTCTTTGGGGACGAAGACCAGGCCCGAGTCCAGCTCTGACAGATCCTCATTTGGCTCTGAGGCTGTTGGCAGGTCTCTGTCAGACTGAGAGGAAAAAACAGGACTAAAACAGGTCTGGACCAGGACTAAAACAGGTCCAACTGGTCCAGATCTGATTTAGTCCTGGTCCAGACCTGTTTCAGACCTGGTTTAGTCCAGATTAAGTCCAGATTCAGGTCCAGATTTCCTCCTTTTTTTCGTTCTTTATTAACGTTAAACTTCTACAAAACAAGTCTTATTTTACAAACTCCTGACTCACTTCGTCTCGTGTCACCTTTTCAGAGTCCGTCTAAGTCCACGTCTCGTCTGGACCCATCAGGACCAGGTCTAAGCCGCGGTGACGGGTTGGACTCCTGCCGCGGTGCGTTCGGGGCCCGTCAGGACTGTTTGGACCGGGGGCTACTGAGCGCGCTCAGTGGAGCAGAGCAGACTCACATTAGTCTGAGTGGTCCTGGCCCTGGTCCAGACCACGCTTCAGCGGGTCTCACCAGGACTATATCTGGACCTGACCTCGTTTTAACGTCACATTCTGATTCTAGTCCTGGTTTAGTCCTGGTTTAGACCGGTTTAGTTCTGGTTCATGCTAAGAGGACTTCACCAGGTCCAAACTAGGTCTAAACCAGGACTGATCCGGATCTAAACTCGGATTATATTAAGACTAAACTGAATTAAACCTGGACTAAAGTAAATTAAGATGAAGTTAGGTCTAAACTTGGATTAACAAAGATTTAAGGAGAAAACAAAACAAGAACTAGGACCAAATCCTGGTTTAATCCGGACTGAACTGAGGTTTTCTCCTGGAGCTACAGGAGCCTCTGAGGCCCAAAAACACTTTAGGATCATGTGCATTTGGTCTCGTGCCCAGGATTTCGCTGCGTATCATATTTTTACTGATTTTAAATTTAAATCAACACCAGAACCTGAAACATAAATGGAGCCTGAAAAAGCCCTGAGGCGTTTACTGAACCTCGTTTGTGAGGCGTTTACTGAACCTCGTTTGTGAGGCATTTACTGAACCTTGTTTGTGAGGTGTTTATTGTCCAACCGAAGCTCATTTGTGAGGCGTTTACTGAACCTCGTTTGTGAGGCGTTTACTGAACCTTGTTTGTGAGGCGTTTACTGAACCTTGTTTGTGAGGCGTTTACTGAACCTTGTTTGTGAGGTGTTTATTGTCCAACCGAAGCTCATTTGTGAGGCGTTTACTGAACCTCGTTTGTGAGGCGTTTACTGAACCTTGTTTGTGAGGCGTTTATTGTCCGGCCGAAGCTCATTTGTGAGGCGTTTACTGAACCTCGTTTGTGAGGCGTTTACTGAACCTTGTTTGTGAGGCGTTTATTGTCCAACCGAAGCTCATTTGTGAGGCATTTACTGTCGAACGGAGGCCGGGTTAAAGGTCAGGGGTCGGGGCTCACGGAGGGCAGCGTGGGGGAATCCCGCAGCAGTGAATGCACCGTCGAGCCGTGCTTCAGTTCGAGCGTAAAACCCAACTAATGACGTGTAAATATTATAATGTAGAACGCTGCAGGAGACGCCATAATCCCACCACACGAGAAGAAACACACGAGAAGAAACACAGAAGAAGAAGAAGAAGAAGAAGAAGAAGAAGAGACAAGGCCAGAGGCAGAGCGACATTTACACTGAAGAAACAAAACAAAGGAGAAAAGAAACAGAGAATCAGGAAATCAACTCAACAGAAAGTAAAGCGTGTGTAATAAAACCAAAGAACTGACTAACGAACTAAACCTGGGTTAGAGTCAGTTAGTAAATGAACTAAACCTGGGTTAATGAACTAAACCTGGGTTAAAGTCAGTTAGTAAATGAACTAAACCTGGGTTAGAGTCAGTTAGTAAATGAACTAAACCTGGGTTAAAGTCAGTTAGTAAACGAACTAAACCTGGGTTAGAGTCAGTTAGTAAATGAACTAAACCTGGGTTAGAGTCAGTTAGTAAATGAACTAAACCTGGGTTAAAGTCAGTTAGTAAATGAACTAAACCTAAACCAAAACTAAACTGGGACTAAACCCAGATTAATCCAGGTATAAACCAGATCAGAGTCTGGTCCTGGTCTGAGTCTGACTTTGAGGATTTTAAAGTGTGTCAGAGTGAATCCATCAGAGTGGGTCTGAGTGTCGCCTGCAGCCTTCCTCCTCCTCCTCTTCCTCAGTCCTTAACGAAGGGGGCGTGGCCTGAGAGGATTATGTAAATGAGATACTGTTTTGACGTTAAACGAACCGGACTGATTTATGATGTGACCCTCGCAGAAAGACCACAACACCACGCCCTACAGTGACCTCTGAGATTAGTCCTGGTTAGTCCTGGTTAGACCTGGTTTAGACCCAGTTTAGACCTGGTTTAGTCCTGGTTAGACCTGGTTTAGACCCAGTTTAGACCTGGTTTAGTCCTGGGTGATGTTTCAGTGAATAGTAACACATGTTTTCCTGAAAACACAGATTTGTTTGGTGTCTCGTCGTTTGGCAGCTGCGTCCTCAGTTTGGACGTGGACCATCACCTGAACCACTGCCAACGTCCAGCGCTCGACCCTCACACTTCTCTGAGACCGGTCTACGTCACCCCCACCTGGACCTGGGCCTGGACCTGGACTACAGCCTGGACCTGGACCAAGGCCTGGACCTGGACTACGGCCTGGACTTGGACTACAGCCTGGACCTGGACAACAGCCTGGACCTGGACTACGGCCTGGACTTGGACTACAGCCTGGACCTGGACTACAGCCTGGACCTGGACTAAGGCCTGGACCTGGACCAAGGCCTGGACCTGGACCAAGGCCTGGACCTGGACCAAGGCCTGGACCTGGACCAAGGCCTGGACCAGGGCCGGACTCGGAGCAGCTTGTGTTTTACATTTTTTACTAGTGTTGATTTAGGAGGAAATGAATATGAAATTATCAGTGTCACAGATTATTACACAGGCCTCTGTCCTGGTTCAGGGTCTGGTTTAGTCCTGGTCTTGGTCCTGGTCTTGGTTTAGTCCTGGTCTTGTGACAGTGTTTGGTTCATGTTGTGACTGACAGCAGCAGGTCTGAGCTCGTCCAATCAGAATCAGACTGAGGTTGATCTAAAAACAGAGAGAAGTAGATCCCTTTGGTCCTGTTTCTTGTTTGTGGATGGATTGAACAGAGACACTGCTCTCTCCTTCTCACTCCAGAACAGCTTCTGTAAGAGTTATTAAAGCTCCACCTGATGTTCTTTTTTTGTCCCTGTCTCAGACTCTCCTCCAAAACCAGTCTAGGGACCTCTCCTGCTTCTCTTTTATTAAAAAATAAAACACAAAATACTAATCCATTTGACCAAACTGAAGTTTAGAGTTTAGCGTTAGCTTAGCTGTGACTTCAGCGTCAGGACGACAATTATCTCCTCCTCGTTAAACATTACGTGATTGAATTGACAGTATTTATCTGTGTTTTACGTTGTCTCCCTTTTCTCTGTTGATGCTTTTCTTTTTTCAGCTGTTTCTCTGTTAAAAGACATATTCAGCTGAAAATACACTTTATCTGCAGCTATTAAACTTCCTGGAACGTCATGTGACAAGTGTCGACCAATGGGAGCGCTCCTTTTTGGAGCATGTGATTGTCCAAGGTTTTCTGTTCCTGAATAGAGGTTCTCATCTATTACAATCACTTAGAATAAACACTAGATGGATCAGAAAGACTGGTTTTATCAAGTATTATTAGTATCTTTAATCAAAAATAAAAGCCCTCGTCTCAAACTGACGTAATTTAAATCTTCCTCTTTGTCTCTAGACTCAGAGAAAACAAACATGACGTCTGAGACTTGAGACCAGACCAGACCTGAGACCAGACCAGACCTGAGACCAGACCAGACCTGAGACCAGACCTGAGACCAGACCAGACCTGAGACCAGACCTGAGACCAGACCAGACCTGAGACCAGACCTGAGACCAGACCAGACCTGAGACCAGACCAGACCTGAGACCAGACCTGAGACCAGACCAGACCTGAGACCAGACCAGACCTGAGTCCAGAC
>CM072151.1:536295-547787 GCA_036850595.1 Rhyacichthys aspro | reverse complement strand
TTCTTCTTCTTCTTCTTCTTCTTCTTCTTCTTCTTCTTTCTTCTTTTTCTCACAAAGTCCTCAAAGAATCCTTCCTTTTTTCATCTGTTTCAAAAACTGACAAGAACTTCCTTCCTTTCTTCCTCTTCAGTCGGTGTTTGGACGGATTACTTCACTGTCTTTCATTTGTATTTCATTTAGAAACAGTTATATTTAAGCTTTTATTTAATACAATCCAAAAACATTCAAACATTCTGCAGAGGAATGAAAAGGAAATGTTTTTAAAGGAAAACAACCCTGGTTCCACTCTGGGAAGAGTTTAGTGGAAATGTGTTGGGTTTGTTCTGGTCCTGGTTTAGACCTGGTTTAGTCCTGGTTCAGACCTGGTTTAGTCCTGGTTCAGACCTGGTTTAGTCCTGGTTCAGACCTGGTTTAGTCCTGGTTTAGACCTGGTTTAGTCCTGGTTTAGACCTGGTTTAGTCCTGGTTTAGACCTGGTTTAGTCCTGGTTCAGACCTGGTTTAGTCCTGGTTTAGACCTGGTTTAGACCTGGTTTAGTCCTGGTTTAGACCTGGTTTAGTCCTGGTTCAGACCTGGTTTAGTCCTGGTTTAGACCTGGTTTAGTCCTGGTTTAGACCTGGTTTAGACCTGGTCTGGAGCAGCTCAGATCTTTGTTCTGGATGTGAGAAAGCTCAGGAGGCCTTGTTTCCTTCCAGCAGCAGATGGTTTATCACTTAACACAGTTCTGTCGAACAAATCTGATTCACAGCTGAGAGAAATACCTCTGTCTCTGTCAATAATACCTGTTCTTCTTTAGCTTTTGAGTTTAACCAATGTTCTTTCTGATTACAAAATGTAAAAATGCAGATCCATAAATGTTTTTAGTGGGTAAACAGTTCTATTTCTTCTAATGGCGGAAAAAGTAAATCCACATCTCTCAGACATGACCATTACTTTTATATTTGGAAAGTCAGAAGATGTACGTAATACTGCCACAAAGTTAATGTTTCTGCGTCTTTTAAACAATCAATTTTAAAATCAATCATTTGTTAAAACCAGTCTTTCTGATCCATCTTCTGTTTATTGTAAGGGATTGTAACAGATGAGAACCTCTATTCAGGAACAGAAAACCTTGGACAATCACATGCTCCAAAAAGGAGCGCTCCCATTGGTCGACACTTGTCACATGACGTTCCAGGAAGTTTAATAGCTGCAGATAAAGTGTATTTTCAGCTGAATATGTCTTTTAACAGAGAAACAGCTGAAAAAAGAAAAGCATCAACAGAGAAAAGGGAGACAACGTAAAACACAGATAAATACTGTCAATTCAATCACGTAATGTTTAACGAGGAGGAGATAATTGTCGTCCTGACGCTGAAGTCACAGCTAAGCTAACGCTAAACTCTAAACTTCAGTTTGGTCAAATGGATTAGTATTTTGTGGTTTTATTTTTTAATAAAAGAGAAGCAGGAGAGGTCTCTAGACTGGTTTTGGAGGAGACAGAGACAAAAAAAGAACATCAGGGACTGGAGCTTTAATGTTTCCAGTGGGAAGGTCAATTCTCAAATTTAGCACAAACAAAACCTGCTCTAACCTTTCACGCAAGATGGTTAATAATATAATCTAGAGGAATATAACACCGACGGTCAAACGTAAATATTTTCATGGAGTTAAACCCCACAGGTCTGTGTCAGTTCACCACCTTTTTCACTTTATTCACAGATGTTTGCAAAAGTGTGCACTCAAACAATTATGTCCTCAAATCCTCAGATGGAACTGCAAATTTAGCACTTCTGAAAAAACTGTCCCATTACAGGTTTTTATTCTGAAGTTTTGTGTGTTTTAAATGTGATTACGACTGAAGAGATGTGTTGGAACCTGTCTTTTTGTGTCCCAGCTCCAGATCCTTAATGGTGACCTCCTCAAAGCCCTGACAGTGTGACCCCACAGGGCTCTGATCCAACATGGCCGCCGCCGCGCTCAGTTTCCTGCTGCTGGGTTTGTCCCGGGCCTGGGCCGAGGCGTTTGTGGAGCTGGACTCTCTGGAGGTGGTCCGAGGACGGTCTGCGTTCGTCACCGAGCGACACCTGAGGATAAAGGTGGAGCCGGACACAGACTGTAAGGTGGAGGTGGTGCTGAACGAGCCGATAACGCAGAGAGTCGGGAAAGTCACGCCTCAGGTAAATACTTCAGGTGCAACCACAGCCACGCATCTTCAAACCTGTTTTTATTTTGTTTACTTCACATATTTTTTAGATTTGTTGGGGTTTTTTGGTCTCTTAAAGCAGTCTTGTGTTGTTTTAAAGTTATATTTTGTTTAATTTAAAATATTATTTAAAATATTGTTGGACAAATTTAGCATCAAAACAGGTTTTAGCTGGATTTGAACAGATTTATTTGGATTTGAGGTGTGATTCATACAGAACTCCTTAAACTTGTGTGTGTTGTGTTCAGAAACATAAAGACCAACTAAACAATCGTGTAGTTTCCCATCATCTCTTTTTACTGCGTCTCGTGTCGTTTGCAGGTGTTCGACTGCAGTTTTGTTGAAGACGAGGTGCAGTACGTTCACAGCGGTGACCCTCGTCTGACGGAGGACTCGGTCATGCTCCGGGTTTACAGGTCTGGACTGGATCGGGGCTTCATCATTTATAATGGGGTTGCTATGGTTGCTAAGGAGAGTCTTCATCAAAAGTTTTTTATTTCAGACCTTTTCACTCTTATCACACTCCCATAAACAAACGACATATTCATGTGAAATAAATTGTCCTGTTTTACAAAATCTAATTCCAAAAGAGTTTGAATGAGTTTAGACCTGGTTTAGACCTGGTTTAGACCTGGTTTAGTCCTGGTTTAGACCTGGTTTAGTCCTGGTTTAGTCCTGGTTTAGACCTGGTTTAGTCCTGGTTTAGACCTGGTTTAGTCCTGGTTTAGACCTGGTTTAGTCCTGGTTTAGACCTGGTTTAGTCCTGGTTTAGACCTGGTTTAGTCCTGGTTTAGTCCTGGTTTAGACCTGGTTCAGTCCTGGTTTAGACCTGGTTTAGTCCTGGTTCAGTCCTGGTTTAGTCCTGGTTTAGACCTGGTTTAGTCCTGGTTTAGTCCTGGTTTAGACCTGGTTCAGTCCTGGTTTAGACCTGGTTTAGTCCTGGTTCAGTCCTGGTTTAGTCCTGGTTTAGACCTGGTTTAGTCCTGGTTTAGACCTGGTTTAGTCCTGGTTCAGACCTGGTTTAGTCCTGGTTTAGACCTGGTTCAGTCCTGGTTTAGACCTGGTTTAGACCTGGTTCAGTCATGGTTTAGACCTGGTTTAGACCTGGTTTAGACCTGGTTTAGTCCTGGTTCAGACCTGGTTTAGTCCTGGTTTAGACCTGGTTCAGTCCTGGTTTAGACCTGGTTTAGACCTGGTTCAGTCATGGTTTAGACCTGGTTTAGACCTGGTTTAGACCTGGTTCAGTCATGGTTTAGTCCTGGTTTAGACCTGGTTCAGTCCTGGTTTAGACCTGGTTCAGTCCTGGTTTAGTCCTGGTTCAGACCTGGTTCAGTCTGGTCTTGTCTCCTCAGGTTCAGCTCATCTCAGACCCAGGTCCAGACTGTGGTCTTGCCGGTCTTGGTCCTGGACCCGGTCTCTCCCTTGGTCTCTCTTGGTCCTAATCCTCTTCTGGTCCCGGACTTTCACGGACTCTCAAACCCTATAGACCGCTCAGTCCTGAAGATCCAGACCTCACAAGACCTGCTCTGCACCATCAGGCTTAAGACCCACCAAGTCCAGGTCCCGGCTGTGGGCCAACTGGTCTACGAAGAGGACCAGACCAACGGAGAGGGTACAAGACCGGGACTAGACCAGGACTAGACCAGGACTGAACCAGGTCTAACCCAGTCTTTCTGTTCCAGGCCTTTGTTCTGGGAATAAGCCCTGTTTGTCCAAGTCCAGACCGGTCCAGTCCCTGAAGACCGGATGTGAGGACTTCCTGAAGTCCGGACTAAAGTACCTCCACCTGAGTCCTCCGTCTCCTCAGACCGACTACATCCCCCTGACCCTGGACCTGAGAGACCGGACCACCAGGACCCTCGTCCAGGTAAGTCCTGGTCCGGGCCAGGTCCAGACTGATCCAAGTCCAGTCCTAGTCCAGACTCATGGGGTCTTGGAAGAGTACGGTGGCCCAGAAGGGAACAAAATGCCACAATGCAAACAGTAATGGAATTAACCTAAAAAGGAAAAACAAACGTAGAAATCCCCCAAAAAATAAAGAAAAATGAAGAAGAAATAGAATTATAATAGAACAAGATACTATAACAAAAATAAAAGAACATTTAAACAAATTGAAACTGAAATAAAAGAAACACAAGAGACACAAAATAAAAAAAATTTAAAAAATGAAGCAAACTGAGAATTGCAAAAACAAGTCAAGAAAAATAAACTGAGAATCAAATGGAGAAATGTGAACGCCAAATGAGAAACGCAAAAACAAACTGATGAGAAAAACAAACAAAAGAAACACATTTTTAAACTCAAAAACAACAAAAACACAACAAAATGCAACAAATTTAAAAGATTACATCAAGAAATGCAAAATAAAATAAAAAAACAAATGAAGAAACACAAAATCTAATGAAAAAAGAAAAAAAGAGAAAGAGGGGACAAGTGACCAACCATTTCTATAAAGAGCTATACTTTTTATGTTTGTTTTAGAGATTTTACACGTTACATTTTGTTCTGAATTCTCCATTAAACTCAGTTTTGATAAAACCCTGATGTTGAACCAGTCTCTGGTGAAGCCTGTTGTTGTCTCAGAAGGTGTTAAAGCCTCGTCCCTAAAATAACCTCAGACTGAGACGTGTTAAAATCGTCAGGTCTGTGTCTCTGTGACGAGATCTCGGCGCTAACGAACACCTCCTGCTGACAACACACCTCCGCTCGGATGGGATCCTGGAAAACGGCCATTTCCGACTCCGTCACCAACACAATCCTGTTTCTGGCAACGACCGCTTCCTTTTGAAGAACTTTTACCGTCGAGAGTTTCCTGTAGACGGCTGTTTGTTTACGGTCTTCAGGAGAAAGTGTGGAGAAGACGAGAGTTTGGCTCGATTTCAGGCCAAATGTGAAAGTTCTTACACTCGAAAAGCAAAAGGTTGAAGGAGGAAGTGATACGTGTTGGTGGCAAAAAGAGGAAATGTAATTAAAAAGAGGAGAAAGTGTGAACGAAGGCACAACTTTGAAAAGAAAAAGAAAAGTGAAGTCAGTTGTTTAGAGAGAATATAGACGCAGGAGGAGAAAACGGAATAAACACAGTACTTTAGTCATAATCAGAGGAAAGTGGGTAAGATTTTTATTTTATGTGACGCACTCTTCCTTCAACAACAGTGAAAAAGATGATGTCAAGTTGAAGGAGTGGAAAGCATTTATTTAAAAACTGATAAAAATATATAAATTAAATAAAGAATTGCAGAATTAAGAAACACAAAATCTAATGAAAAAGACAAATAAAAGAGAAAAAAAAGAGAGTGAGAATTTATCTATAAATGTCTTTTTTTATTTGACATATGAGGTTTAAACTCTTTTTAAAGGTTTTTCTGTGACTCGTGTGACTTACCGTCCGTCTTTTGTCTTAATCCCAGTCCGAGTCGGTCTGGGTCCCGGTCCAGATCCGGGGCGCGGTCCTGGACCAGCCTCCTCGCGCGTCCTTCATGGCGTCCTCCATCTTGGAGGTGGACCAGTTTGTGTTGACGCCCGTTACCACGGCGACGCTGGACGCCGAGGACGAGGAGACGCCGCGGGACGAGCTGGTGTTCAACGTGACGGCGCCCCCTGCTGGAGGCTACATCACGCACCTGGACGACCACACCAGGGAAGTCCGGTCTTTCACCTGGACCGACCTGAACCACCTGAAGATCGCCTACCAGCCTCCGCACGCCGGCCAATCACAGCGCAGCAACGACCAGGTACAAACACCAGTCTCTGAACCCTGGTCTAACCTGGTCTAACCTGGTCTAACTCTGGTCTAACTCTGGTCTAACTCTGGTCTAACCTGGTCTAACCCTGGTCTAACCCTGGTCTAACCCCGGTCTAACCTGGTCTAACCCTGGTCTAACCTGGTCTAACCCTGGTCTAACTCTGGTCTAACCCGGTCTAACCCTGGTCTAACCCTGGTCTAACCTGGTCTAACCTGGTCTAACCCTGGTCTAACTCTGGTCTAACCCCGGTCTAACTCTGGTCTAACCCGGTCTAACCCTGGTCTAACCTGGTCTAACCCTGGTCTAACTCTGGTCTAACCTGGTCTAACCTGGTCTAACCCTGGTCTAACCCTGGTCTAACCCTGGTCTAACCCCGTTTCTAAGGTTAACCCCGGCCTAACTCTGGTCTAACCTGGTCTAACCTGGTCTAACCCTGGTCTAACCTGGTCTAACCCTGGTCTAACCCTGGTCTAACCTGGTCTAACCCTGGTCTAACTCTGGTCTAACCTGGTCTAACTCTGGTCTAACCTGGTCTAACTCTGGTCTAACCCTGGTCTAACCCTGGTCTAACCCTGGTCTAACCTGGTCTAACCCTGGTCTAACTCTGGTCTAACCTGGTCTAACTCTGGTCTAACCCCGGTCTAACTCTGGTCTAACCTGGTCTAACTCTGGTCTAACCTGGTCTAACCCAACCCTGGTCTAACCCTGGTCTAACTGGTCTAACCTGGTCTAACCTGGTCTAACCTGTCCTGGTCTAACCTGGTCTAACCCTGGTCTAACCCGGTCTAACTCTGGTCTAACTCTGGTCTAACTCTGGTCTAACCCTGGTCTAACCCGGTCTAACCCTGGTCTAACCTGGTCTAACTCTGGTCTAACTCTGGTCTAACCCGGTCTAACCAGGTCTAACCAGGTCTAACCCGGTCTAACCCGGTCTAACCAGGTCTAACCCTGGTCTAACTCTGGTCTAACCCGGTCTAACCCCAGTCTAACCCCGGTCTAACCCGGTCTAACCCGGTCTAACCCCGGTCTAACTCTGGTCTAACCCGGTCTAACCCCAGTCTAACCCCGGTCTAACCCGGTCTAACCCGGTCTAACCCCGGTCTAACTCTGGTCTAACCCGGTCTAACCCCAGTCTAACCCCGGTCTAACCCTGGTCTAACCCGGTCTAACCCGGTCTAACCCGGTCTAACTCTGGTCTAACCCGGTCTAACCAGGTCTAACCCTGCTGCAGGTGCAGTTCCAGGTGATAGACGGGTCCTTCCAGAGCAGTGGTCCCATCGTGGTCCACATCTCCGTCAGGTCGTCCCAGACCAGCGCCCCCAGAGTCTCCTGGAACATGGGTCAGACCAAAATACAAATAACACAAAGATAAATCCAAAAGGTCAAAGGTCGTGGGTCAGGGAGCGTCCTAACGACCCCGGTTTGTGTCCAGGTCTGGTTCTGTTGGAGGGTCAGTCCCGTCCCATCACGTGGGAGCAGCTGCAGATCGTCCACAGAGACAACATCGACGCGGTGTCTCTGGTGGCGGTGGACGGGCCTCTGCACGGACAGCTCACCGTCAGAGGTCAGAGGTCACAGGTCATCCACAAATATATTTATTATAACTGAACAATGGGAACATAATTATTAGGCACAATATCAGCATCTCTGCAGGTTTTACTGTGGTTTTAGATGGATTTGAACAGGTTTTAGATGGATTTGGATTAAATGCACCAAAATGACACTGAAAAGGTCAAAATGTCCGACATATGGCCGACAAATGCAGCTAAAGGAGCGGAAAGGACCAGAAGGAATTCCCAAGGCGTTCCCGGTGTCGGAAAACCAGCCTAAGATTAGGAAAAGAAATGAGGAAATAAATAAACGAGACAAAAACAAAACTAAAAAGCAACAAGATCTGAAGAAATAAACAAGCTGTTGATAAAATGGTGATAGATTAAAGTTGTGTAGGATTATGTTGAAAGAGGACAATAAAATCCCAGAAAACAGGTCAAAACGTCCGACATATGGTCAACAAACGCAGCTAAAGGAGCGGAAACGAGCAGACGGAATTCCCAAGGCGTTCCTGGTGTGGGAATACCAGCCGAGGATCAGGGACGAGGACAGAGGACGAGGACAGTTAGTATGGTTCAAGTGTTAAAGACTGCAGCAGTAGATCCTGGTCCTGACTGTTTCTAAACTAAACAGAGCCTTGTCCAGAGTTTGTTCAGGTGAATATGAATAGGTCTGTCTTCAGGAGAAATGTAAAATGCTGTATATTTTTCAGAGCAGTGTAAACACAGATGCTCTTCACATGACGACAACTGCCCTCCCGTCAATAACACCCTCTGACTGCTGCTGCTTGTCTTTAACCTGCTCCAGAGCTGGACCGACGGCTCAAACAGCGGTGGAGTTTCTGAACGCAGCGTTAGAGAACAACTAACTCTCTCCAAAAGTCATCCGTGTCCTTTAATGAACACATGCTGTTGTTGGAAAAGAACATGTTTGAATTGAGCCTGAAGCAAACCAAACGACACAAAAACATGGCGTCCTTCCCGCGGCTCGTGGTTCTGCCAGGTTTACCTCCACAGAAGAAGAAGAAGAGGGGCCCGCGCCGTCGCAGCCGCAGACAGGGGTCGGCCGACAGATTGAGAGACGAGACCCTCGCTCATTAGCGACTCGTTAGCGAAGAGAAAACGGGAAAACTGTCCAAGAAAAAACTGTAATTAGGCCCAAAGGTGGCTCTGGGCACAGGGCCATCGACGAAAACCGGGCCAAGAGGGAAACTCAGAGGGTTCGAGGGAAAAGAGTGAGAACCGCCGCAGGACGGGACGCTTTTACTGAGACGGGACGCTTTTACTGAGACAGGACGCTTTTACTGAGACGGGACGCTTTTACTGAGACAGGACGCTTTTACTGAGACGGGACGCTTTTACTGAGACAGGACGCTTTTACTGAGACGGGACGCTTTTACTGAGACGGGACGCTTTTACTGAGACGGGACGCTTTTACTGAGACGGGACGCTTTTACTGAGACAGGACGCTTTTACTGAGACGGGACGCTTTCACTGAGACGGGACGCTTTTACTGAGACGGGACGCTTTTACTGAGACGGGACGCTTTCACTGAGACGGGACGCTTTCACTGAGACGGGACGCTTTTACTGAGACGGGACACTTTTACTCTGAGACGGGACGCTTTTACTCTGAGACGGGACGCTTTTACTCTGAGACAGGACACTTTTACTCTGAGACGGGACACTTTTACTCTGAGACGGGACACTTTTACTCTGAGACCGTCAGGACTGTTACCTGAAGAAATACATTACACTGAGAAATTCAACAAAGCTCGCTTAAAAAAACACAGCTTTGTCTCAATGACTTTGTCTCAATGACTTTGTCTCAATGACTTTGTCTCAGTGACTTTGTCTCAGTGACTTTGTCTCAGTGACTTTGTCTCAGTGACTTTGTCTCAATGACTTTGTCTCAATGACTTTGTCTCAATGACTTTGTCTCAGTGACTTTGTCTCAGTGACTTTGTCTCAGTGACTTTGTCTCAATGACTTTGTCTCAATGACTTTGTCTCAGTGACTTTGTCTCGATGACTTTGTCTCGATGACTTTGTCTCGATGACTTTGTCTCAATGACTTTGTCTCGATGACTTTGTCTCAATGACTTTGTCTCGATGACTTTGTCTCAGTGACTTTGTCTCGATGACTTTGTCTCAGTGACTTTGTCTCGATGACTTTGTCTCGATGACTTTGTCTCGATGACTTTGTCTCAGTGACTTTGTCTCGATGACTTTGTCTCGATGACTTTGTCTCAGTGACTTTGTCTCAGTGACTTTGTCTCGATGACTTTGTCTCGATGACTTTGTCTCAGTGACTTTGTCTCAGTGACTTTGTCTCGATGACTTTGTCTCGATGACTTTGTCTCGATGACTTTGTCTCGATGACTTTGTCTCGATGACTTTGTCTCAGTGACTTTGTCTCGTTCAGAGACGAGTCCGTTCTTGTGTCAAACTTCAGAAGCTGAGGTGTGTTTGTGGCTCAGCTCCATTTCGCTGAAGGCGGAGAAAAAACAAAACCAGATCCATTCTCTGAGGAGTTTTAGTGAAGACTAAAGTAAACCAGGTGTGGTTGATGTAGGGGGCGCTGTGGGACTGAAGGGTCTGGAGGAGGCGTCTGGGGAGAGGGGGGGTCCCGGGTCAGCAGCAGAACCGGGTCTGAACCAGGTCTGAACCAGGTCTGAACCCTGGACCAACGTCTAAACCCTTTCAAAACCAAGACTAAACCAGCTCAAGACTTAAACTGGGTCAAAGCCAAGTCCAAACTAATTCAGGACTAGGATTAGATCAGGACTAAACCTGGACTAAATCTGGACTAAACCTGGACTAAACCTGGACTAAACCTGGACTAAACCTGGACTAAACCAAGACTAAATCCGGTCTAACTCATGGTACCACACGATACAATCCCATATTTTCTGATGATTTCTGAAATAAAAATGTAGTGGAAAATACAGAAAGTGGATTTTGTGAAAACTCAGGTCTAAACCCGGTCTAACCCGGATCTCCCGTGTCTCAGGCGTGAAGTCCTTCATGTTCCGTGTTGCCGACCTCCGCGGCGGCGCCGTCGTCTATCGCCACGACGACAGCGACACGTCACACGACCACATCGTGTTCCGGATCAGCGACGGTCGGCACAGCGTCCGGCACCGCTTCCCCATCAGCGTCCTGCCCAAAGACGACTCCGCCCCCTTCCTCCTCAACAACGTGGCCCTGCAGGTCCCCGAGGGCGGCCCCGTCCCGCTCCGGGACCACGTCCTGGCCTCGGACCTGGACTCCAGCGACCAGCACATCCTCTTCACCGTCACCACCAAACCCCGGGCCGGGACCGTGGTCCGCAAGAACGTCCCCGAAGAGACAGGTCTGAAACGGGACTAAATCTGGACTTGTGGGGTTTAGGGACAGGACTAAATCTGGACTTGTGGGGTTTAGGGATTGGACTAAATCTGGACTTGTGGGGTTTAGGGACGGGGCTAAATCTGGACTTGAGGGGTTTAGGGACAGGACTAAATCTGGACTTATGGGGTTTGGGGATTGGACTAAATCTGGACTTGTGGGGTTTAGGGACGGGGCTAAATCTGGACTTGTGGGGTTTAGGGACAGGACTAAATCTGGATTTATGGGGTTTGGGGATTGGACTAAATCTGGACTTGTGGGGTTTAGGGACAGGACTAAATCTGGACTTATGGGGTTTAGGGACAGGACTAAATCTGGACTTATGGGGTTTGGGGATTGGACTAAATCTGGACTTGTGGGGTTTAGGGACGGGGCTAAATCTGGACTTGTGGGGGTTGGGGATTGGACTAAACCAGGTCTAAACCAGGTCTAAACCAGGACTAAACCAGGTCTAAACCAGGTCTAAACCAGGACTAAACCAGGTCTAAACCAGGTCTAAACCAGGACTAAACCAGGTCTAAACCAGGTCTAAACCAGGACTAAACCAGGTCTAAACCAGGACTAAACCAGGACCAAACCAGGTCTAAACCAGGACTAAACCAGGTCTAAACCGGGGCTAAGGGGGAG
>CM072151.1:438093-536196 GCA_036850595.1 Rhyacichthys aspro | reverse complement strand
CTGTGTGTGTGTGTGTTTTCAGTCTGATGTGTGTGTGTGTTTTCAGTCTGATGTGTGTGTGTGTGTGTGTTTTCAGTCTAATGTGTGTGTGTTTTCAGTCTGATGTGTGTGTGTTTTCAGTCTGATGTGTGTGTGTTTTCAGTCTGATGTGTGTGTGTTTTCAGTCTGATGGACGCAGGACGTCTCTTCTTCGTGGACAACACTAACTCCATGAAGAGAGACCACATGGTCCCAGTCCTCAAGTCCTTCACTCAGGTCTGGACAATACTTTATTAAATACTGAATCAGACCTGATCAATATTATTGGTTGTTATTAGTGATACTGTATTTTTCTAAAGCGCCCTGAGTCCTGTTCCTGTTGTGTTCAGTCTGCAGTGAACCACCTGAAGGTGGGGTTCATGCCTCCGGTGGAAGACATCGGTCCCGACCCGGTCTTCGTCCAGTTCGAGTTCTCCGTCAGCGACCTTCAGGGAGGAACCGTGTCCGGACTGGTTTTTAACATCACGGTTCTCCCGGTGGACGACCGGGCTCCCGAGGCCTTCACCAACCTGCTGCGGGTGGAGGAGGGCGGAGCCGCCTTCCTGACGGAGGAGCACCTGTTGGTCCGGGACAGAGACAGTCCCGAGGAGAAGCTGGCGGTGCGGATCCTGAAGGGGGCGCTGCACGGCCGGACGGAGCTGCGGGGACGGACTCTGGAGCCGGGACAGAACTTCAGTCTGACGGATCTGAGAGCGCTCAGAGTCAGGTCGGCTTCACCTCAAATCTACACCTGTCTGTGTCGGTCTTCGGTAAAGCTTCACTGAGGAATGATCTAGGTTTTCTTTTTCTGTTTTTCGTTCATTGCTCTCTTGCTTCTGATGGTCTCCGAGCTACAATTATCCAAAACGGGCCATAAACAAAGGGACGACCCAGGAGAATGAAAAACAAATAGAAATCAACAAGAACACAGAAATAGTTCAAACTTCAGCTAGTGGCCATTGCTGGAATTACACCTCGTCAGAAACGCTCCTTTTGTCCATTTATTTTTCAGTCTGAGCCAAACTCAACACGTGTTTATCACAATCATCGTTCACTAATTACAGCGTACGTCTCTAAGAATGATCTACAACAGAGCCATAAAGATTATGGATAAAATACCAAATCAAACACATTATCATCAAAAGCTTAATATCCTTAGTTTGGAAAATTTCATTAAGTTTCGTCAAAACATCTCTTGGATAGTCAAATTATTCTGCTCCTGAATTAAAACAAGATTTAGATTAGAGTAATTTTAAATATGAACTTTTTCAAAAATGTCCATTGTTTGACGAGCATCATGAATTAACCTCTGCTTTAAATCCTTTAGTACGTGATAAAAAGAATGGAACATACCTGGTCCTTTCAAATAAACCTTAAATAAATAAAATAAAACTCCCTTTTCTCCTTCTGCTTCGTCAAACTGAGCTGCTTTTTGTGCCTGAAATTTAATTAGAAACTCAAATACTCAGTTGCAAATCTCTGACTCATGACATTTACAAATAATGAACCATAAACGCTGTATAATCATTATTTTGTGGCTCAGTTTCTCTCCACATCAGAACTTCACAAACTGCAGAGTGGATTCAAAACATAAAGTCAGTTCAGATTCTGCCCACTCCACAGACGTCTGCCTCCAGGAAAACCACAGTGTTTCCTAAAATGTGGGCAGAAAGTGGGTTTATTTGGACGATTTAAATCCGCTTTAATGAGCTCCAGATGTGTGGAGCTGACATTCGGCCTCATTACGTTTGAGAAGTCTGTGTTTTACTCAATGAATGGGTTTAAAACTGCCCTAAAACTGATTAACTTTCTGACTTCAGCTGATTTCTTTTCTGCAACCTCATGTTTTAAAGCCCTTTTGATTTGATATATTCTACATTTTCAGAGTCAGAAACAGTATTTCAAGATGAGCTTTTTTATGTTAAATGCAAATAAAACTAGTTCAAAATGAATAACAATGAAAGATGAGGATGTATTTGTGTTTTTCAGATACATCCACGACGACTCTGAGACCACTGCAGATGAGATGGGTCTGAAGGTCACAGACGGGGTCAACAGTGTGGACGTGGTTCTGTCCATTCAGGTGAGGGTCTTTTATGTCTGAGCCGTCTTCAAACCATAATATCAGTTTCTGCTCGGATTATATTCCACAGTTTAAGTCTAAAACTCAATTTTTCTGAAAATTATGATCCAGTCGTATCCAACTCTTCTCAAATTTTCCCATAAATCCATTGTTTGTCAAAACAGTGGATACAGAAAATAATGATATTTTTTAATTATTAATTTCTATCCTAAAGCTCCAGTCCCTGATTTTATTTTCTTGTCCCTGTCTCAGACTCTCCTCCAAAATCAGCCTAGAGACCTCTCCTGCTTCTCTTTTATTAAAAAATAAAACCAGACCAGTTTTTCCTCCAAAATACTAATCCATTTGACCAAACTGAAGTTTAGAGTTTAGCGTTAGCTTAGCTGTGACTTCAGCGTCAGGACGACAATTATCTCCTCAGTCCTGGTTCAGTCCTGGTTCAGTCCTGGTTCAGTCCTGGTTCAACCCGGTCTTCCCTGTCCCCTCAGATCCTCCTGGTGAACGATGAGCCTCCTGAACTGGGCCGGTCTTTGCTGGTCTCTCTGGTTTGTGAGGAGTCCTCTAAAGTCCGGATCAGCGCGGACCACCTCTGGGCCACGGACCGGGACAGCGAAGACCAAAGACTGGTCTACATGTTGGCCCGGACCCCGGTCTTAGGAGAACTACAGAAGTCCGGACTCACTGTAGACCGCTTCTCCCAACAAGACCTGGTCCAAGGATTGGTCTACTACGTCCATACAGGTCCGGGATAGTCCGGGTTTAGTCTTGGTTCCTGGTTAACTCTGGTCTAAATCTGGTCTAACTCTGGTCTAACTCTGGTCTAACCCTGATCTAACTCTGGTCTAACTCTGGTCTAACTCTGGTCTAGTCCTGATCTAACTCTGGTCTAACTCTGGTCTAACTTTGGTCTAACTCTGGTCTAACCCTGGTCTAACTCTGGTCTAACTCTGGTCTAGTCCTGATCTAACCCTGGTCTAACTCTGGTCTAACTCTGGTCTAACCCTGGTCTAACTCTGGTCTAGTCCTGATCTAACTCTGGTCTAACCCTGATCTAACTTTGGTCTAACTCTGGTCTAACTCTGGTCTGGTCCTGATCTAACTCTGGTCTAACTCTGGTCTAACTCTGGTCTAACTCTGGTCTGGTCCTGATCTAACTCTGGTCTAACTCTGGTCTAACTTTGGTCTAACTCTGGTCTAACCCTGGTCTAACTCTGGTCTAACTCTGGTCTAACCCTGATCTAACTTTGGTCTCACCCAGTCTAACTCTGGTCTAACTCTGGTCTAACTCTGGTCTAACTCTGGTCTAACTCTGGTCTAACCCTGATCTAACTTTGGTCTCACCCAGTCTAACTCTGGTCTAACTCTGGTCTAACTCTGGTCTAACTCTGGTCTAACTCTGGTCTAACTCTGGTCTAACTCTGGTCTAACTCTGGTCTAACCCTGGTCTAACTCTGGTCTAACTCTGGTCTAACTCTGGTCTAACTCTGGTCTGGTCCTGATCTAACTTTGGTCTAACTCTGGTCTAACTCTGGTCTAACTCTGGTCTAACTCTGGTCTAACTCTGGTCTAACTCTGGTCTAACCCTGGTCTAACTCTGGTCTAACTCTGGTCTGGTCCTGATCTAACTTTGGTCTAACACTGGTCTAACTCTGGTCTAACTCTGGTCTAACTTTGGTCTAACCCTGGTCTAACTCTGGTCTAACTCTGGTCTCACCCAGTCTAACTCTGGTCTCACCCGGTCTAACTCTGGTCTCACCCGGTCTAACTCTGGTCTCACCCGGTCTAACTCTGGTCTCACCCGGTCTAACTCTGGTCTCACCCAGTCTAACTCTGGTCTCACCCAGTCTAACTCTGGTCTCACTCGGTCTAACTCTGGTCTAACTCTGGTCTCACCCAGTCTAACTCTGGTCTCACCCGGTCTTCAGGAGGGGAGATCGGTCCAGACCCGGTCTTGGACTCGGTGACCCTCATCATCTCTGACGGCGAAGCTGGTGGGACGGACGGCTGTTGCCACGGAGACGCCCCGCCCCCTCCGGTCCCGCTGCACGGCTCACTTCCTGTTTACGACCTGAACGTGACGGTACTTCCTGTCAACGACAAGGCCCCCTCCGTGTCTCTGGGTGAGAGCACCGGAGGTCGTGGGTTCGAATCCCGGTCGCCCCAGACTTTTTACTGAGGTTTCTGGGTTTACTTTAGGGGTCCAATCGAGTTTTATTGCCCCGCAGTAGGACAACAGCAATGTCAATTTTATTTATTAATAATTATTTATTAAAACAACGATCGCTGCCCAAAGGGCTTTACAGGCTCAATATAACAAACACAAAATCAACAAGAAAACAAGTGTGTATTTTGCTTTTAATCTAAGCATTGCATTTTCCAAACTACATCTAGTGGCCAGTGCTGGTACTACACCGTCTAACTTAGAAACGCTCCTTTTGTCCATTTATTTTTCAGTCTGAGCCAAACTAACCATGTGTTTATCACCTCTTTCTTTGTAAAAGCGTCCATCGTTCACTAATTACTGCGTACGTCTGAAAACCCTGAGCGAGTTCAGCTGGATTTAAACAGCTCCTGTTTTAGTGCGACTCTATTCAGAGCTAATTAAATTAATACTAGTCGTAAACGTCTGTCTGAGCCGAAGAATGGTGGGATTAAACTGAGCTCTGACAAAAATCTGCATTTACATAAAGACACAACACATGTTCTGTTTGTTTAATGGACAATAGGTTTAACGCTAAAATAACTCAAAATAAAAAAAGGCTTTATTTAAAGTTAGGAAACATATACAGGTACTTAATTATGATCTAGTATGAGATATGGTGTGTTTTATTCCATGTTTAGTCCTGGATTTGGGTAAAACTCTTGTCTTTATGAAGCTGTCGTCCCATTGTCTCACTTTTTGGCAGCGTTTGTCGAGCCTTGGCACAGCTCTGTCCGTTTCTATTGTGTTTCTGTCGGAGCTGTTTTAAACGTCGACGACAGAGACTCTGTAATCCCTGAACCCTGTCACTCACTCGCTCTGCAATGAGTATTAAAAGCCCATTGCCTGGTTTTTACTGTTTCATTTAGTTTTTCAGTGTAATCTCCTAAAGTTTATTGTAAAAATGAGACCTTAAGACGTGATCTAGTCTTTATAATGAAGGATTTTAATAGATGAGAATGATCAGTCCACAGCAGGATTTTGTCCAATCACAGCTCACTTCAGGTAAAAAGGAGTGCTCCCATTGGTCGACACTGATGTCAACAACGAAGGAACAAGGAAATAAACCAAGGAAATGGGTTATTCTGTTGGAAATACGTCTTATTTTACAGAGAAACAGCTCAAAAAAGATAAAAATAGAGAAACAGCAGCAAATGAAACATGGATAAATGCTTCGATGCAGTGTTTAACTTTGATTTAATGTAATGTATTAGTATTTTGTGGTGAAGGTTTTTTTTTAAATAAAAGATGCAGGAAAGGTTACTGCTGCTGTTGGAGGAGAGTCTGAGACCGGGACAAAAAGACTGCACTGGGTTCTGAAGGTTTCCTTTTGACCAAGAAATTTGGTTTGCCCCTGGTTTCTGTGTTGGTCCAGGTGAGTCTCTGCTGAACGTGGACGAGGGCTCCTCAGTCTGTCTCTGTGGAGGGGTCCTGGGGGCCACAGACCTGGACAGTCCCTCAGAGCAGCTCACCTTCCACTTACAGACCCCGCCCCTCCATGGGTTTATAGAGAACACACTGCCCCCTGCAGGATCGGAGAAGAGCAGCGCCGGGATCCCAGTCGGTCAGTGTCATCCGTTTGAACTGGTTTTAGACGGATTTGAAAAGGTTTTAATTGGATCTGAACAGGTTTTAGTTGGATTTGTGTAGGTTTTAGTTGGATCTGAACAGGTTTTATCGTGTAACGTTTGCCTGACTCATTGTCTGTTGTTTTTTCCCCAGAATCCTTCACTCTGACAGACCTGACGTCCTGCTTCATAAACTACGTCCAGTCGGAGCACAAAGGGGCGGAGCCTACGGTGGATCAGCTGACTCTGTTTGTGACTGACGGCCTCCATGACTCCGCCCCCGTCGCCTTTTACATCATCATCAACCCGACCAATGACGAGACACCGACGCTGCAGCTCAACAACTTCACTGTAAGACCTGTCTAGTCCTGGTTTAGTCCTGGTCTAAACCTGGTTTAGTCCGGGTCTAAACCTGGTCTAAACCTGGTCTTGTGGGTCTTGCTCAGGTTCAGGAGGGCGGTCTTCGTGAGCTGACTCCTCTCTTGTTGGACGCCTTTGACCTGGACGCTCCTCTGGACACGCTGACCTTCTCTGTGCTGCGCCCTCCTCAACATGGCCGCCTCATCAATGCCCTCTACAGCCCTGAGACCGGACCAGGACCAGGACTGAGACCAGGACCGAGACCAGGACCAGGACCGAGACCAGGACCAGGACTCAGCACCGAGGCCCTCAGTGTCGACGAGTTCACCCTCCAGGAGCTCAGGCAAGGTACAGACCTGGTTTAGTCCTGGTTTAGTCCTGGTTTACTAATGGTTTAGTCCTGGTTCAGTCCTGGTTCAGTCCGGTCTCTCCTCAGGTCTGAAACTGGTCTACGTCCACGATGACTCAGAGACTCTGCAGGACTTTCTGGAGCTGAGTTTGTCCGACGGAGTTCACTCTGTTCGGGGCTCGGCCTTCGTCACGGTCCTGCCTCTGGACGACCAGACCCCAGTCCTCCTCAGGTACCGACCAAAACCCGGGTTAGACCGACCAAAACCCGGGTTAGACCGACCAAAACCCAGGTTAGACCGATGAAAATCCGGGTTAGACCGACCGAAACCCGGGTTAGACCGACCAAAACCCGGGTTAGACCGACAAGAGGAGGAGAACATGTGTTTTCGCTGTAGAGACAGTTAGAGCAGGTCCGAGCTCTGCCCCGAGGCCTTCGAGCAAACGGTGCAGTGGACGGTTAAATGAGTCGCTCACATGTGAACAGAGTCAGTGAAGCACACACGGAGCCACATGTCACTCACAGGTTACACCCCCTCAGACCCCCACAGTCCCACAAACCCCCTCAGACCCCCACAGTCCCCACAAACCCCCTCAGACCCCCACAGACCCCACAAACCCCCTCAGACCCCACAAACCCTCAGACCCTTCCCCACAAACCCCTCAGACCCCCACAGACCCCACAAACCCCCTCAGACCCCCACAGTCCCCACAAACCCCACAAACCCCCACAGTCCCCTTCAGACCCTTCAGACTCTTCTTCTTCTTTTATTTTTTGTCGTGTTTCACCAAAACTCAGACAGTCATTTCCATCTCACCTCAACTCACTCTTTTTTTCAGTTCCATAAAACAATGCTGACAAAACCTGCAGAATTTGTGATGGAAATGACACAAAATATTAATTATATAAAACATAAATAAATGACAGGTGATTGTAATAAAGTTAAATAAAATTAAGGGGGAAAAAATCTTTAAAAAATTATTCTGAAGTGAATATAGGGTGTTTGAAAATGATTTCCTTGATTTTTCTCTTGCTGCAGTGGAGAACACTTGTGCAGTATGTTGTTTTTTTAGGGTTTTTTTGGGCCACAAAACGAACAAATAGAGGTTTCAATCTCTTTGGTCACGGCTGTTCGTGTGTGTATCGAGCAGGTGTACTGCATATCCATTCATCTAAAAGCTCAATCAGAGGGAAGAATAAATATTGTTAAATACATTATTTTAAAAAAAGATTCAACATTAATCAAAATGGAGGAAAATGCAGATGCCACAAAAACTCAAAACATAAACAGCAATAATTTAAGCAGTGTTCTACATTTCCAAAAGTTGAGCTGAGGAATAGCTGAAGGTTTGTTTTATTATTATTTAAAAAATTAAATAAAGTCAAAAAGTTGAAATGGCTGAACTTTGATCTGCCATTCGTTTTAATGGGACTCATTTACCATTGATTTTAATAGGACTCATTCATTTTAAATAAGAACAAAAGCTGTGAGTAACTTTAAAGGCACAGATAATTCCCAGAACATGAGTGAATAAAACATTAAAACAGCTGAAGTTTCATCCAGTGGTGTGTGTTTTTTCTGATTCGGTGAGTTTTTGGCTCCGACTGAAGTGGTTTTGTTAAATCTGTGAAGTGGAAGGAACACGAGGCTCTGGCAGCTGTCGCGCCTCCGTTTGTCTCCGGTTTATTCCGTGTTTTGTCCCGTGTTTTGGGCGCGTCCCGTCGGATTGTCGTGTGGAGGACGCGGCAGATGGTCAAACCCCAGAGCGACACCAGCCTCCACATCAGTCCTCCAAACTCCGAACGCACCTGAACGCCTCCGAACTGCTCCTGGAACGTCATGTGACAAGTGTCGACCAATGGGAGCGCTCCTTTTTGGAGCATGTGATTGTCCAAGGTTTTCTGTTCCTGAATAGAGGTTCTCATCTATTACAATCACTTACAATAAACAGGAGATGGATCAGAAAGACTGTTTTTACACAAATAAATATAAATAAATAAACTATTGGGTTTTATCTATTTTCACAACGAGAAGAACAAATATCAGTCTGTGTAAGTGGTTTTAGTTGGACTTTAGCAGGTTTTAACAGATCCCAGCTTAAGTTTCAGCCTCATTTTGTTGGTGTTTACAGGAACGTGGGTCTGGAGGTGGACTCTGGGCAGCGCAGGGTCATCTCCAGCGTTTCTCTCGAGGCTGAAGACTTAGACACTGGTCCAGACCAGGTCTACTTCGTCCTCAATACTGCGCCCAGACTCGGAACGCTGCAGAGAAAGGTACGTCTCTGAGTCTGAAGACCGTCCAAACCAAAATCTAAACTGTTGTCATGGAGTGAATATGGATCTAATGGATCATAACCACTTCTAGATTGATTTTTCAATGGATTTAGTTGGACTTTATCAGGTTTTACATGGACTATGATCAGCTGGAACCTGGTTTTTAAAGGTTTGGGGTGAATGTGAATGCACCATAAACAGATGTAGACAGGTTTAAGTGGGTTTTAGTTGGACTTAAAGAGGTTTAATAAGAATTTTATGGGTTGAGATCAAATAGGGGTAGGTTTTAGTCAGATTTTTAACCGGTTTTCCATAGATTGTAACCAGATTTAGAAGGATTTGAAGTGGTTTTAGTTAGACTTTAACCAGTTTAAGTGGATTTGGTTGGGTCTTAACCAGATGTGGACGTGTAATAAATGGATTTAGTCTGACTTTTTACAGGTTAGAGCACATTTAAAAGAGTTAGAACTAGATTTGGCTTGATTTTTAATGAAAACCATGAGATAACAAGACAAAACCAGGACTAAACCAGGACTAAACCAGGACTAAACCAGGACTAAACCTGGTCTAAACCAGGTCTAAACCAGGACTAAACCAGGTCTAAACCAGGTCTAAACCAGGTCTAAACCAGGACTAAACCAGGTCTAAACCAGGACTAAACCAGGACTAAACCAGGTCTAAACCAGGTCTAAACCTGGTCTAAACCAGGTCTAAACCAGGACTAAACCAGGACTAAACCAGGTCTAAACCAGGTCTAAACCAGGACTAATCCTGAAGGCTGTGTTTCTCCAGAACGGCTCTGATTGGTCGGTGCTGTCTCCGGGTCAGAACTTCTCTCAAAGTGATGTGGAGATGAACCGTTTGTGGTACGTCCACACTCCTCCCGCCGTCACCGTGGCTACGGGAGACAGCGCCGTCACCGTGGGAACGGAGTCAGGGGTCAAGGGTCCAGACAGTTTCCGCTTCACTCTGAGCGACCTCCACAACGAGTCTCCGGGTCAGACGTTCTACATCTCCATCAGAACCAGACTCAGAGGTGCCTCACAAACAATACTCAATAAATAATCTATCATTGATCAATAATTAGAAAATAATGAAAACACACGTGAGCATATGAAGACAGGTCTAGACCTGGTTTAGACCTGGTTTAGACCTGGTTTAGACCTGGTTATATCTGGTTTAGTCCTGATTTAGTCCTGGTTTAGTCCTGGTTTAGTCCTGGTTTAGACCTGGTTTAGTCCTGGTTTAGTCCTGGTTTAGACCTGGTTTAGTCCTGGTTTAGTCCTGGTTTAGTCCTGGTTTAGTCCTGGTTTAGACCTGGTTTAGTCCTGGTTTAGTCCTGGTTTAGTCCCTGTTCGTGGTCTAAGCCGGTCTCGGAGGCTCCAGGCTCATGTTTAATTCAGGTTGGTTTGGGGCCAGCGTGCGGTGGTCCTTCTGTCCGGGGCCCGACTGGAGCCGAGGTGAGAACGACAGGGCCCCGGGACCACTCTGGGCATGAATTATTCACTCTGGGGTCTATGGTACATGACAGGACCGAACCTGGACTAAACCTGGTCTAAACAAGGACTAAACCAGGTCTAATCCAGGATTAATTTAATGCATTTTAAATGATAATAAAACACTTAATTTGTTTAATTTTACAGTTTTACAGTTTTTAAAAAGGTCTTTGAAACTTGACGTCTTGCTTTTGACCCCTGACCTCTGACCCCAGGGGAGCTGCAGCTGCTGACCCGTCCGGTGCGTCTGGGCGAGGGCCAGAGGTTCGTCCTGAACACGGACGCGCTGTTGGCCTGGGACTCGTCCGGACTTCCCCAGGACCTGGTCTACACGGTGACGGTCCCGCCTCGGCGCGGCCTCGTTAGCCTCGTTAACCGGCCCGGCGTCGCCATGGCAACCTTCACCCAGCTGGACGTGAGCGCGCAGCGGCTCAGCTACACGCACGACAACAGCCACGAGCACGACAGCGACTCCTTCAGGTCAGACCTGGAACTCCTCCAGTCAAGACGGGTTTAAAGGGTCTCAGACTCTTTTTAGTTTTAGCTGGACTTTATCAGGTTTTACGTGGACTATAATTAGAACCTGATTCAAACAGAAGTTTAGTGGACTGTAAGTAAACGTAGACAATGAGGTGACTATTTGTCAAAAATCAAACTAAATCAAAATCAATCAAATTGATTTATTGATTTATTCGTTTATTTATTTGTTTGTTTATTTATTTATTCGTTTATTTATTCGTTTATTTATTTATTTGTTTGTTTGTTTGTTTGTTTGTCAGGACCATGAACAGAAAACACTGAACGAAGGGTAAAGACTGAAGTGTTCTGGTTCATTTGTAGAAACATTTAAACATGGACATAAATAAATAAAGTCAGATATTTTCATCTGAAACATTAAGAAGAAGATAAGAGTCAATGCTGCGTTTCTTCAAATACATTTGTGATTTTGGAGAAATCTCTCAAATTTGTGTTGGACTTTAATCCAGTTGGAGCTTGTTTCGTTCTGTGACGTCTTCTGAAGGAAAATGAGAAATACTACAACTCTAGTAAACAATATTCAAATACTAATAAACAAAAATAACACAAATATTACTAATAGCTCCTAGGATGGTTTTACGTGGTTTTTAGTTGGACTTAAAGAGGTTTAATCAGAATTTCTTTGGCTCTAATCAGATGTGGTTTTAGTCAGATTTGAACCGGACCCGGAGGACTTCCCTGGAGACCAGCTGGTCTTGGACACGGTTCAGTCTCAGTTCTTGGCCCCGGACCCAGACCCAGCGCCGGGACCTGTTCTGATCTGGTCCTGAGACCGGGCCAACGCTTGGCTCTGGTCTGGGTCTGGTCCAGAGGGGTTTGGTCTGGCTCCGAAAACAGAGGTCAGGTCTGAGCCAAGACCTGGACTGAGACCGAGTCACATGACCCCGGCTTCATTCACACTTTATTCACATTTATACGTTTGGAAAGAATTCAATACAAGCTCACAAACTGGAAATGGATTCAACAAATAAATATTAAAACACATCTAAAAATAAATATAATAAATAATAATAAAATAAATAATAATATCTAAAAATAAATATAATAAATAATGAAATAAATAAATAATAATATCTAAAAATAAATATTATAATAAATAATAATAAAATAAATAAATAATACTATCTAAAAATAAATATAATAAATAATAATAAAATAAATAATAATATCTAAAAATAAATATTATAATAAAATAAATAAATAATACTATCTAAAAATAAATATAATAAATAATAATAAAATAAATAATATCTAAAAATTAAAAGCTCACGAGAAATGAGATATTCTCGATGCATTTGAAGAGATACGTTTACCATTCCAGACCAGAACCAGACCAGGTCCAGATCCAGATCCAGACCAGAACTAGAACCAGAACCAGAACCAGAACCAGACCAGAACCAGAACCAGAACCAGAACCAGACCAGATCCAGAACCAAAAAATACATTTGGATCCTCTCTATTTCTTGCTTTTAGAGAGTCTTCTTGACCAAGTAGAGGATGCTATATTTTATGGTGTCATTTTGTGGCGTTAGTTTGGTTCAATCAGGACTGAACCAGGTCCAGACCAGGACTAAACCAGGACTAAACCAGGTCCAGACCAGGACTAAACCAGGACTAAGGGGGCTTGTGTCAGACCCAGAAGAACTAACAGCTTTTCTCTTTATTTCTCTCCAGTTTCGTGGTCTCTAACGGGGTCTCGTCTCGCGGCGGGACCCTCGTCTTCCACATCGAGCTCTCGGACCGAGTCCCTCCGACCCTCGCGGTGAACTCCGGCCTCAGACTCGGGGACGGCTCGGAGGCGGCGGTCCTCGGCAGAGACCACCTGCTCCTGACCGACCCCGACACTCCGGCGGCGAACCTGACGTACGAGGTGGTGGTCCGGCCCCTGTACGGGACCCTGCTGCTCCGAGGACTGCCCCTGCCCCGGACCCGGCCCCGCTTCACTCAGACCGACCTGGACCGAGGCGCCGTGAGCTACAGACGCGGCCGGAGCCCGGCGCTCATCGACAGGTTCCACTTCCTTCCGTCGGACGGGACCAACCCGGGCTTCATCGAGTTCGGACGACTCCGCTCGGACCCGGCCGTCTTCAACATCCAGGTCTGAATCACACCGGGTTTGGTTTGTTTCCGTCACCAGAGTCTGGGGTTAGGGTTGTCTTTGGGAGAAATCTAACACTCAGATCTCTAAAGCTGCTGCCCACACTCTGTTGTTCTGTAAAAGATCTGTCTCTGTGAACCCTGCAGTATTTAAATATAGTGACTGTGTTTGGTCCCGGGACTAAGACCATCTCCACAGTTCTATCAGTGTTCATGTGTAGATGATGGTTTACTGCAGAGTTTATGAACAGATTTAAGAGCACAGTGTCAAAATGAACATTTAACAATACACACATTATCTACAGTCATTTGTAAATAGTGCAGTTCTTTAGTGTAATCCATAAAGTGCAAACATTATAAAATGAACAGCACGAAGTCCCTGAAATAGTCAAAAGTATGTCCATTTAAAATAAAATAGACTTTTATTTACAATTTAATCCAAAAAGAAAGGACCATCTCTGTGTTTAAAAGAAAAAAGAGAGCGTTTGAGAAATGGATCTGAGCGAGAACAGTGAGAAGCAGCAGGATTGTACTGCCATCCAGTGGATGAAAGCTGAACTACACTTTTACTGTTCTCAGACAATATGGACTAAACTGGTCCAAACGGTCTGAACTTTAAACCTGCCTCCTTTAAAACAATTCACTGAGAAACAACTAAAACAATCAACATTATAAACAGTTTTGTCCAGATATAACCAGTTAAAACCAACTTAAAACCTGTTAAAACTAAATAAAACCCCTTCAAATTCAGTTATTACCAGATCATTACTCATTAAAGTCCAACTAAGGCTGCCTTGAACCAAAACAAATCAGGTTGTCCAAATAAAACCTCTTTAAAAACCATTTAAGTCTTGTTATAACCAGTTTAAGTCCAACTAAAACCTCTGGTTGTTATCAGTTTGAATCCGTCCAAAACCTCTTTTTTCCGTCCTGCAGGTGGAGCGCGTGGACCGATCCGTCCCCAGCCTCGTCTCCAGACTCAGCCCCAGCTCAGTCACGGATCTGGGCTCGGGTCGGTTCGGTTTAGTCCTGGACAGTTCTCACCTCCAGGCCTCGGACCCGGACTGTGACGACGAGGAGCTGACCTTCACCATCAGCAGAGAACCACGCTTCGGACACTTAGAGAACACTCTGACGGGTACAACCTACAAACCCAAATAACTCAAATGATCTGTCACTTTTTATTAGTATAATAATAGTATATATATATATATACATATATATATATATATTAGTATATAATAATAGCAACAATAAACTGCAATTTTTCCTCCAAAATACTAATACATTTCACCAAACTGAAGTTTAGCATTAGCTTAGCGTTAGCTTAGTGTTAGCTTAGCTGTGACTTCAGCACCAAGATTTTCTGTTCCTGAATAGAGGTTCTCATCTATTACAGTCCCTTATGATAAACACTTGATGGCATCAGAAAGACTGTTTTTTTGTTGTATGTTTGTTTGTTTGTTTTTACAAATTATTGATTTTACAATAAACTTTTTGGGTTCAAACCATTTTCACAACAAGCAGAAAACTATCAGCTAGAGTCTGTTCACTCTTGTGAATAAATATCATGAACTCATCTTGAGGACTCTCCTGTCCTTTTCTGTCTCAGGTTCGTACATTAAAGGACGCTTCACTCAGAGAGACATTAACCACAGAGCCGTAGTTTATGTACTTCCTGTCGACGTCGAAGTCACCAACGACAACTTCCTGTTTATCCTCTCGGACCCGACAGGAAACAGCCTCACTCCACAGAGGTTAGTCCTGGACCAGACCTGGTTTAGTCGTGGTTTAGTGCTGGTCTAACCCGGTCTGTCCTCAGTCTAGACCTGTCCTGGTCCCGTGTGGAGCTGTCTGCGTCCTGTTACAGAACCTGTGAGACCTCCGGGACTCTGCAGATCCAGGTCCAGCGCAGCGGCTCCAGCTCCGAACCCGCTTTTGTCGCTGTTCAGGTAAAGACCGGACCCATGTCCACCTGTTTACTCCTGTTGGTCACTTCCTGTTTCCTGTTTCTGACTTCCTGTTTCCTGCTGAAGGTGGAGGAGGGCACAGCTAAAGTGGGCAGAGACTTCACTCACAGCTCAGCGGCTCTGATCCAGTTCGACCCAGGTCCGATTCGTATTGAGTTTTGTTTTGTTTTGTTGTTTCGTCTCATGTTTTGTTTTGTTGTTTCGTCCGGACTCAGGAGTGAAGCTGAAAACCTGGAGCGTGTTTCCGATCGACGACGGTTTGGAGGAAAACCACGAGTCCTTCAGCGTTTTCCTGAAAAACCCCAGAAACGCTGTCCTCGGACCAAGAACCACGGCTCGAGTCGAGATCCTGGATCCACGAGAAGGTCCAGAAAAATTAATTTAGTTATAGTCTGAACCAGGTCTGAACCAGGTCTGAACCAGGTCTGAACCAGGTCTGAACCAGGTCTAAACCAGGTCTGAACCAGGTCTGAACCAGGTCTAAACCAGGTCTGAACCAGGTCTGAACCAGGTCTGAACCAGGTCTGAACCAGGTCTAAACTAGGACTCTCTTGTTCAGGCCGGTGTGATCCAGATTCGGTTTTGGACTCAGACCACTATCTTCCTCCTGAGGTCCCTCCAAAACCAGATCCAGGACCAGAGGAAGACCTTGACCCGGTGACGGACATCGAGACCGAGCTGATCTTTGAGACTGACTCTCGGACTCCGCCTCGAGGGGACGTCCCGGACCGAGACCCGTACCAGGACTACACCCAGAGAGACCAGGCCTGGTACCAGGACCTGAGGCAGACCCAGTACCAGACCCAGGACCTGAGGCAGACCCAGGACCAGACCCAGGACCTGAGGCAGACCCGGTACCAGACCCAGGACCTGAGGCAGACCAATGCCCAGACCCAGGACCTGATGCAGACCCAGGACCAGACCCAGGACCTGAGGCAGACCCGGTACCAGTCGGTCCAGCACCACCGAGACCAAGACCGAGGGCTCAGGGTGAGTCAGAGCAGCTACAGATCCTCTGGAGTCCATCAAGACCAGGACCTAGACTAGGACCAGGACTGAGACCAGGACTATAACGGAGACGAAGACCAGGACCTAGACTAGGACCAGGTGGGGACTAGTGCCCCCTGCTGGACAGATACAGAGGGTTTAAACTCAACACCAGGAGTTTTTTACAGTGAAATCTCCAGCTTGTTTTTACTGTGGCTCCTCTCACTTTTAACAACATTATTAAGCATTTATGTGTGTTTTTGTTGGTGACAGGTCCATGTGTCGACAGAGAAGAGGCCTGACAGAGTCTGGACGGTACGTTTACTGCTTGTCTCCATTATTTGAGTTTATTATTACATTTTTACTTTATTCCAGTGTATTGTGTTGTATTGTGTGGCTCTGTGCAGTTCCACAGCCTGACGCCTCTGAGACTGGAGCAGATACAGACAGAGTTCCCTCTCAGAGACTCACCTCAACTACAACCACAACTACGACCAGAACTACGACCGGAACTACGACCGGAACTACGACCGGAACTACGACCGGAACTACGACCGGAACTACGACCAGAACTACAGCCAGAACTACGACCAGAACTACGACCAGAACTACAGCCAGAACTACGACCAGAACTACGACCAGAACTACGACCAGAACTACAGCCAGAACTACGACCAGAACTACGACCAGAACTACAACCAGAACTGCAACCGCAAAAGGTAGGACTCCATTTTTGGTCCCACTGCATTAAACAAATCCAACTAAAACCTGTTCAGATCCATCTAAAACCTGTTCAGATCCATCTAAAACCTGTTCAGATCCACCTAAAACCCGTTCAAATCCACCTAAAACCCGTTCAAGCCCATCTAAAACCTGTTTAAAGTGTGCTGACCATAAACAGGAGTCATTCATCTTTATTGATATATTTTTACCTGTGTGTTTGAACAGAGCACTAAAGCGGTGGGTGGGTGGTGTCCCAGCGGGTGGAGTCACCACAGGGGGCGCTGTTTCCTCCTGAGTCCGTCCGTGGCCTCGTGGAGCAGCGCAGACCGGACCTGCTCCCTCAGGTTCAACAGCAGCTTGTCCAGGGTTCAGTCCAAACGGGAGCTGCCCTGGCTCTGGAGGTTCACCGGGAAGACGCCATTTTGGATCGGTCTGTAGCAGTTTCTTCTTCTGTTGTTTTTAAAGGACCCTCTGTTGGTCTTTTATCAGGTCTTTGTTTCGGTCTGGACCCGGTCTGGACCCGGTCTAAAGCCTGTGTGTGTTTTCTGAAGCAGACGGTGATGTGCTGACTCAGCCCGGACCGAAGGGGGCGCTGTCGGACCCCGGCTCCCACTGTGTCCTGATCCAGAACCTGAAAACCTGGGTCAGAACCAACTGCTCCTCAGAGACAGAGCACGCCTTTATCTGCTCCAGACCCGGACAAGACCGGGACTAGACCGGGACTAGACCAGGACTGAACCGGGTCTAGACCGGGTCTAGACCATGACTGGACCGGGACTAGACCGTGACTGGACCGGGACTAGACCGGGACTAGACCGGGACTGGACCGGGACTGAACCGGGTCTAGACCGGGTCTAGACCATGACTGGACCGGGACTAGACCGGGTCTAGACCAGGACTAGACCGGGACTAGACCGGGTCTAGACCGGGTCTAGACCGTGACTAGACCCGGACTAGACCAGGACTAGTCCGGGACTAGACCCGGACTAGACCCGGACTAGACCAGGACTAGACCGGGACTAGACCGGGACTAGACCCGGACTAGACCTGGACTAGACCAGATCCAGACCGTGACTAGTTTATTTTATTGTTTATTTAATGCTGTACATTAATGTCATATTTTTTCATAATAAAGATCTGGAAGCTTTCTGTCATTTTATTATTTTGAAAAAAATATCAAAGTTGGTTGTAATTTATTAAATGTATTCTAAAACCATACCTGTTCAGATCCAACTAAAACCTGTTCAGATCCAACTAAAACCTGTTCAGATCCAACTAAAACCTGTTCAGATCCAACTAAAACCTGTTCAGATCCAACTAAAACCTGTTCAGATCCAACTAAAACAATAATTCTTATTAAAGATGAAGACGTTGACGTGGAACAAAATGGCGGCTGTGTTGACCTTTCCCTAAAGCCTCTGACCTCTGACCCCGTGTGTGTTTGAGTAACAACAGCTTCAGGACAAAAGGTGGGAAAAGGAAATATGTTTTTAACAAACTGTAAATTTGTGCAAATAGAGTTTTATGAAACACCTGAGACTCTCCTGATTCTGATTAAATCAGGTCTAAACCAGGACTAAACCAGGTCTAAACCAGGACTAAACCAGGACTAAACCAGGTCTAAACCAGGACTAAAACAGGTCTAAACCAGGTCTAAACCAGGAGTAAACCAGGTCTAAACCAGGTCTAAACCAGGACTAAACCTGGTCTAAACCTGGCCTAAACCAGGACTAAACCAGGACTAAACCAGGACTAAACCAGGTCTAAACCAGGTCTTTCCAGTTTCAGATGAAATGTTATAAATAAATGAATAAAACAGAGTAAACATTTCTGTGAAAAGAGGAGTTTCCTCAAATATTTAAAGTAAACAGAGCGAGGTCCTGAGGCTGGTCGCAGCTCCATAAAAACCCGAGCCTGGCCGGAGCCCGATACTTCTCTGAGTCCGGCTCCGACCGACCTGACGATGACGAAGATGATGAAGGCGATGAAGATGATGAAGGTGGCTCTGGGCCTGCTCCTGATGATGATGATGCTCTGCTCCTCCTCTTCCTCAGCTCAGAAACTCTGCAGGAACAGACCCCTGCTCCTCAACATCCTGGGGGCAAAGGCCATGAGGGTCAGGGTCAAAGGTCGACCTGCTGAGCTCTACGTGAAGGTAAGCACGGGGGAGGAAGGAGGGAGGAGACAAGGAGAGAGGAGAGGAGAGAGGAGAGGAGAGAGGAGAGGAGAGAGGAGAGAGGAGAGGAGAGAGGAGAGGAGAGAGGAGAGGAGAGAGGAGAGGAGAGAGGAGAGGGAGAGGAGAGAGGAGAGGGGAGAGGAGAGGAGAGAGGAGAGGAGAGAGAGAGAGAGGAGGGAGAGAGGAGAGGAGAGGGAGAGAGGAGAGAGGAGAGGAGAGGGGAGAGGGGGAGAGGGAGGGAGAGGAGAGAGAGGAGAGGAGAGAGGAGGAGGAGGGGGAGGAGAGAGGGGGGGGGGAGAGGAGAGAGAGGAGAGAGGAGAGGAGGGAGGGGGGGGAGAGAGAGAGAGAGAGAGGAGAGGAGAGAGGAGAGGAGAGAGGAGAGAGGAGAGAGGAGAGGAGAGGAGAGGAGAGGAGAGAGGAGAGGAGGAGAGGAGAGAGGAGACAGGAGAATCCTTTTCTGCTGCAGTACCTCAAGTGGCCACTAATGTCAGCAGAGAACAGGGGGCGGGGCTTATCCAGATCTATCTTCATTATTACTGGTTCCTACTGTTTTCTTCAGACGTTTTGTCGTTCTATTTATATTCTGTTCAGAGACGTTCAGAGACGTCTGGTTTTGACTGAACTGTGAGTGTTTCCGTCTCAGGTGATTCACCCCAAAAACACCTGGACGACACCTGCGAGACTCGGCCCGGCTCCGTTCTGGGACAAGTCCTACCTCGTCAGCTTCCCCAGGAATCTGAAGCTGGAGGTCTGGAACAAGAGCCAGAACTCGAGGGTGGGAGGGTGTCGCCTCAGACGCATCAGCACGACTCAGAAGAACCACGTGTCCAGGTGTTCCTTCGGCCGAGGCAAAGGCACGCTGTATTACCAGTACATGTGTCTGCTCTGAGCGCCTGACGCCCCGCAAATAAACCACAAATAAACCACAAATAAACCACAAATAAACCACAAATAAACCACAAATAAACCACAAATAAACCACAAATAAAGGTTTACAAACGAGTCCAGTGGTTTCTGGTTTTATTGATTTCCTGAAGCAGAGATGTTCAGGTTTAGGACTCAGACCCGTCTTGGGACAATTCTATAAAAGTCTTGGTCTAGAACTCATTTTGACTCTGACTTGTCTTAGTCTCAGACTTAAAGACCAACCAAGACATAAAAATAAAACCCAAACTCATGAAACATCAGTAAAAACATTAAAATACAAATAAAATCAAATTAAATGAATCAAATACATACAACACAAACATCTCCCACTGTGTTAAAGTCCATGAGTCTGGACTTGGACTGGACTTGGACTAACTCTGGATTTTCAGTCTCAGAAGCTGGTTCACTTTCCCTGGAGGTAGGTCTCTGTAAAAACTTACTCTAAACTGACTCTGGAGCAGGTTCAGATCCAGAAAGAGGATAGAAACACACACACCGACCAATCAGAGACGAGAAACACAACCACCGACCAATCAGAGACGAGAAACACAACCACCGACCAATCAGAGACGAGAAACACACACACCGACCAATCAGAGACGAGAAACACAACCACTGACCAATCAGAGACGAGACACACAACCACCGACCAATCAGAGACGAGACACACAACCACCGACCAATCAGAGACGAGAACACACACACCGACCAATCAGAGACGAGAAACACACCACCGACCAATCAGAGACGAGAAACACACCACCGACCAATCAGAGACGAGAACACAACCACCGACCAATCAGAGACGAGAAACACACCACCGACCAATCAGAGACGAGAAACACAACCACCGACCAATCAGAGACGAGAACACAACCACCGACCAATCAGAGACGAGAACACACCACCGACCAATCAGAGACGAGAACACAACCACCGACCAATCAGAGACGAGAAACACACCACCGACCAATCAGAGACGAGAAACACACCACCGACCAATCAGAGACGAGAACACAACCACCGACCAATCAGAGACGAGAACACACCACCGACCAATCAGAGACGAGAACACAACCACCGACCAATCAGAGACGAGAACCACAACCACCGACCAATCAGAGACGAGAACACACCACCGACCAATCAGAGACGAGAACACAACCATCGACCAATCAGAGACGAGAAACACAACCACCGACCAATCAGAGACGAGACACACAACCACCGACCAATCAGAGACGAGAACACACCACCGACCAATCAGAGACGAGACACACAACCACCGACCAATCAGAGACGAGAAACACAACCACCGACCAATCAGAGACGAGAAACACAACCACCGACCAATCAGAGACGAGAAACACAACCACCGACCAATCAGAGACGAGAAACACAACCACCGACCAATCAGAGACGAGACACACACCATCGACCAATCAGAGACGAGAACCACAACCACCGACCAATCAGAGACGAGAACACACCACCGACCAATCAGAGACGAGAAACACAACCACCGACCAATCAGAGACGAGAACACACCACCGACCAATCAGAGACGAGAAACACACCACCGACCAATCAGAGACGAGACACACAACCATTTATCTTTAACTGTCGATTATAAGAGTGTTTATTTAAACCACTTACACTGAACGACCAGGAGGTGGCGCTGCTCATCACTATTAAACATTTATACTACATTATTTATTGTACAACTCTTTGACCTTTACTCATTCTGTGGATTACTTCTATAATATTTTTATATTTTGTAAACTGAGGAGTCTGAGGTTTACTGACATTACTCTGGTTAAGTGTTAAAACAAATCAACACTGTCCAGAAGAGTCCAGAGAAGCAGTTAACTCTGTCTCAGTGTCACAGCAGGACTCTCAGGACGAAGACACAAAAACATCGATAAAAAGTCCTTTGTCTCACTTCAATAAAAGCTCAACATCAGAAACATCTCAGAACTTTGTCTTTTTATCTTTTTAATGTTTCTGTGGATTGTGTCTATTTTGCCAAAGACACATTTCTGCCTTTGTTTACAAAAGAGAGACAATAAAGTTTATTCAATTTGATTTCCTCAGACTTTCTAAACTCACAGATGTTTAATAAAAATTAAGAAAATGAAAAGAATTACTGCTTTATTTTATTGTGGTTAAAACAGATTTATGTAACACTGGACATAACACCGTCTGCATGATTCTGTACAGATATTACAAAAATATCGAAGCCACTGACACATTTTAAGTTAAAATACTACAGTTTTCCAGTAATACAGAAGTTTATTTTCCCACAGGACTTGAACGCAGCATCAGCAAACACAGAACTTCCCTTTGTTTTTATTGAAATGGAGTGATTTTAAAAAGCTCAGTTAGAATCAGCGCTTTTCTGTGGCATCTGTTACTGAGCGGCCGTTTTTCCCACAGAACCTAAACGTAGCATCACACACTGCAGATCTAAAGAAAAAGGAAAGACCAGTGTGGACCAGACCGGACTAAACCTGTTCCAGACCAGTGTGGACCAGACCGGACTAAACCTGTTCCAGACCAGTGTGGACCAGACCGGACTAAACCTGTTCCAGACCAGTGTGGACCAGACCGGACTAAACCTGTTCCAGACCAGTGTGGACCAGACTAAACCTGTTCCAGACCAGTGTGGACCAGACCGGACTAAACCTGTTCCAGACCAGTGTGGACCAGACCAGACTAAACCAGGTGCTGCTCCTGTCTGCTTCTCCAAACCATGACCTGCTGCAGTGGAAACTCTGACACACTTTTATTAAACACTGTCCTGTTAATAAAGTTTAAAACGTAGTGATTTTGTGGCTCAGTAGTTTAATTAGACTCCGTTTTATTGGACAAAGCCCTTTTTTAGGCAGTTCCTGGCTTTAGCTGTGTTTTCATCAGCTTCTTGTCCGTTTTTCGTGCGTTTTTTGTCTGTTACTCGTCAGTTTCTCGTGTGTTTTGTGAGTTTTTCGTCCGTTTTTTGTGTGTTTTGTCAGTTTATCGTCCGTATTTCATCCATTCCTCGTCAGTTTCTCGTCCGTTTCTCGTGTGTTTTGTCCGTTTCTTGAGTGTTTTGTCTGTTTTTTGTATGTTATTTGTCCGTTTCTTGTGCGTTTTGTCTGTTTTTCGTGTGTGTTTTGTCCGTTTCTCGTGTGTTTTGTCTGTTTTTCGTGTGTTTTTTGTCCGTTTCTTGAGTGTTTTGTCTGTTTTTCGTGTGTTTTTTGTCCGTTTCTTGTGCGTTTTGTCTGTTTTTCGTGTGTTTTTTGTGTGTTTTTCGTCCGTTTCTCGTGCGTTTTTCATCTGAGGATCTTGTGGAACGGATGCAGCGGCAGCGTCGACGTAAACGCTCGAATGTTGATGATGGGCGTGGCCTGCTGTAACCATGGCGACGAGGCTGGCAGGAAGGTGAGTTCACTGACCTCTCCGTAGGACGACACGGGAGCGCCGTCGGAGGTCTCGACGCTGGGCTCCGACGAGTCGCTCTCCTCAGCGCCGAAACCTACGACCTGCAGCGAACACACCACAGACACGAGACATTCACTACTGTTTAAATCCATCTAAAACCTGTTCAAATCCATCTAAAACCTGTTTTAATCCATCTAAACCTGTTTAAATCCATCTAAACCTGTTTAAATCCATCTAAAACCTGTTCCGTTTTACTCACGTGAACGCTGAGTTTGCGGTCGTCCTGTCGGTGCTCGTTGAACCAGGAAACCAACTCGTCCTGAGTGAACCTCTTCAGAGCCTCGATCTGTGGCACAGGAAACCGTCAGAATAAAAGCACATGACTGCAGCAGAGGAAACCGTCAGAATAAAAGCACACGGCTGCAGCAGAGGAAACCGTCAGAATAAAAGCACACGGCTGCAGCAGAGGAAACAGTCAGAATAAAAGCGTACGGCTCTGACCTCTCTGAAGATCCGGTCGAAGAGGTACTGCTGGGTCACGACCTCGAACCAGTTGCGGTCCACTTCCTCTCCCAGGTGAGCGTCCTCGCACTGCTTCAGTTTGACCAGAGCCGTCACCTGCGTCTCGAAGGCGTCCGCGCTCAGAGACGACAGCCGCTCGCCGAAACTCTGCAGGAACGCCTCGATCTTAGACTCCACGTACTCGGAGCTGGACACGGGACCAGGACAGACTCAGCGTTAGTCCTCAGCAGACCACAGACTCACCTGGACTCAACAAGACTCACCTGGACTCAACAAGACTCACCTGGACTCAACAAGACTCACCTGGACTCAACAAGACTCACCTGGACTCAACAAGACTCTCCTGGACTCAACAAGACTCTCCTGGACTCAACAAGACTCTCCTGGACTGAACAAGACTCACCTGGACTGAACAAGACTCTCCTGGACTCAACAAGACTCTCCTGGACTGAACAAGACTCTCCTGGACTGAACAAGACTCACCTGGACTGAACAAGACTTTCCTGGACTCACCCGGACTCTCCTGGACTGAACAAGACTCTCCTGGACAGAACAAGACTCACCTGGACTCACCTGGACTCAACAAGACTCTCCTGGACTCAACAAGACTCTCCTGGACTGAACAAGACTCACCTGGACTGAACAAGACTCTCCTGGACTCAACAAGACTCTCCTGGACTGAACAAGACTCACCTGGACTGAACAAGACTCTCCTGGACTCAACAAGACTCTCCTGGACTGAACAAGACTCTCCTGGACTGAACAAGACTCTCCTGGACTGAACAAGACTCACCTGGACTGAACAAGACTCTCCTGGACTCAACAAGACTCTCCTGGACTGAACAAGACTCTCCTGGACAGAACAAGACTCACCTGGACTCACCTGGACTCAACAAGACTCACCTGGACTCTCCCGGACTCACCTGAACTTGGTGGCCTGTGTCTCCACGGTGATGGAGAATCCCAGGACCCCTGAAGTGTTCCTGCAGGTGGGGTACACCTGGTACCTGAACACAACACAGACTTTAGACCAGGTCCAGGTCCAGGTCAGGTTTAAGTCTGGACTTGGACCGACCCCAGAGTCTCTTTGGTTCTGAGGAAGTCGAAGCACGGCTCCTCCAGGTGCATCTGCAACGGTTCAGCACGGACTTCATCAGGATTTATCAGGATTTATCAGGATTTATCAAAAGAACAGATAAACTCACCACCATCAGCTCCATCAGAGCGTGTTCCCTCAGGTTCTTCAGCCCCGACTGGAACGAGACAGAAACCACCTAAAACCTGTTCAAATACTACTAGAACCTGTTCAAATCCACCTAAAACCTGTTCAAATAGTACTAGAACCTGTTCAAATACTCCTAAAACCTGTTCAAATCCACCTAAAACCTGTTCAAATACTCCTAAAACCTGTTCAAATACTCCTAAAACCTGTTCAAATACTACTAGAACCTGTTCAAATACTCCTAGAACCTGTTCAAATACTCCTAAAACCTGTTCAAATACTCCTAAAACCTGTTCAAATACTACTAGAACCTGTTCAAATCCACCTAAAACCTGTTCAAATACTACTAGAACCTGTTCAAATACTACTAGAACCTGTTCAAATACTCCTAAAACCTGTTCAAATACTACTAGAACCTGTTCAAATCCACCTAAAACCTGTTCAAATACTACTAGAACCTGTTCAAATACTCCTAAAACCTGTTCAAATACTCCTAGAACCTGTTCAAATACTACTAGAACCTGTTCAAATACTCCTAAAACCTGTTCAAATACTCCTAAAACCTGTTCAAATACTCCTAAAACCTGTTCAAATACTACTAGAACCTGTTCAAATACTCCTAGAACCTGTCAATACTCCTAAAACCTGTTCAAATACTCTAAAACCTGTTCAAATACTACTAGAACCTGTTCAAATACTACTAGAACCTGTTCAAATCCACCTAAAACCTGTTCAAATACTACTAGAACCTGTTCAAATCCACCTAAAACCTGTTCAAATAGTACTAGAACCTGTTCAAATACTCCTAAAACCTGTTCAAATACTACTAGAACCTGTTCAAATACTCCTAAAACCTGTTCAAATACTACTAGAACCTGTTCAAATACTCCTAAAACCTGTTCAAATACTACTAGAACCTGTTCAAATCCACCTAAAACCTGTTCAAATACTACTAGAACCTGTTCAAATCCACCTAAAACCTGTTCAAATACTACTAGAACCTGTTCAAATCCACCTAAAACCTGTTCAAATACTACTAGAACCTGTTCAAATCCACCTAAAACCTGTTCAAATACTACTAGAACCTGTTCAAATCCACCTAAAACCTGTTCAAATCCACCTAAAACCTGTTCAAATACTCCTAAAACCTGTTCAAATACTACTAGAACCTGTTCAAATCCACCTAAAACCTGTTCAAATCCACCTAAAACCTGTTCAAATACTCCTAAAACCTGTTCAAATACTACTAGAACCTGTTCAAATACACCTAAAACCTGTTCAAATACTACTAGAACCTGTTCAAATCCACCTAAAACCTGTTCAAATACTACTAGAACCTGTTCAAATACTCCTAAAACCTGTTCAAATACTACTAAAACCTGTTCAAATACTCCTAGAACCTGTTCAAATCCACCTAAAACCTGTTCAAATACTACTAGAACCTGTTCAAATCCACCTAAAACCTGTTCAAATACTACTAAAACCTGTTCAAATACTCCTAGAACCTGTTCAAATCCACCTAAAACCTGTTCAAATACTACTAGAACCTGTTCAAATACTCCTAAAACCTGTTCAAATACTACTAGAACCTGTTCAAATACTACTAGAACCTGTTCAAATCCACCTAAAACCTGTTCAAATCCACCTAAAACCTGTTCAAATACTCCTAAAACCTGTTCAAATACTACTAGAACCTGTTCAAATACTACTAAAACCTGTTCAAATACTACTAAAACCTGTTCAAATACTACTAAAACCTGTTCAAATACTACTAAAACCTGTTCAAATACTACTAAAACCTGTTCAAATACTACTAAAACCTGTTCAAATCCACCTAAAACCTGTTCAAATCCACCTAAAACCTGTTCAAATCCACATAAAACCTGTTCAAATACTACTAGAACCTGTTCAAATACTCCTAAAACCTGTTCAAATACTACTAGAACCTGTTCAAATACTCCTAAAACCTGTTCAAATACTCCTAGAACCTGTTCAAATACTACTAGAACCTGTTCAAATACTCCTAAAACCTGTTCAAATACTCCTAAAACCTGTTCAAATACTCCTAAAACCTGTTCAAATACTACTAGAACCTGTTCAAATACTCCTAGAACCTGTTCAAATACTCCTAAAACCTGTTCAAATACTCCTAAAACCTGTTCAAATACTACTAGAACCTGTTCAAATACTACTAGAACCTGTTCAAATCCACCTAAAACCTGTTCAAATACTACTAGAACCTGTTCAAATCCACCTAAAACCTGTTCAAATAGTACTAGAACCTGTTCAAATACTCCTAAAACCTGTTCAAATACTACTAGAACCTGTTCAAATACTCCTAAAACCTGTTCAAATACTACTAGAACCTGTTCAAATACTCCTAAAACCTGTTCAAATACTACTAGAACCTGTTCAAATCCACCTAAAACCTGTTCAAATACTACTAGAACCTGTTCAAATCCACCTAAAACCTGTTCAAATACTACTAGAACCTGTTCAAATCCACCTAAAACCTGTTCAAATAGTACTAGAACCTGTTCAAATCCACCTAAAACCTGTTCAAATACTACTAGAACCTGTTCAAATCCACCTAAAACCTGTTCAAATCCACCTAAAACCTGTTCAAATACTCCTAAAACCTGTTCAAATACTACTAGAACCTGTTCAAATCCACCTAAAACCTGTTCAAATCCACCTAAAACCTGTTCAAATACTCCTAAAACCTGTTCAAATACTACTAGAACCTGTTCAAATACACCTAAAACCTGTTCAAATACTACTAGAACCTGTTCAAATCCACCTAAAACCTGTTCAAATACTACTAGAACCTGTTCAAATACTCCTAAAACCTGTTCAAATACTACTAAAACCTGTTCAAATACTCCTAGAACCTGTTCAAATCCACCTAAAACCTGTTCAAATACTACTAGAACCTGTTCAAATCCACCTAAAACCTGTTCAAATACTACTAAAACCTGTTCAAATACTCCTAGAACCTGTTCAAATCCACCTAAAACCTGTTCAAATACTACTAGAACCTGTTCAAATACTCCTAAAACCTGTTCAAATACTACTAGAACCTGTTCAAATACTACTAGAACCTGTTCAAATCCACCTAAAACCTGTTCAAATCCACCTAAAACCTGTTCAAATACTACTAGAACCTGTTCAAATACTACTAAAACCTGTTCAAATACTACTAAAACCTGTTCAAATACTACTAAAACCTGTTCAAATCCACCTAAAACCTGTTCAAATACTACTAAAACCTGTTCAAATACTACTAAAACCTGTTCAAATACTACTAAAACCTGTTCAAATCCACCTAAAACCTGTTCAAATCCACCTAAAACCTGTTCAAATCCACATAAAACCTGTTCAAATCCATCTAAAACCTGTTCAAATCCAACTAAGACCTGCTCAGATCTGTTTAAGACCCATTAAAACCCGAGTTAGTCCTGCTGGTACCTGGTAGTAGACGGTGACCTCTGAGTTGGCGTCTCCTTTGTTCAGAGACTTGACTTTACACAGAACATGTTTCTGAGGCAGCTCCACCACACGGAACAGAACGGGGGCCTCTGCTGGCAGCGCGCAGAACTGCAGCTTCCTGAGTTTAATGTGACGTGAACAATCGACTTTATTTGTGATGAATTATGTAACTTTAAGCTTTTCAGAATAAGACTTAAATTTAGAGAAAAACTAAAACAAGGCCTTGGTTAAATCCTTGTAAATCCATGACTCACTCGGTGAAGTTCTGCAGGAACTCCTCAGACTCCTGCAAAACACACAACGCACCCATAAATACAGGCCCAGGTTAAACTAGTCCAGGTTTAGTCCTGGTCTTGTACCCGGTTCAGTCCGGTCCAGACCCGGTTCAGTCCGGTCTTGTACCCGGTTCAGTCCGGTCCAGACCCGGTTCAGTCCGGTCTTGTACCCGGTTCAGTCCGGTCTTGTACCCGGTTCAGTCCGGTCTTGTACCCGGTTCAGTCCGGTCCAGACCCGGTTCAGTCCGGTCCAGACCCCGGTCTTGTACCCGGTTCAGTCCGGTCCAGACCCGGTTCAGTCCGGTCTTGTACCTGGCTGGTGAAGTTGCCCTGGACCAGTCCTTCCACAAACAGCTGGTGTTTAAATCCTGAGACGAAGGCCATGAGCTGATCCAGGGTCAGCCCCTGAACCAGAGCCTGGTGTTTGTGGATCACAGACCAGCGTCTGGGCTCCAGGATCTGCAGCCGGACGTCCCTGAGGAGGAACCAGAACCCTTAGAACCCTTAGAACCCTCAGAACCCGCCCAGACTGAGGCTGTGTGACTTACTTCCCGAGTCGCTCTGGTTTGATGAGGATGTTGAAGTAGGCTTTCTTGAGCTGCTCCGAGAAAACGGTGAAGACGGATGGATCTGAGCTGAACTCGGCCAAATGTTCCACGATCAGCTTCAACAGCAGCTGCACCACAGTTTACAACAGGAACTTAGAACCGGAATAAATCATATCCAGACCAGACCAGACCAGACCAGACTAGACCAGCCTAGACCAGACTAGACCAGCCTAGACCAGACTAGACCAGCCTAGACCAGCCTAGACCAGACCAGACTAGACCAGCCTAGACCAGACTAGACCAGCCTAGACCAGACTAGACCAGCCTAGACCAGCCTAGACCAGACCAGACTAGACCAGCCTAGACCAGCCTAGACCAGACTAGACCAGACTAGACCAGACTAGACCAGACCAGAGCTCCACTGAGTGGATGGAGGGGACTCACAGGCAGTTTGTGGTTGAATCCCTTGAGTCTGATGATGAGGCCGTGTTCTCCAGCGATCAGTTTGTACTCCAGCTGAGCCACGTCGGCCTCGTACGCCGGCTCCGCCACGTTATGGGCCAGAATATTCACCAACAGGTCGAACAGCACCAGGCTGCACCGGACGGATAGAAGGTCCAAATAAAGACATCTAATCATCGAAAACCTGACTCAAACCTGTCCAGATCTGCCTACAACCTGTTTAAATCCATCTAAAACCCGTTTAAATCCATCTAAAACCTGTTCAAATCCATCTAAAACATGTTCAAATCCATCTAAAACCTGTTTAAATCCATCTAAAACATGTTCAAATCCATCTAAAACCTGTTCAGATCCATCTAAAACCTGCCCAAATCCATCTAAAACCTGTTCAAATCCATCTAAAACCTGCCCAAATACATCTAAAACATGTTCAAATCCATCTAAAACCTGTTTAAATCCATCTAAAACCTGTTCAAATCCATCTAAAACCTGTTCAAATCCATCTAAAACATGTTCAAATCCATCTAAAACCTGCCCAAATCCATCTAAAACATGTTCAAATCCATCTAAAACCTGTTCAAATCCATCTACAACCTGCCCAAATCCATCTAAAACCTGTTCAGATCCATCTAAAACCTGTTTAAATCCATCTAAAACATGTTCAAATCCATCTAAAACCTGTTCAGATCCATCTAAAACCTGCTGATATCAAACTGTTCAGATTGTTTTAAACTTACTTCTCTGGACTTTTCTGAATGATGGGTGAGATCAGGTGGAAGCGGATATAAGCTGAAAGACAAAGAACAAACAACACACTTGAGTAAAATCTGTAAAAACATCTGCAGATCTTGTTCTTGATTTGAAGAACCTTTGGGGATCTTAAAGGTGGTGTCCTTCTTGTACCACAGCGCTCCTCGGTCACTCGTCACGATCCTCACGGGGAACTCGGTGTCGGGACAGTCGGATGCCTTCAGAGCGAAGTCCGTCGCTGAAAAACAAGCACGAAACAGATGAATACTGACAGGACTCACACTAAAGGCTCTGATTTGGAGATTGTTTTTACCGATGAACTTGTTCTCTGCTGGAAGGTGCAGCTCTGGGTTTACGTCAAAGTCTGTCGCCCAGAGCTGGGTCCATTCCTCTGGGATTTCTACAGAAAACACAAAAAGGCAATGAGTTATTTTATGGAGATTCAGATCCAAAAGGATCAATGACGAGACAAAAACAGAAAAAAGAAAAGCATCAACAGAGAAAAGGGAGGCAACATAAAAAACAGATAAATACTGTAAATTCAATCACGTAATGTTTAACGAGGAGGAGATAATTGTCGTCCTGACGCTGAAGTCACAGCTAAGCTAACGCTAAACTCTAAACTTCAGTTTGGTCAAATGGATTAGTATTTTGTGGTTTATTTTTTAATAAAAGAGAAGCAGGAGAGGTCTCTAGGCTGATTTTGGAGGAGAGTGGAGTCTGAGACAGGGACAAGAAAAGAACATCAGGGACTGGAGGAAAGATTCAAATAAAGTGCAGGAACCTTCGGCGCTGTAGCAGGTGCCGAACCACTTCTCTCGGAGTGGACAGTGGCCCTCGTTTTCAGGCGACAGCAGCATCAGGTTGGCTCTGTCTGGAGTGAGTCGAGACAGAGCTGCACTGATGACCTGCAGAAACACAGAGTTACTGCTACAATAACAACAGACTATCCATAAATAAAGGAGACGTTCCGTGAGACTGTTACCTCAGGGTCGTACTCGAACATCAGCTCGTCTCCCGTCAGAAAGTCCTCTTTAGGAAACAGCTGCATGTTTTCACAGATGCCCTCCACAAACTCTATGGGATCCATCTGGAAAAGTTTAAAACTATTAACTGAGTTGTTTCTGGTTGTTTAGTGATGAATCTGAAGCCGGTACCTGCTCCTGATAGTGGAACTCATTGGCCTCGATTTTCTGGATCTCTTCATAAATCCTGAAACAAATACAAATGTTTTCTGACTGCTTTTAGACAAAATAAATCTTTAGTGATACCCTCAGTTCAGAGGATCATTCTGGTGTGATGTACCTCTGCTGTGGGCCCAGCGTCTGCAGCATCTTCAGATACTGGAAAACCAAGTGCACCACCTGCAGAGAGTTACACAGAAGTATTTACACTTCTTTGCATTTGCATGTTGTATTTAACAGAGCTATGTTTTTGATGCTGAAGTCATAAATATTTACGCTGTATTTATTCCTATCAGCTGGTGTTCCGTCGTAAGATTAATGGATTAATGGAAAAAGATAAAGTGGTGATGACTTCCAGCATCAGATCAGGTGTGAAATCAATCAAACTTTATTATAAAGCACTTTTCCTAAAACTCAATGCACAAATAAAATAAAATAAAATACAATATAGCAATTTAAAGATTTAAATCATTTATATTAACTCTATATTAATAATAACATGTCTCTATAGGCCCTGCTCCAGTCTGATTATTGTATTTCTCCAGTTCAACTGTAAAATGAGCCTCTGCAGAGACACATTCACCACAGTAAAAGAATCTACAGGAGACAGGACGACAGTGAACGCAGCGTCGGGACGACAGTGAACGCGGCGTCGGGACGACAGTGAACGCGGCGTCGGGACGACAGTGAACGCGGCGTCGGGACGACAGTGAACGCGGCGTCGGGACGACAGTGAACGCGGCGTCGGGACGACAGTGAACGCAGCGTCAGGGAAAGTCCCATAGTCCACTTTTAAAAACTGTTACTGAACCTGACGAATACTCGTTGGTGTGGACTGTGAGAACAGGCCTGAGTGAGCAGTGTCTGACCTGGTAGAAGTTGGCGTAGCCCTGGTCGGTCAGAGTGATGGACACAGAGAAGATGGAGTACGTGGAGTTTTGGTCGAAGCCTGTTTCACTGTTTCCTCCGAAAAGAGCCAGAGCCCAGCATCTGCACGAGACACGGACGGATTCAAAACATGAAGAAAGGCCAAACTAAAGCGAGCGTGGAACTCACTTCTTGCGCAGCAGAGAGAGGATGCTGCCCGTTCCTTCGTGTCCGATCAGCCACGAGATGTAGTGCAGCGGCTTCACTCTGGAAAATAAAACACACAGACCTCAGACTCAGAAACAACTGGATTAAAGTGGATTAAAGTGACCCAGACTCTTACCTGTAGTGTCTGCCCTGAGGAGGGACGGCCCAGCTGATCGTCAGAGCGTGGACCTTCTTCACAGGAACCACTGAAACACACACACGTCTCAAACACGTAAACACATGAAAAAATATGAGCATAAAGAAATACCTCATAAATTACATGCCAAACCTGTTTTTTCCCCAAATAAAAAAGAAAAATAATAATTTACTCTTCAATTCATTATATTTTTCTTTGCGAGAAAAAATGGATTATCGTTATCATATTTTGTACGTTTAATATGTAGATTATAAGCCCATGCTGTATATATATATATTAATTTTTTATATATAATTTTTTTCTTTCATTTTTTAGATTTTACTTTTCAATTTTTTTATATTCTTTTTTTCCCCATTTTTTCTGTTTTTTATTATATGTTTTTTATATGTTGGTTTAATTAAATGGATTTGAAAAACTAATAAATACTAATAAATAAAGGAGGCAGCTGGGAGTCAGGTGGTATTTGGTCTTTTTGAAAAATATTTCTGATTTTTGGGAGAAAATTCACTCTGAGTTGGCAGTAATCTCCTTAAAATGTGCCACTGTTGATTCTGTTGACTTTGGAATTCTGTATTTTGTCTTTTTCCAGTTCGTGCTGCTGCTGAGCGTTTGAGCCCCTCGCGGCGTGACCTCAGTGTGACCTCTGACCTCGGTAGAGTTGGCTGAAGGCTGGAGTGTCGAACGGCTCCTGGAGGTGAGAGAAGTCTGCTGGAGGCTCGCCGCTGAACAAAACACCAACAAAAAGGATAATTACACCAGAGCAGCTCCTCTTCGGTTCATGATCTGCTCCACACACGTGTTTCAGATGAACACACTTCACTGGTTTGTGTTGGAATAAACACTGATTAGTGTATTTCTCCAGTTCAACTGTAAAATGAACCTCTGCAGAGACACATTCACCACAGTAATACAATCTACAGGAGACAGGACGACAGTGAACGCAGCGTCAGGGAAAGTCTGATGGAAATGTCACGGATCACTTTATAATGTTTTTATGTTCAAAGTCACAAAGATTCCAGAGACAAGGAGCCGTATCTGTATCTCAAAATACAAACAACGCTAACATTATTACCCAATTACTTTTATTGTTATGAATAAAGTTACGCCCACACACCGCCGTGGACCTCTAGAAAACAATATTATCACATTTAATATTACGTAGCTGTGTTTTGTTTTTAGAGAAATGGTGAAAACTCATTGTGGATTTATAGTGCCATGAAAAAGTATTTGCCCAGCTACCCAGCCCCCTAAAATGTGATTGCCCCCTTGTTAAATCATTACTGTGGTTAATGACATTTAATTATTGCCAGAGCTGTTGAATCAAGAAATCACTTAAACAGAACCTGTCTGACAAAGTGAAGTGGGACAAAAGATCTTAAAATGCAAGGCACGATTCTGCAAAAGTTCAGGAAGTAACTGTGTCTGATAATAAGGTAGTTTATTTATCATAAAATCATCATTTAAAAACTTCATTTTGTGTTTACTTTAGTTATTTTTGTCTAATATTTGAATGAGTTTGATCTGAAACATTAAGTATGACAAATGTGCAAAAAAATAAGAAATCAGGAAGGGGGCACATACTTTTTCACAGCACTGTACATGGCCCACTTATAGCTCACTGCAGCAAAACAAAAATCAATATTTGGCTGCTTCATTTTAAGAAACTTTGAGACTTTGAGAAAGACGTGTTAATTTGGTTTCAGGTTAATGAGCCTTATCACATCTCGCTCTAGCTTCTTATTTACTTTACACAGATGTTATTTGACCTTATATTATATTGTGTAGCTGGTTGTGCATACGCTCCACTGAAGCCGAGACTCACTTGTTGGGGATGTTTATGAAGATGTCTCTGACCCACTGCTCCAGAGTGTCCAGCGACTCTGCAGCGACAACAGAAACCCTCAGGTTGGTGGGTTCAAACCCGTTAAAACCAGTGCGTTTGGGGTAAATACCTCTGGACTGAACGGCCAGCGTCATGAACTGAGCCGAGTAGTGTCTGCTCCAGAACTCCCTGAGCCTCTGGTACGTGTTGATCTGCTGCTGTCGAGGCTCGTGCTTCAGCGTCTGAGCGTTTCCTGCAGAACAACAGCAACAGGCCGTTACTGCAGAGTTAATATGAACACGTGTTACTGTGTTTGACGGAGCGGGATCTGACCCCAGCAGAACTTGCTCATGGGATGTCCCGCTCTGGCCAAACTCCCGAACAGCATCTCTTTTCGGTGAGAGTCTGAGGGCCGGGCGAGCTGGTACTCTGCACAAACAATGAAACACAGAGAGTAGTAAGTTTCGTGTTGTTTTTCAGGTGGTTTTAGGTTCACAGGAATCAGACTCACCGCTGTCCACAGCCTCCACTTCTCTGTCCACAGCGTCTTCAATCATCAGAGGACAGATAAAGAACTGGGCCCATCTACAGGACAAGGACCGGGTTAGACCTGGTTCAGACCTGGTTCAGACCAGTTCTACCCATACTCAGTTTGGTCCTGGTTTGATACTGGTTTTGTCTTGGTCTAGTCCTTGGTCTAGTCCTGATCTGGCTCTAGAATTAGTCCATTTACAGCTCTGAGACTAAGGGTGGATTCACACCTGCCACGTTTTAAACGGACCAGAGTTGGTTTCCCTCGCCGGTCCGGACCTTTAGTGCAGGTGTGAATACACACAAGCGAACCCTGGTCGGGACCGAACAACCGGTCCGAGACCCACTTTTTGAGGCGGTCTCGGTCCGGTTCCAAACGGTCTCTGGTGCGGTTCGCTTCAGGTGTGAATGCGAACTACGGGAAACATACGCGTTTTTGGACTTTACAAGCCTCCGTAACCGGGCATTATGGGAAAAAATAGCCCTCCAGTGATGCTAACGCTTCAACTGGATGCTACAAACAATGAGCCGTGGACAGACCTGGAGCGGGGCACGTAGAGCACATCGTCTCCGGCTCGCAGCACGCATTCACCGACACCGTTCAAAATTATAAACAGAACTTCAAACCTGCGTTGAATGAGCTGCTCTTGAAACTCTAAATAATTTTGCAGCTGTAAGAACAACATAAATATGCAGAATAAATATGCAGCGCAGGACTTCTGAGTTTTCCCTTCATTTCCAGGATGACTGGGTCTGTGCTCTGTCCCAGTCATTTCTGTCCAATGAGAGCAACGATCGTCACACACGAGGTGTTGTTTACCAGTGATAGTTCACTTGAAAAAAGAACCGCACCAAACGGAAAAAATAAAGTCCACTTTTGGTTCGGACCAAACAAGCGAACTAAAGGACTTTCCTGGTGTGAATACACCCTTAGTCTTGCTCTGGTCCAGTTTTAGTCCTGGTTAAGTCCTGGTTTGATCTTGGTCTAGTCCTTGTTTTACTCTTGTATATCTTGACTTTAACCCCAGTTCCAATCCCTCTTGTAGTCCTGGTTTGGTCTTAATCTAGTCTTGATTAAGTCCTGCTCTAGGCCTTGGTTTAGTCCCAGTCTTGTCCTTATTTAGCTTTAGTTTAATCATGTTTTAGTCCAGTTCTAGCCCTGATTCTCTTCTTTAACTAAGTCTGGTCTTGTCCTTGTTTAGTCCTGATTTAGTCCTGGTTCAGTCCAGGTTTAAGGCCCAGTCCAGTCCTGGTTCCGGTCCTGGTTCCGGTCCTGGTCCTGGTCCATACCTGTCCAGCGCATCCCTGAAGTACTTCCTCTGGACGTCGAAATGGAAGACGGTGCGTTCACAGTCGGTGAAGGCGTTGTCACTGCCGCCGTGTTTCTTCAGAAATGCGTCGAAGCCGTTTTCTTCCGGATACTTCTCACTGCCCATGAACACCACTGACACACACTCAGAGTGAGACCATGAACACACCATGAACACCACTGACACACACTCAGAGTGAGACCATGAACACACCATGAACACCACTGACACACACTCAGAGTGAGACCATGAACACACCACTGACACACACTCAGAGTGAGACCATGAACACACCACTGACACACACTCAGAGTGAGACCATGAACACACCACTGACACACACTCAGAGTGAGACCATGAACACACCACTGACACACACTCAGAGTGAGACCATGAACACACCACTGACACACACTCAGAGTGAGACCATGAACACACCACTGACACACACTCAGAGTGAGACCATGAACACACCACTGACACACACTCAGAGTGAGACCATGAACACACCACTGACACACACTCAGAGTGAGACCATGAACACACCACTGACACACACTCAGAGTGAGACCATGAACACACCACTGACACACACTCAGAGTGAGACCATGAACACCACTGACACACACTCAGAGTGAGACCATGAACACACCACTGACACACACTCAGAGTGAGACCATGAACACACCACTGACACACACTCAGAGTGAGACCATGAACACACCACTGACACACACTCAGAGTGAGTCCATGAACACACCACTGACACACACTCAGAGTGAGTCCATGAACACACCACTGACACACACTCAGAGTGAGTCCATGAACACACCACTGACACACACTCAGAGTGAGTCCATGAACACACCACTGACACACACTCAGAGTGAGTCCATGAACACACCACTGACACACACTCAGAGTGAGACCATGAACACACCACTGACACACACTCAGAGTGAGACCATGAACACACCACTGACACACACTCAGAGTGAGACCATGAACACACCACTGACACACACTCAGAGTGAGACCATGAACACACCACTGACACACACTCAGAGTGAGACCATGAACACACCACTGACACACACTCAGAGTGAGTCCATGAACACACCATGAACACCACTGACACACACTCAGAGTGAGACCATGAACACACCACTGACACACACTCAGAGTGAGTCCATGAACACACCATGAACACCACTGACACACACTCAGAGTGAGTCCATGAACACACCACTGACACACACTCAGAGTGAGACCATGAACACACCACTGACACACACTCAGAGTGAGACCATGAACACACCACTGACACACACTCAGAGTGAGACCATGAACACCACTGACACACACTCAGAGTGAGACCATGAACACACCACTGACACACACTCAGAGTGAGACCATGAACACCACTGACACACACTCAGAGTGAGACCATGAACACACCACTGACACACACTCGGAGCTCAGGGATAAATGTGGTTGAACTCACTGTGTTCGAGGAAATGAGCGAGTCCGGGGAGTTCGTCTGGATCACTGAAGCTGCCCACGGAGATGCACAGAGCTGCAGCCGCCTGAACGCAGCACGAAAAAATATCACCAAAAACACTTTTAAATACTTCACACAGGTTTGATGCAGAGCTGGGAACATTTCTCTGTATTTTTCAGTCACACACTCATAGTTCTGCTTCATAACTGCACACAACTCTTTTTTTTCAGATACAAATCCAAATACATAGTACAAAATAAATATACTGCCTCTGACTTAGCTGTGCCCCATAAATAGAAGAAATAAAAGAGAAATCCTTCCTTTGTGGAGCTCCTTCAGGCGGAGAGCGACCCTGGAGTAAAGCTGCTCGACACTCACCGGATCAGAACTATAGTGGCTCTCTGTGGAGCTCAGGCTGAACACTGATCCTACTCTGTCCCTCAGAGCTCTACAGCAGCTGAACACCAGTCCTATCCTGTCCTTCAGAGCGCTCCAGAACCAGGCGTCCTATCACGAGAACTGCAGCTGTTATCAGAATGAAGAGATAAACCTGAGTCTGGGAGGAGCCTCAGGGAGTTATCTCCTGAAAGTCTAACAGTTTAGTCTGATTTATAACTTCATCTCTTCTCTCTACTCTTTAAAAGCAGACTTTCCCTGACGCTGCGTTCACTGTCGTCCTGTCCTCTGTAGATTCTATTACTGTGGTGAATGTGTCTCTGCAGAGGTTCATTTTACAGTTGAACTGGAGAAATACAATAATCAGACTGGAGCAGGTTCTGTTTGAACAGAATCTAACCAGATTCTTCTCAAACTGAAAGAGGAACTGCTCGAACTGTTTCTGTTTTGAGACAAACTCAGACCAAATATTGATTTGATTTAGAATTATCCTCTGTTTTTTCACTTTGCATTTTGTAAAATAATAAAAATAAACATACTTGACTTTTTCTAAAACTTGCTCTTGTCTGAACATTAGTTGAAGGTTAAAGAGGACGACTCACCTGTTTCTCAGAGCCCTTCTTCCTCTGCTGCTGTTTCTCTGGGTCGCCCTCCTCTTCCTCCTGCTCTTCGTCCTGCGCTGACAGAGAAGAGCAGGAGGAACTGGGAGAAGTGGAACAACTGGAGGAGCTGAAGTCTGAGATCAGCAGAGCTCTGAGGCCGTTCGACAGCTCGATGTATCTGAGGAAGAAAAGAAATGTCAGTTTGATTAAACACAACCAGCACATACCCACTACCAACGTGGAACAAAACACAGACGTCACATGAATGATAAATGAAGGGGTCACATGATCACTCTTTTATTCTATAAGCTGTTGTGCTGTAGTTTTATGGGTAAACTGTGTCCATTCTCAGAGTACTCAGGATTGTGCAGAAAAAGATCAAACTAATAAAACAGTTCTTAGCCTTTAGATCCTATTAGTTCCTTTTGTACTATTTCAGATTTGACCTGCAGATTTTTAAGTATTTTTAAGTGGTGCATAATTAATCCATTGAACAGATTAAGTGACTTTAAAAATCACCTGGAGCAGCGTATTTTTAACATTAAAAGACCAACACTCGCTTTCACTCTTTTGGTAAATACTAGTTTTTTGTTTTATTTTGATTTACAGTGATTTACTGTTGTTCATCTAAAGTTGTACCTAACTCTCCAGTCCCTGATGTTCTTTTCTTGTCCCTGTCTCAGACTCTCCTCCAAAATCAGTCTAGAGACCTCTCCTGTTTCTCTTTTATTAAAAAATAAAACCAGACCAGTTTTTCCTCCAAAATACTAATCCATTTGACCAAACTGACCATTTTACCTAATATTTTTTTAAAATGAGGTTAAATTTTGTCCTGTGGTTCTGGGACAGTGTCTGACCTGTATTTCTTGGGGTCGCTGGGAGACTTGATGATCTCTGGATCTCCCTGGTCCCGGTTCTGGTCCCGGTCCTGGTCCCCGGCCGCGGCCTCGCTCTGGGCCCTGAGCTCAGACTGAGCAGGTGGAGGCGGCGGGGGAGACGGAGGAGGTTCACCGTGGTCTACAGCCGAGGCTGGACTCAGACCGGCCCCGGTCATGGACTTACTCTGAGGCATGATGGGAAATACTGCAGACAACACACATTAAAACTAAAAAGAGGAAAATATCATGACGTGTTTTTGGTCCAAATCATGTTCAGGATAAATATTATCATTAATATTTAAAGTTAAAGAATACTACTTTATATTTTTGTTCTTTTGTTACAGGATTTATTAAAGCTACATTCTGACATGGGTTAGGGTTAACTGTGATTGGTTATTTCAGTGAAGGAGGCGGGACTAACTTATTTACTTCTTGTTTATTTGTTGCATGATTTTCTAACGTCTCTCGCAGCTGTGAACGAACAGATGTTTTTACTCCACAACTAATTCAGACTTTATTTAAGATGAAAACATCCATCTCTGCTCCGTCTAAAGGAGCTCTCTGATTGGACGATTCAATTTTCTCAGACTGAACTTCTTTCTAAAATGCTCCCTTTCTTCTCAGTCTTAAACCTCGTTAGATTTGGTTATTTTAGTCCCATTTACTTTTCCCGCCTCTTGATGATATGCTGTTTATATTATATTTTAAATAAAATATGCCTTGATGAGATGAGAAATTATTCTGTTTTTATTTATATTTTACACAGTGTCCCAACATTTTCAGAATTGGGTTCGTGCTACAATATAATGAGATTAGTTTGTCCCACACCAGTATTACACAGATATTATACCTTAGGCAATATTCAAAGGTACATGGATAAATTAATATGTGATTCTAATGCATGTTTTTGTAGTTGATAGCTGAGTCAGACACAAAACTATTTCATTATAATATGAGCTCATTTATTCTTTAATAACAATTTATTTCTGTGCATATTATCTGCAGCCAAAGTAGAAAGGAACTCTACAGTTTACATTCAAGAATATTTATATGATTCTTTTCTTTAATCATTTCTTCTATGTTTATTTTCTCCCTAAATAATAAAATATTGAAATTAATAGCAACATTAAGTTGTGTTAATCATACATTATAAAAATATGTCTGAATAAATATAGGTCCAAAGCTATATCTCCTGTAATAAACTGTACGGGGCAGTTAGCCGTTAAACTGAGGCCTGTGTCAGTAAATTATGTGGAAGAGTAGTGTTTTTGTAATAATTCTCCTAAAAACAGCCGATAATGAGCTGTTAATGAGTTTAACATTAGCCTCGGTTTAGCAGCTCTAATGAGTCAAAGCACAATGACACAACACCAAAGAATAAACCTCTCTGTGGCGGGTTTAACTCCGAAATATGCCTCTTTTTACCGCCGCACAGAGCTCTACATTTGTGTCTAAAGGTTAAAGTCGATTAAAGTTTTGCTTACCTCTGTTTTCGCTGTTTTTTTTTAAATAAAGAGCGGAGTTTAGCGGCTTAACTGTAGCCGCTGAGACTAGCTTAACCCGTTAGTCAAAACAAAGCGTCTGATTGGTCGGAGCGCACGTCAATCAAAAAGAGTGGCTCTGATTGGCTGGGACTCAGGAAATCGTAGTAGATGACGTTTACGTGAGGCGTACATTTAAAGAAACAGTGTGAGTTTTGTTCCATACAATTAAAAAACATTTACAAAATACAAAGCGATAAGTAACTCCTTCTTCACAGATTAACGGAATCAACATCAGTGACATGAAAATAATAATTTTCAATTATTTTTCTAGTGTTTATTTATTTATTTATTTATATTTTATTTATTCCCTACAAACTTATAGAGGTACAGGTAAGATTTTGCATAACATGCATCCCGACCACGATTATTACTCCAAATTCATAAATGACAGCAGCACGTGTGTCTTTTGAAATTCTGCAGAACTATCTCCTTTACCAATGTAAATATTCAGTGAGTTTCTGGGCAGTGGCAAAACTATATGTTCTGCAAAATGAACCTAAAAGTAAAAATCAAATCTAACAATGTGATATTGTATTTCAAGAGCTATTCAGATAATCACAAATATTACTAATTTTCCAATGTGTGATAGTTTGTTAAATATATATATTTTTTTTTATAAGTTTACTGTCTCCTGTAAAATATTTATTATAAATGTCCTGCACACCAGAGGGCGCTCTTGCCTGGTTTCTGTTCTATGTTGATGTGTAGCTTTTTTGTCTAAATAAATAAATAAAATAAAAAAGGGTGTCTGCTTTCCTTTGATTGTACTATTTGATTTTGTCTTTAATAATAATAAATTAGATCAAATAAAATGTAATATTTGTTGTGAAGTTGTGTTTAATATTATATGTTAATCAATAAAAGGTAAAAATATTCATTCAGTAGATACAATTAAATACATTTGGAAAGAAAAAAAACAACATAAAAAAAAACATTCTTTTTATGTCATTCATATTGTTAAAAAATATTAAACACATAATAATAATAATAATAATAATTACATAAAGACCAATAAAGAACCAGACACTTTGAACTGATTAAAGATTGTGTTTTATTTATTACTAAATTGCATCTATAATATACAAACATTCACAATATTTGTACAATCACTTTGTGCTTTTGCCCGTTTTTCAGGAGACGACGACTTTACATAAACTCTACAGAATCTGCTTTTACAACGGCATAAAAATAAATCACACTTCTAACTCTATCTTTACAAATTCACGTAGAAAATAATCATATGAAGACGATATTATTGTTACTGCATTAATAGGAGACACAGGATATATTCTCATATATTTATCTTAAATGCACAAGAGATCCACGGGTTATTCTCATTTTTAAACGGTCTGTTTCTGGGTTAAATGTGGGACGTGGTGACGGTTTGGAGAAGCAGACGGGAGACGTGGATCAGGGCTGCACAATATATCACAAAGATATTGTTATCGCGATATTATCAATAATCACAATTTCTGTATCGCAAATAAAACTTGTATCACAATAAAGTTATGTCGTTATACGTGATGGAGCCTTGTTATTTCATTATATTTTTTAAATCTGTTGAAATCGGTCTCAGTTTTGACTCAGAACCCGTCAGACTCAGTTTGATTGATTTTTACCCATAGCTTCACTTTCGATAAATTGCCCTAGTCTTCTGTTCAACTTTAATTATTAAACAGGGCGTATTTTTACAGAGAAATACCGTGAAATCTCCCAATCTTCACTTCAAACCCTTGATCAGAGCATCACAACAGCCCTGTTCTGTCAAAAGTGAACAATACTAAAACCCGACGGTTATGTTTCCACCTTTGGCTTTCTTGTTTCGCTCTTCTTCGTGTGTTTAATTCTCTGTCACTTCCTGTATTCGCTCTAACTTTAAACCTGTTTGGTCTGAACCATGATCCACTGGGGTTTTTTTCACCTGAGGATTTAGTTTGGATCAAACAGGAAAACATCTCAGGAGTGAAACCCTCTTATTCTCATAATTTTCCCATAATAATCTCACACACACAAAAAAAAAAAATATATATATATATATATATATATATATATATATATATATATATAAATAATTTTTTTTTTCATATTGTGCTCATATTGTGTTTCTCAACTTTGAAACTGCTGCCTATTTTCAAAATTCACCTTTTGAATTAAATGTCAACATTTTGGCAGCCTGCTATATCACTTTGTGCCACTAGATGGTGTCATGAGATAAAAATATAGCTTGGGGTTTTTTTTGTCTTTTATCATTATTGTTTATGTTTTTATGTTCTATCTTAAATTCTGTTTCATAGAAAGTGCTAAATGAATGAAGACTGTTATTGTAATTAGGTTATTAGAGCGTTTTGTCGTTGGTTTGAAAGTCTTCGGTCTCGTCTCCGAAGCCGTCACTGATCCACAGAAAGTAAAAATCCCACAGAAAGTCCCAGAAACAGACCGTGTTTATTCTGCACACGTCCCGAAATCTGACTTTATCAAAAATCACTGCACACGACACTACGACCCTCACGATAACTATCAGGAAATGTACGATGGGCAGTGAACGCAGCACTCACTCCACAAAAACAAAAGGACTACACCTGCGATGGGAGGAGTCATGTGATCGGGACGAGGAGGGAAGGGTCATGTGATCGGGACGAGGAGGGAAGGGTCATGTGATCAGTACAAAATGGCGGATTGTGTGACCAGTGCAAAGCTGTGAGCCACCGATTAAAGCAGGACTGCAGCCGCCATTAAATACAGCCCTCTCCAGGATTTGGTTTCAGAAAAAGTTTTAAAAAAAATGGCAGTTTTGTTGTAATATTTATTCATATTTATTTTTTATTTTCTATTGTTTTATTTGTTATTGGGCAGTATTCCTCAACGGTTTTAGGTCTTGGTTGTTTCGAAAAAAGATTTCAGCAACTGCTTTAGAAATAAACTAAGCCTCAACTACAACAAAACTAAGATTAAACCAAGTCTAGACCAGGTCTGGACCAAGACATGGTCAAAGTCTTAACAAGGACTAGATCTAGGATTAGACCAGGTATAAAACAACCCCTGAAACAAGACTAGATAAAAACTAAATCAGGTCTAAAGCAGTAATAAACATGACTTAACCAGGTTCAAACCAAGACTTGATCTAAGACTAAACAAGGACTAAACCAGGTCTGAACCAGATTTTACTAAAACCACAACTAGAACCTAGAAAAGGACTAAACCTTGAATGTTAATTCAAGACTAAATCTGGTCTAAGTTTGAACTAAACCCGAGACTAAAACCTGTACAAAGTACAAAACCTGGACTAAATCAGGTCTAAACTATTTTTAGTTTTTTTTCTCAAAAACAATCTTCAAGAATTCTCTAAATTCCAACTTATCCATAAACTACCAAACAGTACACGGTAAACACTGGGTCTATCTTTAAACAATCTGTTTATTCCACAATATTTTCAAAGATTAATTCTGTCTTTTTGGCTAAAATTAGCACTGATCCATTAAAACCCTGTGAAAACGCTACAAGAGGCACAGTTCAATTTAGCGCTAGCCATTGTTAGCATTAGCTGTTGTTAGCATAAGCCGTCACTAGCCTTAGCCGTTGTTAGCATTAGCTGTTGTTAGCATAAGCCGTCGTTAGCCTTAGCCGTTGTTAGCATTAGTTCTAAGCCTTAGTTCTTAGCATTAGCTGTTGTTAGCATTGAGAGTGTGTACGTCTGTTGGCGTGTGCGTCCGGCTGCAGTCCTGCTGGAGTTGTGCGTTGGTGGTTCAGCCCTGAAGCATGTTTTTGGCTAAAGACAGCTCTAAGGAAAAAGGCCGGTGAGTTTTTATCTTTAGTTTTTATTATCGACAGAAGCAGCTGAGCGACGAGCGTCTGTTTGTGCCACGCTCTGAAACCGAGGCAGTGCTGTGCTTTTTGTGGAAAAAAATGGCTCTAAATAAACTAAACATGTTTTAAAGAAAATTAAATCTGTTTTTCAGATCATAATGTGCCCAAATTAAGGCTTGGTCCTCATTTTCCCATTTGACCCTGTGCGTCCACACTACTCCAGCATTTACAGCTGAAACAGAGAACTGTGAAAACATTAGCTTCAGGCTGCGATTTACAAGGCTTTTAATTATTTTAAAAGATCAAATCTGATAGAAGTTTCAAAAACCTGTTTAAATTTGAAGTGATAATAGGGAATAATTAATTGTGGCATAATATAATAAAAATGCATGTTTTTCTCCTATTGTCGTTTTGTTACCAACAAATTAAAAGCCCTCTAACTTTATATTAAGTTCACAAAACTCTGTCGAACTGTGAGATCAGAGAAGAGTGTGTTATATATTTATAGATTTAACTCTAAAACAGACGTCGACTTGAGTCGTGTCCCTGTGCGACCTCACCACGATGGTCCATTTACTGCCAAGTTACTTTCTAAAAACTACTGATTATTTTCAAACTAAAACAGGCTCCACGCTCTCAAAAATGTTGCAAAGGTTATGTTTTATTAAAAAACAAACAAACAACATATTAGCGTGGACACTAACTCTTAACTAGCAAAACATAATGTTTTTGTTGAAAATGGTAAACAGCTCACGACAAGAAGGGCTTTTAGAAGTTTTTAGAATCACGGTCTAAACTGTAAATGTTAAAATCAAGGAAACAAAGTGAGAAGTGGATGTTAAAATCGCAAATTGAAATCAGTCCGTGAGACATATTAAAATTAAAGCTTAATGGTGAAATGCAGAAGGTATATTTAGTTGCAATACCACATTTGTCCACTAGAGAAATCACAAATCATCATTAGTGACGAGTTCAGAGCCACAGTTTTAAATGTAAACCTTGACAAACAAGTTAAAATGGCTAATTATGCTTTTTTTTCTATAAACAATTCCTAATGTAATATTTCAGAGTGTGATTAAAGTCAGTTTATGAGACGCAGATGTTGTTCGACGACTTGTTAAAATGAGTTCAAAGACACAGCTGCTTCTACGACTCGTTCCGACTCAGGGGCCACAACTTTAGGACAAAATGTGATGAAACTCTATCTAAACTCACGAACCTCGCGGAGGAATGTTACACGGAGGGGGCGGGGTCTGGGGGCGGGGTTTATGGCCCATCAGCAGCACTTCTGGGGTAACTGCGCGGGTTTGTCGGTCAGTCTGGTGGTCTTAGAGCCGGGGGCCGCGGGGGCCTCCACGTCGACCCGCTCAGACATCTTCACACAGATGATGTCCACCAGCCGCTCGAACACCTGCCGCACGTTAATGTTCTCCTTCGCACTGGCCTCGTAGTACTCGAACCCTGAGGAAGAAACAGGACGTTTACAACAGGAAGAGACCATATTTGGACACGAGGGCGGAGCTAAGCCTTGTTTAGAGTCAGGTCAAACTCAACATGAACGTCTTTTGGAGCAGGTCACAAATGCATCACCAGCTCAGTTTAGATGCCATTTTAATCATTATCGTATATGTTTTTGTTCTATTAAAAAGAACAAAAACAAAAAGATAACAAGAGAAAAATAAAACAAGAGAAGACATTTTTATTGTCATTGCACAAAAGTCCAATGAAATGAAAGTGCCACATCTAATGGTGCAAAAAACTAAAAACAGAACAACACATTACAAATTAAAATAAATCTAAAATCTCTATATTGCACATTGATAAAGTGTTGTTTAAAAAGCAAAAAGCAGAACGGATACATTTGTATGATTCTGAAGAGAAAATGATTTGATTTTGTAAACTCTAAAATTAAACAGCAAAATATGGAGCAATGGTTTGGTGAAAAAAACATTTTCCACTGAAAAGAAAAGAAAGAAACAACAGGAAATGTATCTTGTATAAAGGGAAATACTACACAGGATTCACAGGTGCATGCTGGGTACTTTGGTCAAACAGCTACACCTGGTTTATTCAGTCACAGTTCCCAGAGTTACTACAGAGATGTCACGATGAGCCCAGAGTCTTTTGTGAATGAATAAACACAGAAGTAAACGTTTGCTCTTCTCTGAGAGCTGTAGGTTTGAGCTCCACTTGTATCTGAACCAACAACAGGATTAACTCGTTTACATCTTTTTCTAAAATCCTAATTAAAACAGCGGCCTCAGAGCTGTTTGCACTGAACAGAACAAACAGGACTCGTTTCTGCTGCAGCGACCTGCGTTTGTGTCTTCATCAAACACTCACAGCTGCAACACACAATATTTACACTCATTCATCTGTCATCAATAGCATTTCACATTGAGCTCTTTAAATGCTTTCTATTTGTATTTTACCCAGTTAACTAAATCATATTAATAAGTGTCAATTCCAGAGAAACTGCACAACACAGAAAAACATAAACAGAGGAAAGTGAAACAAACTGACAACATTCACCCAGAGTTTAAAGAAGAGAACTGACTCAGAACACACTCTTAGGTCGTGTGTGTGTGTGTGTGTGTGTGTGTGTGTGTGTGTGTGTGTGTGTGTGTGTGTGTGTGTGGTTAAGTTGTTACCGAGCTGGTCGGCGAGGTGCTTGCCCTTCTCCGGAGGCACCACTCGCTCCTCGTCCATGTCGCACTTGTTCCCGACCATTATCACCTGAGCGTTGTCCCAGGAGTACGTCTTAATCTGAGTCGCCCTGAAACCAGGAGGAGCCGAAAGACAGATCAGTGGGGTTTATTTAAACACGGCGACGGGAGCCGGAGTAAAGCCAGTACCAGTCCTGCACGGCGTTGAACGACTCCTCGTTGGTGATGTCGTACATCAGGATGAAGCCCATGGCTCCGCGGTAATACGCCGTGGTGATGGTCCGGTAGCGCTCCTGTCCCGCCGTGTCCTGCACACAGTTCAGGAAACACATGTGAACGAGGTTTAAAAACAGAAACGCCACTGGAAACTGGTTTAAGGGATACTTCAGTTTCAAAAATCACAATAATGGAAATATTAAAAAAACCCCACAAATGATGTAGATTCAAGCCAGCCATATTTTTTCCATTTAAAAAAAAATTAAAGCTATTATTACAAATTATTACAAACATTTATGACATCAGACAAATATTTATGAATTTTATGAATTTTTAACCCCTTAAATGCCAGTTTTAGTGATTAAAGTCTCTTTGTTGTTATTTTTTTTCTTTGTTGTTTTGTTTAAACATAAAAAGTTGATGATGCCTTGGTCTTGCTTTGGTCTTGCTTTGGTCTTGTTTTGGTCTTGTTTGGGTCTTGCTTTGGTCTTGCTTTGGTCTTGTTTGGGTCTTGTATGGGTCTTGTTTTGGTCTTGTTTGGGTCTTGTTTTGGTCTTGTTTAGGTCTTGTTTGGGTCTTGTTTGGGTCTTGTTTGGATCTTGTTTGGGTCTTGTTTGGGTCTTGTTTGGGTCTTGTATGGGTCTTGTTTGGGTCTTGTTTGGGTCTTGTATGGGTCTTGTTTGGGTCTTGTTTGGGTCTTGCTTTGGTCTTGTTTGGGTCTTGTTTTGGTCTTGTTTTGGTCTTGCTTTGGTCTTGTTTGGGTCTTGTTTGGGTCTTGTTTTGGTCTTGTTTGGGTCTTGTATGGGTCTTGTTTGGGTCTTGTATGGGTCTTGTTTGGGTCTTGTTTGGGTCTTGTTTGGGTCTTGTATGGGTCTTGTTTAGGTCTTGTTTGGGTCTTGTTTGGGTCTTGTATGGGTCTTGTTTGGGTCTTGTATGGGTCTTGTTTGGGTCTTGTTTGGGTCTTGTTTGGGTCTTGTATGGGTCTTGTTTGGGTCTTGTATGGGTCTTGTATGGGTCTTGTTTAGGTCTTGTTTGGGTCTTGTTTGGGTCTTGTATGGGTCTTGTTTGGGTCTTGTATGGGTCTTGTTTGGGTCTTGTTTGGGTCTTGTTTGGGTCTTGTATGGGTCTTGTTTGGGTCTTGTATGGGTCTTGTTTGGGTCTTGTATGGGTCTTGTTTGGGTCTTGTTTGGGTCTTGTTTGGGTCTTGTATGGGTCTTGTTTGGGTCTTGTATGGGTCTTGTATGGGTCTTGTTTAGGTCTTGTTTGGGTCTTGTTTGGGTCTTGTATGGGTCTTGTTTGGGTCTTGTATGAGTCTTGTTTAGGTCTTGTTTGGGTCTTGTTTGGGTCTTGTATGGGTCTTGTTTGGGTCTTGTATGGGTCTTGTATGGGTCTTGTTTGGGTCTTGTATGGGTCTTGTATGGGTCTTGTTTGGGTCTTGTTTTGGTCTTGTTTTGGTCTTGTATGGGTCTTGTTTGGGTCTTGTATGGGTCTTGTTTGGGTCTTGTATGGGTCTTGTTTGGGTCTTGTTTGGGTCTTGTATGGGTCTTGTTTGGTTCTTGTTTTGGTCTTGTTTTGGTCTTGTTTGGGTCTTGTTTGGGTCTTGTATGGGTCTTGTATGGGTCTTGCTTTGGTCTTGTATGGGTCTTGCTTTGGTCTTGTTTGGGTCTTGTTTGGGTCTTGTTTTGGTCTTGCTTTGGTCTTGTATGGGTCTTGTTTGGGTCTTGCTTTGGTCTTGTTTGGGTCTTGTTTGGGTCTTGTTTTGGTCTTGTATGGGTCTTGTTTGGGTCTTGTTTTGGTCTTGTATGGGTCTTGTTTGGGTCTTGCTTTGGTCTTGTTTGGGTCTTGTTTGGGTCTTGTTTTGGTCTTGTATGGGTCTTGTTTTGGTCGTGTATGGGTCTTGTTTGGGTCTTGTTTTGGTCGTGTATGGATCTTGTATGGGTCTTGTTTGGGTCTTGTTTGGGTCTTGTTTGGGTCTTGTTTGGGTCGTGTATGGGTCTTGTATGGGTCTTGTTTGGGTCTTGTTTGGGTCTTGTTTGGGTCTTGTATGGGTCTTGTTTGGGTCGTGTATGGGTCTTGTTTGGGTCTTGTTTGGGTCTTGTATGGGTCTTGTTTGGGTCGTGTATGGGTCTTGTATGGGTCTTGTTTGGGTCTTGTTTGGGTCTTGTTTGGGTCTTGTATGGGTCTTGTTTGGGTCGTGTATGGGTCTTGTTTGGGTCTTGTTTGGGTCTTGTATGGGTCTTGTTTGGGTCTTGTATGGGTCTTGTATGGGTCTTGCTTTGGTCTTGTTTGGGTCTTGTATGGGTCTTGTTTGGGTCTTGTTTTGGTCGTGTATGGGTCTTGTATTGGTCTTGTTTTGGTCTTGCTTTGGTCTTGTTTGGGTCTTGTATGGGTCTTGTTTGGGTCGTGTATGGGTCTTGTATGGGTCTTGTTTGGGTCTTGTTTGGGTCTTGTTTGGGTCTTGTTTGGGTCTTGTATGGGTCTTGTTTGGGTCGTGTATGGGTCTTGTTTGGGTCTTGTATGGGTCGTGTATGGGTCTTGTATGGGTCTTGTTTGGGTCGTGTATGGGTCTTGTTTGGGTCTTGTATGGGTCTTGTTTGGGTCGTGTATGGGTCTTGTATGGGTCTTGTTTGGGTCGTGTATGGGTCTTGTTTGGGTCTTGTATGGGTCTTGTTTGGGTCTTGTTTGGGTCTTGTATGGGTCTTGTTTGGGTCTTGTTTTGGTCTTGTTTGGGTCTTGTTTGGGTCTTGTTTGGTCTTGTTTTGGTCTTGTTTGGGTCTTGTTTGGGTCTTGTTTTGGTCTTGTTTTGGTCTTGTTTTGGTCTTGTATTGGTCTTGTTTGGGTCTTGTATTGGTCTTGTTTGGGTCTTGTTTGGTCTTGTTTTGGTCGTGTATGGGTCTTGTATTGGTCTTGTTTGGGTCTTGTTTGGTCTTGTTTTGGTCTTGTATTGGTCTTGTTTGGGTCTTGTATTGGTCTTGTTTGGGTCTTGTTTGGTCTTGTTTTGGTCGTGTATGGGTCTTGTATTGGTCTTGTTTGGGTCTTGTTTGGGTCTTGTATGGGTCTTGTATGGGTCTTGTTTTGGTCTTGTATGGGTCTTGCTTTGGTCTTGTTTGGGTCTTGTTTTGGTCTTGTTTGGGTCTTGTATGGGTCTTGCTTTGGTCTTGTTTGGGTCTTGTTTGGGTCTTGTTTGGTCTTGTTTTGGTCGTGTATGGGTCTTGTATTGGTCTTGTTTGGGTCTTGTTTGGGTCTTGTTTTGGTCTTGTTTTGGTCTTGTTTTGGTCTTGTATTGGTCTTGTTTGGGTCTTGTATTGGTCTTGTTTGGGTCTTGTTTGGTCTTGTTTTGGTCGTGTATGGGTCTTGTATTGGTCTTGTTTGGGTCTTGTTTGGTCTTGTTTTGGTCTTGTATTGGTCTTGTTTGGGTCTTGTATTGGTCTTGTTTGGGTCTTGTTTGGTCTTGTTTTGGTCGTGTATGGGTCTTGTATTGGTCTTGTTTGGGTCTTGTTTGGGTCTTGTATGGGTCTTGTTTTGGTCTTGTATGGGTCTTGCTTTGGTCTTGTTTGGGTCTTGTTTTGGTCTTGTTTGGGTCTTGTATGGGTCTTGCTTTGGTCTTGTTTGGGTCTTGTTTGGGTCTTGTTTGGTCTTGTTTTGGTCTTGTATGGGTCTTGTATGGGTCTTGTTTGGGTCTTGTTTGGGTCTTGTATGGGTCTTGTTTGGTTCTTGTTTTGGTCTTGTTTTGGTCTTGTTTGGGTCTTGTTTGGGTCTTGTATGGGTCTTGCTTTGGTCTTGTTTGGGTCTTGTTTGGGTCTTGTTTGGGTCTTGTTTTGGTCTTGTTTTGGTCTTGTTTTGGTCTTGCTTTGGTCTTGTTTGGGTCTTGTTTGGGTCTTGTTTGGGTCTTGTTTTGGTCGTGTATGGGTCTTGTATTGGTCTTGTTTGGGTCTTGTTTGGGTCTTGTTTGGGTCTTGTTTGGGTCTTGTTTGGGTCTTGTTTTGGTCTTGTTTTGGTCTTGTTTGGGTCTTGTTTGGTCTTGTTTTGTCCTGGTTAAGGCCTGATGTTACCGACTAAAGCCTCCTCTCTGTGTCTGACTCCGAGCCTCAGCTGTTCTCTATATTTATCTCTGACTCGGAGCCGAGGCCGAGGGCAGTAATCACGGCGTGGAGCAGTTTTTATGGAAACATCAGTTCATCTGATGCTGTTTCTGCCTGAGTCTGAGTCTGGCTCGTGTTTTAAATCCTCAGCTGCAGAGGTTCAGGTCGTGTTCGTGAATGGATCTGAAGCTGAAACTGAAGAGACACAAAGACAGACACGGTTTCATCATCGGCCTCTGTTTCCACGGCAACAGCTGCTGATTAAAGGCCTCCCGGGAGACGACGCCGACCAATCAGAGACGAGCATCCGGCAACAGCCAATCACAACAGAGAAGTGAACAGGAGAGAATCACAGGCCAATCAGAGACAACTACAACAACAGCCAATCAGAACACAGGATTAAAAGACCTGAGAAAACACAGGGAATAATCAGAGTCAACGGTTTGACAATGACCAATCAGAGACGAGAATGTAACTAAAACCAATCAATCAATGTGTGCTTTAGCTCTGTGTTAGCTCCATGTTAGCTCTGTGTTAGCTCTGTGTTAGCTCCATGTTAGCTCTGTGTTAGCTCCATGTTAGCTCTGTGTTAGCTCCATGTTAGCTCTGTGTTAGCTCCGTGTTAGCTCTGTGTAGGCTCCATGTTAGCTCTGTGTTAGCTCTGTGTAGGCTCCATGTTAGCTCTGTGTTAGCTCTGTGTTAGCTCTGTGTAGGCTCCATGTTAGCTCTGTGTTAGCTCTGTGTTAGCTCCATGTTAGCTCTGTGTTAGCTCCGTGTTAGCTCTGTGTAGGCTCCATGTTAGCTCTGTGTTAGCTCCATGTTAGCTCTGTGTTAGCTCTGTGTTAGCTCCATGTTAGCTCTGTGTTAGCTCCGTGTTAGCTCTGTGCAGGCTCCATGTTAGCTCTGTGTTAGCTCTGTGTTAGCTCCGTGTTAGCTCTGTGTTAGCTCAGTCCAGGTGAAATAACCCTGATAACGTCCAGTAATGTCTCTAAGATGGCCATCTCAGAGACATTAACGAAGTCCTGGAGGTCTCAGTCTCACACTTTAAGACCAACCAAGACCGAGTGGTTTATTTGTCTATCGTTCTTGCTTTAGATTTAAAAAATGTATTTATTGTATTGTTTTGGCAAGTGAATGTATTTTTAAATTTGCTTTATCAGTAAACTTTGATTGATTTAGTGAAAATATATGATAGAATTTCATATCAGTTTGTCTTCTTATACAGCCCTCCTTCAGGTTTGCTCACATTCACTTCATTTTCATCATAGTTTTCGTCAACAACATATTTTTGCGTCTGAAACTGAAATGAAAACTAAATAAAAAGTAACTAATGAGAATGAAAACTCAGACTACACTTTTGAATAAAAACTAAACTGAAGAGAGAGTAAATCCATCAAAAGGAGAGGAGTTGAGAAGAGATCAATCAGACTCAGGTTTTTGAGCGTCGCTGAAGTGATGTCAGACACAAACATTTGTTAGAGCCTCGGGAAGACGACGGGAGACCAAAAGAGAACCACTTTAAATAGAAACTATGTTAACACTTGGAACCTGAATACCAGCCGGAACAGGTTAGGACTAGTTTACTTCAGAGACATTATTACTGAAGAAAATGCATTACTCTTTATATTTGAGTGAATAAATCTATTGTAGATATAGTCGACTAAACTCTTACATTTAGTCGAATTAAACCAGACCAAAACTAATAAGGGTTAAACTAAATTATGATTAAAACTACATTCAAAGTTGCTGTCAGAATGCATTGTTTTAACTCTGCTCTTCGCTCTGTCTTTAAGCCCCTCCCTCTGACCCCAGTCCGTTCTGATTGGTCCGTAACCTCTGACCCCGCGGCGTCTCACCCAGATCTGCAGCTTGATCCTCTTGTCGTTGCGGTAGACGGTCTTCACCTTGAAGTCGATGCCCACGGTGCTGACGAAGGAGTTGCTGAAGGAGTCGTCGGCGTAACGGAACAAGAAGGAGGTCTTCCCCACGCTGCTGTTCCCGATGATCAGCAGCTTGAACATGTAGTCGAAGTTCTGGTCGGAGCCGTCCCTCTGACCGTAACGCTGGTCTGCCTTCGCCATCTGCAACAGACGCAAATATGAGCAGCTCCAGTGTAGCTCTCAAACACACTTCATTTAGCTTTAATTCCACAGTTATTAAGATAAACTTAAATCAATATCTCAACTCTTATCGATCACATAAACCTACAACACACTATAAAATGAAATGTATACAGTGTGTAGGACTGTAAATGTAAAGAGATACGAACATAATAAGTTGTTTCTATTTGGCGTAATCTGAGTCTGAAGATTTGTCTTTATTCTCTTCAGTGACATGATAAATTATAATCTGTTTTTCTCTTTTTTGCTCTGATTCTGGAGTCAGTTGCACAACAATTATCTCCAGAATCAAAGGAAACAAAGACATTAGCCTCGTTAGCCTCATGTTTAGCCTCGTAGCTAACGCTGTAAATTAGCCATGTGTCCTTTGATTATGATTTTACCAAACACTGTTTTTATTCATTTTTCTTGTCCATATAAAGACATTGTTTACAGACTATTCAGTATTCTCTGTTTTGTCTGATTTACAGCTGACTTCGTTGACGCTGGTCGTTTAATAAAAGCTAACATTGATTGTATCGTTTGTTTTCTTCTGTTCAAATGTTTCTCAGACAGAAGGCTCTTTTCTACAGTTTTTATTTCTATAGTTCAATATAAAGATAATACTTCATCAGGACCTCATCCATCACAACAGCTTCAGTAGAACAGACCTTCTCTGGTTCCTCTTAAACACAGAAACAAACGACTCTGACGCAAAGACGAAGCCACACAATTAGACTCTAAAAGAGCTGTTATTGTTCATTAAATGGTAAATGTCTCAGGTTTAACTGTTGTGTTGTTTCTGTTCCGAGCCTTAAACATCTCTCTGGGTTTAAAGTCCGTTCTGAAGGAGGCCGATCTGCTGCAGACGGTGATCGACAGCTGCTTTTTCAGAACAACTCTCGGATCCTTTTGTTTCCTCCTCCTCCACACGCTCTTCACTCGTCTGTCACTTTAACTAAACTCTCTACATCCTGCAGTTAAAGGGCTCCAGGGAGGAATTAGGGAGAGTTTGTGTCTTAAATATTGTGTGAAATATGTTATATATATTTAATATAGTTATATTTATGTACTGGTAATTAAAGTGGATAACCTGATGCCTGCGGTTCCTGGCTCCAGTTTTTTTGATTGCCTTTGTGCCAATCCAATATCTGTCATCTTAAAAAGCAATGTTTTTTTAAAGACTGACACTGGTTAAAACAGACTGTAGCTGATATTTTTTCTTCTTAAAATGGTTTAAACTCAAATAGTTTATTGTCTTTCTGATCCATCTAGTGTTCATTCTAAGGGATTGTAATAGATGAGAACCTCTATTCAGGAACAGAAAACCTTGGACAATCACATGCTCCAAAAAGGAGCGCTCCCATTGGTCGACACTTGTCACATGACGTTCCAGGAAGTTTAATAGCTGCAGATAAAGTGTATTTTCAGCTGAATATGTCTTTTAACAGAGAAACAGCTCAATTGGAACTAAAACAGGTCTAAATCAGGTTTTAACCAGAACTAAATCAAGTACTAAACCTTGAGTGAACCCAGGACCTGACCTGAAATAAACTGAGACTAAACTTAAATTGGACTTAATCTGAAATGAGCCATGATTAAACCAGGTCTAAACCAGGACTAAAACTGGTCCAAAGCACTTGTTCCACAGCTTCATGTGAAAATGAAACAACATTTATATTAATTTCAATAAAAACACTAAATATAACTCACGGAGTCAGCTCTAGCGGCCATCAGTGGAACTACACTTTAATAAACCATCATTAAAGTCTGAGGCTGAGACGTCACCAGTTTGATCATTTATCACAGAAATGAGTCTGTTTAATCCCAGTTTTTCCGCAGAATCAGAACCACGTTATTAGCTCGTGTCCTGAGGCCGTCTCCCGCTGAACGAGGCCGACGGGGGCTGCACTCCCCGCGGAGCACGTCCACGCTGCACCTGTGACCAGAGCACAGCCCCACACCCGCAAATACCCCGCAAATACCCCGCAAATACACCGCAAAGGCTCGGATTTACCCCAGAATCTGTGAATGTGATGCGTAATCCATGCGTTTAGATCGATGTCAAACACGTATCGGTGGATTATTGGAGGTATTTGTGGGAGACAGATGAAAAAAGGGCGTTGGGTTTGAGATGAAATGTGATTCTGATGAAAATAAAGCTGTTTGTGGATGGATCGTGGATGGATTGTGGATCTAAACGGGGTTGGTTTGTATTGAGCGGTGTTTTTTCCGCTGGAGCCGTGTTTTCTCACCTTTTCTGGGCGGATCTGATGCTCTCTTTCCTTCTGCTTTGCACCTGATGATGATGGTGATGATGATGATGTTCCTCAGAGCTCCGGCAAAATCCACAAAGAGCGAATAAATCCAGATCCACACGATGGTTACTACAGGAGAAGGTTTGATTCTGAGGCAAAAAGAGGTTTTAAAGAGAAATGAATGAATGAAGCAGCTGGAGACGGAAGAAGACGGCGAGGTTCAGGCGGGTTTTGGGCAGGTTTTGGTAGGTTTTGGGCAGGTTTTGGGCAGGTTTTGGCAGGTCTTGGTGGAGCAGAGCCGGGATGGTCCTCCGCCGCTGGAGGTGAGTGCTGCCCGGAGACAGGCCTCGGTTTGTGGGAGAAGAGAGGCGCAGAGCCGCGGTGCGCTCCGAGGTGAGTTCAAGAACAGCTCCAGGATGAGTCACTACTGAGAGGCGTTCAGGGACCGAGGAAGAGTCAGGACAAACGGGCTTTAACGGGTTTAGGCCACAACAAGAGCTTCATACCAGGTCTAAACCAGGTCTAAACCAGGACTAAACCAGGTCTAAACCAGGACTTAACCAGGACTAAACCAGAACTAAACCAGGACTAAACCAGGACTAAACCAGGTCTAAACCAGGACTAAACCAGGTCTAAACCAGGACTTAACCAGGACTAAACCAGAACTAAACCAGGACTAAACCAGGACTAAACCAGGACTAAACCAGGACTAAACCAGGTCTAAACCAGGTCTAAACCAGGACTTAACCAGGACTAAACCAGGACTTAACCAGGACTAAACCAGGACTTAACCAGGACTAAACCAGAACTAAACCAGGTCTAAACCAGGATAAACCAGGACTTAACAAGGTGTAAACCAGGTCTAAACCAGGTCTAAACCAGGACTAAACCAGGATAAACCAGGACTAAACCAGGACTAAACCAGGATAAACCAGGACTAAACCAGGACTAAACCAGGATAAACCAGGACTGTCTCTTGTGTTATTTCTAGTTCTAAATATTAAGTGTGGATTTAACAAAAGATAAAGTGGAGCTGAACAGAAGTGACTAATGAGTTTCTGAAGATGTATAATGTTAAAAAATGTAAGTTATTAACCACACATGCCTTATTATTGTTTCTATTATCAATGGAAATTACTTATTGAGGAGCTTGACTACAAAAATCTAAACAGGTCTTTAGCTTAGAAACCTGAAGTCCATATCTAAACAATTGACTGGCTTCAAGAACAAAATACTGGGAAATAGAAAGAGTATTGCAATATTGTCTAAATATATTTCAAATATATGTGTATTTGTACACATTGTGCATGTTAACAAGGCCTTAATTTTCACTTACAGTGGTCTTTAAAAAGTCTTAAACAGTCTTAAATTCAACTTGCTGAACCCTGCAGTAACCCTGCTCAAACTGTGGTTCAGGTCCCGCTGGTGGTTACACAGACTTCTTCTGAGGGTACTCGGCAGTCTCTGATTTCATTTTAATTTAAACCCAGTTTTATTTATATTTTAGTTCAGCTTTGGAAATGTAATTTGTGTAGATCATTGTTTAGTCCTGGTTTAAATTTGTTTTGGTCCTGGTTTATTCCAGTTTTAGTCCTGATTTAGTACATTTTTATTGGAATGGTCATTTTAGCCCTTGAAAGATGATACTGTCTAAGTCAAATATTTTCTGAGGTTGTTCTTGGTTTGAAAAGTTTAAGAATGTCCTATTAGAGCTGAACGGGAAGGTGTGTCCAAACTTCTACTGTATGTGTTTGTTTTCTCTGCATTTTCTTTAAGGATGCGTGGTTCACTCCTGGCAGAAAACATAGACCTGCCACAGGCTTTTTGGAAGAACGCCTCCGCAATGTGCGGAAAAGGCTGCGTCGTGGCAGACAACCTAATTCAACACCACAAGTGACAGAAACAAACAAAATAACTTTGCCAGGTATAACAACATTCTCTTCTATAACTCTTGCATTTATACACAAAATGTCTAGCACGTTGTATTTTATGTATGAATAGTGTTATCTAGGGGTGTGCGATATAACGATATTATTCTTGTCTCATTCTAGAGCCAACTATAACGCCTGACCGGGCGTTACAACTCACCGAATGGCTAAAGCACAATATCTGGCCATCAAACCAGATTGCGCAGTACATGCTGGAAACAGCAGTACATAGAGCACAGTGGATCCGGGCCAATGGAACAATGCCACTTGAACAGATTATAACAGAGTTTCCACGTTTAGTGGACACACCAGGAATGGTAACTATATTTGCCACAGAATACTGGGCTGCAAACTTTTCGCCTTTCAGTAAAATTCTCTGTTTTTATCTTGAAAGAGAAATTTTGAGGGTGTAAGAGAATTGTGTTACTGCCTTAGAGCTCCTAAGTATTGGACCACATAAAAGGACTGAAGAGAGTCTGGATGTCTTAAGCAGGAGAAGTTTATTACCATCACATACAGGCCCGGAGACAGTTGAACAGTAAACACAGAGTAGTATTGAACATTCAAGTCTGGATATGCTTTCATTGGTCAGAGTTTATAATACCTTGTAGAAGGTCAATACGCAAACAGTACGATAACAAAGAGTTGTTATTCAGTTTGTATTCAGTTGATAAGGCTCCAGGTTGGAGACATGTTATCTGCAGGTGTCTGAGTCTATCTGTTGACAGAGCCCAAGGCTCAGGGCATCACAACCTTACAATAGTGAAATTCTAATAAACCTTGACAATATTCATTATAACTTTGCAGCCCTGCTTTTGATTCATATGATTGACTTGATTTGGCTCAAATGAAGTGTATCATTTTTCCTGTTTTTTCCTATGCTAAGATTACCCAGGACTTCTCAGTGTTGCATCCTGAAATTGCCGGGAGGCTCACGGAAACATGGAATTGCAATTTCTCAGCCAAGATAATAGAGATGGGCAAGAGGGAGATGACTGCTCAAAAATTCCTTAGCAATATAGATTCACTTTCAGCAGGTATGTTTATCTATCCTCTTAACACGCACCTAACAACATCTAAGAACTTTTGTAGCAAATAACCTATGGATCTGAACAAGGGCTGCTTACATAAACGCTACCAGCAATCATTACCATTCAGCTTACGGTGAAGCTGAATGTATGGACAATGAAAGCGATGGAATGATGGACTGTGACTTAATTTCATTCATTATGCACAATATCTTGTTACATTTGCCTTTATAGTTTTTTGACCATCTTTTAAAAAGTATCATTATTACTTTAGGCATTTAATTAAATTATCTGTGAAATTATGTTACATTATCTTTATTGTCCAACCACAAATTTAAAAATGCCTAAATTTAAAAATACTATTTTATTTTGCAGATGCACAAGCAGACATGGCATTATTACTTCTTCCAGTGCTGCTCCCAACACCCCCATACAAAGATGGGAAGAGGGTCTACCGTCCCAGCAGCCTGGAAACAAGGAAAGCCTTTATTGACATCCAGCCAGTGAGTCAAGAAATTTATTATGCTCCAATGTACTATTATTTGTTGGTGGAGGGATCAGAGATGGTCTTCAGGATTGAAACATAGAAGGACAGATGGATCATCTGTCCACTTGCTTTTGAGCCCCTGAGAAAGAGGCAGCTACACATTAAAGGTCCCATGTTATGTGAAATCGACTTTTCTGAGCTTTTAACCATGTTCTAACGTTGTTTCTACCTCAAACACATACCCAAAGTTGTGTTTTGTTTCATTCACGCATGTTTAAGTCATTTATTTAGTTTGAGCTACAGTCCTTTCAACGAGCTGTTTCACGCAATGACGTCAATATGTGAAATAAACCACTCCTCTCCAGGAAGTGCTCCTCCACACTCCTTCTGCCCCTCTCTCCTGCCCCTCTGTCAACAAGTGGAGCTCTGCAGCTCAGACACAGAGAAGCATCGCTGCTACTGTGTTAGCTTACTAACAGTCAATACTTTTACTTTACTTTCAATACACTGCACAACAGCTCCTTAGGAGTCTCCAGGCAGCATACATTTGTATTTTTTTTCCTCGTCTTCTTAACAACAAACCTAATAATCTCCTTTTCTCCTTCCTTCAGGTTGGAACCAACATTGTTGAGTACCTCCTCAAGGCACCAGCGGACTATCCGTTTGTGCTTATGCTGGGGGAGAGGAAAGGTGCTCCAAGCGTTTGTCATTTTGAATGGGACTTCAATGGAGTACCCATCACTTGTAGGGGCTGTTGATGGGTGTTTCAAGGCCTATTATGTTTTTGATATTTGCTACCCAAAATTTTGTGGACAAATCTGGGAGTTTGTTCAGACTGTAGTTTTTGAGATTCCTGGAAGGGAATCCAATGCGGTCAAGTTACTGAGAGCCCAGTTGTCTGTGATTTGATGATTTATATATTTGATGATTTATTATATTTTATATACATTTTATTATTGTTTTTCAGTGTTTAAAAAGTGTGTTTTGTATGTTTTTATTCAAATAAAACAACAAGAGCGACACTGTGATAATTTATTTGTGATAATTTTTATTATGCCTATAAATTAATATAAATAAAGATATATAAATTAAATAATATAAACTGATTATTTTAAAACAGAAGTAAATTGAAAAAAAAAAAAATAGAATTCAACCCAGCATTTAGTAGTTTTAACCCAACTAATTAGTTAATTTCTACCCACAATTGGGTAGAAAACATAACCCAACATGCTGGGTCAAACATGTAACCCAACCGAAAAGTTAAAACTAACCCAGCGTTGGTTCAGTCCATATTTGACCCAGCACTGGGTTAGAAATTGGGTTATGTTTAACCCAGCATTTTTTAGTGTGTAAAGAGGTTACAGCCCCATTTGAGGTTAACTTGCTCTGAATCAGGCTGATGGTCCTGAAGGTTTTGTTTAGATCATGTCTTTTACAACACAAGCCTCTAATTAACTCAATTCAGGCTCCATTCATTTTATTGTTGGTACTGAGTTTTAACTTTTTAATTGTAGATGGGTGTAATCCTCAGTGAAGCTGAAGCAGTGATGGAGCCCTCTCTCGGTTTAGACCAGACTCCAAACAGTTTATTCACAGCGTTCAGAACATTCACGCAGCTCTTTTTAAAGCACTGCTTTTTTTAGTTTTTGGGAAACTTTTACCTTCATCATGTTTTGTAAATGATATGTAATGTTTAATGTTTAACGCATTGGTTTCATTCACTGATTTAATTCGGGGAGAAATGATATTTTAATACTACTATGAATAACTGACAAATACATGTTCATGTGATTTCCAGTAAAGCCACTTCTGATATTTCCAAATCTGGTCTTTATTGATTTCCTCAAGATTAATGCAGTAATAACAGCAGAGACATCTCACACTGGGTTTATTTAGCGACAGGTTGATTTGAGCAGAGATCACTTCAGGAGGGTCACTCTCAACAGTTCAGCCTTTAACATCATCATCATCATCATCATCATCGTCATCAGTGTCTGAGTTTTTAAACCGGTCTCATCCAGTGTGAGTCCTGTTGTCTCCAGCAGAGGGAGCTCTCAGCGCACACCAGAATTCTAACTTTGAGTAAGTTCCATTTCGTTGAAGAAACGTCTAGATCAGAAGGAGGAGCCTGGGGCAGAGATAAAAACTGCCCTTCCGCTCTTTGTTCTTGTCTTTTTGACTCTGTTTGTCTCACGGCCGTGTCTCAATTGTCTCTGTATTTAAAACTCTCTTTAACCCAAACTCAAATGGATTCTTCACGCGTTGTCGCCGCTGTGACCATCCTCAGACCATGGCTCAATGGTGAGTGTATTTTAATATAAAACTTATCCCAATGTCCCTCATTTTCTCCTTTTCGCTCAGATTAATCCAAACACTGGGTTTAATGCGGAATAAAATAATAGAGATAAGTAAATATTTGTTTTTTGTGAATAAATGAATCGAGAATAGTGAAGTAGGAAGTGAACGGCGCGAGCGTTACGCACGGGCCGTGACGCATGACGCAAGTGGATCCTCGAAACGTCAAATAAGTTAAAAGAAGCACAAACGCAGCCTGAAAAAACACGAAATACTGAGTTTTTGAAGCTGGTTTCAGTAAAAACAGTTTGTGTAATGTCTAGAGTTGGAGGAAATAAAGGGACTTTCCACAAGACACAAGTTCAGGTTCAGCCCTGGTTTAGGACTGGTTTAGACCGGATTAAGACCTGGCTTAGTCCTGTCTTTACACCTCCCTGCAGAAGTCCAAGTTAAATCCTCGTTTAGTCCAGGTTTAGACCCAGTTTAGACCTATAATGTTACGCACTTGTTAAATCCAGGAACTGGACTAAATGAGACTAAACCAGGTCCAAATATCAGCTTTAGATTCATGTCGGATCTGGTTTAGACCTGGTTTAGTCCTGGTCCAGACCTGGTTTAGACCTGGTTTAGACCTGGTTTAGTCCTGGTTTAGTCCTGGTCCAGACCTGGTTTAGACCTGGCTTAGTCCTGGTCCAGACCTGGTTTAGACCTGGTTTAGACCTGGTTTAGTCCTGGTCCAGACCTGGTTTAGACCTGGCTTAGTCCTGGTCCAGACCTGGTTTAGACCTGGTTTAGACCTGTTTTAGTCCTGTTTTAGTCCTGTTTTAGTCCTGTTTTAGTCCCGTTTTAGTCCTGGTTTAGTCCTGTTTTAGTCCTGGTTTAGTCCTGGTTTAGACCTGGTCCAGACCTGGTTTAGTCCTGTTTTAGTCCTGGTCCAGAGCTGTTTTAGTCCTGGTCCAGAGCTGTTTTAGTCCTGTTTTAGTCCTGGTTTAGACCTGGTTTAGACTTGGTTTAGACCTGGCTTAGTCCTGGTCCAGACCTGGTTTAGACCTGGTTTAGACCTGTTTTAGTCCTGTTTTAGTCCTGTTTTAGTCCTGGTTTAGTCCTGGTTTAGTCCTGTTTTAGTCCTGTTTTAGTCCTGGTTTAGTCCTGTTTTAGTCCTGGTTTAGACCTGGTCCAGACCTGGTTTAGTCCTGTTTTAGTCCTGGTCCAGACCTGTTTTAGTCCTGGTCCAGAGCTGTTTTAGTCCTGTTTTAGTCCTGGTTTAGTCCTGGTTTAGTCCTGGTCCAGAGCTGTTTTAGTCCTGTTTTAGTCCTGGTTTAGTCCTGGTTTAGACCTGGTTTAGTCCTGGTTTATTCCTGGTTCAGACCTGGTTCAGACCTGGTTTAGACCTGGTTCAGACCTGGTTCAGACCTGGTTCAGAGTTGGTTTAGACCTGTTTTAGACCTGGTTTAGACCTGGTTTAGACCTGGTTTAGACCTGGTTTAGACCTGGTTCAGACCTGGTTCAGACCTGGTTCAGACCTGGTTCAGACCTGGTTCAGAGCCTGTTATGTGTAATCCTAGTCTGGTCTAAACCACAGTATAATTCTGGTAACATCTGAATAATAATAAACCTCACAAACCAAAGTTAAGCCTCATTTGTAAAAACGATAAAAGCAGGAAGTATTGAGTGTTAAAACAGGATTTTCAGAATAAAGCTGGTTCTCTGTGACGTTTAGTGTTCGAGGACAAAGACTGGTTCAGCAGGGACTTTCCTCCAGAGACAGGACCTGAGACTGGACTAAAACCAGTTTACGTAAAAAGCTTGGCCCCAGAATCGAGCAGAAGTCAGTCCAGAGCTTTGTTTTTCTGCATAAATGTGATTTGAATTTAATTTCTTCTGTGTTTAAAGGATTATTCAATTATCACAGCTCATATTTTTATTGGAATTTTCAACACAGTTATGGCCTAGAGCTTGTTTTATGTTTCAAATCCTGGTTTAGACCTGGTTTAGACCTGGTTTAGACCTGGTTTAGTCCTGGTTTAGTCCTGGTTTAGTCCTGGTTTAGACCTGGTTCAGTCCTGGTTCAGTCCTGGTTTAGTCCTGGTTTAGTCCTGGTTTAGTCCTGGTTCAGTCCTGGTTCAGTCCTGGTTCAGTCCTGGTTCAGTCCTGGTTCAGTCCTGGTTCAGTCCTGGTTTAGTCCTGGTTTAGTCCTGGTTTAGACCTGGTTTAGACCTGGTTTAGTCCTGGTTTAGTCCTGGTTTAGACCTGGTTTAGTCCAGGCTTAAAGCTGCCTTTAGCCTGTATTTAATTCTAATGTGATTTTAATTGAACTTTTTCTATATTTAAAGGATAAATGTATTAAAATAGTTAAAGCGACTCTAAAAGAAGAAAATGCAAAAACCTGGCTCTTGTTTTTGGACCTGAGTAGTTTTGGAACATGTTGAGCCTTGATTGTTTCTGAGTCAGATACTTTTACTTCATCTGAACTTTTACTGAAATAATCTGGACCACACCTTCTGTTGTTTCTGTTTCTATTTCTGTTTCTGTTCTGTTCTGTTCTGTTTCTGTTCTGTTTGTGTGTGAGGCTGGTTTTATGAATGAACTGTGAGAGGGTCATGTGACTCTGATTATGTAATGTTTGTTGATGTTGGTGCAGAGCCTGAAGAGACTCGGAGCAAAGTTCTGATGAAACTAAACAGAGTTTGTGTGTCGCAGGAAACTGGATCAACTTTCTCTAAACTCGGGTTTAAACCCTTTACCTGAATAACCCCCTCCTCGACCCTTACTGTAGGGGAGGGGTCTGAACCTGAGTGACCCCAGGAGCTGTGTTGGCGGGGCCAAAGGCCCCTGCCCCTGCCCCTGCCCCAGGGCAAACAAGTCCTGATGACGGGTTAGAAGGGTTCTCCTCTCTCTGGTTCAGTCTGGTTCAGTCTGGTTTTGTTTGGATCTAAAGGAGGATGATTCCTGAAACAGGAAGTCAGCCTTTATTTTAGAAAAGTCTGTTGCTGGATCTGAGTCTGAGGAAAGGCCTCGTGTTTTAACCGAAACTTTTTTAGTTTAAAAAATCTCTAGCCTCTGTTTTTCTGAACCTGATCTAAATCTGGTCTAAATCTGGTCTAACCCTGGTCTAACTCTGGTCTAACTCTGGTCTGGTCCTGATCTAACTCTGGTCTAACCCTGGTATAACCCTGGTCTAACCCTGGTCTAACTCTGGTCTAACTCTGGTCTAACTCTGGTCTAACCCTGGTCTAACCCTGGTCTAACCCTGGTCTAACCCTGGTCTAACTCTGGTCTAACTCTGGTCTAACTCTGGTCTAACTCTGGTCTAACCCTGGTCTAACCCTGGTCTAACTCTGGTCTAACTCTGGTCTAACCCTGGTCTAACTCTGGTCTAACTCTGGTCTAACTCTGGTCTAACTCTGGTCTAACCCTGGTCTAACTCTGGTCTAACTCTGGTCTAACCCTGGTCTAACTCTGGTCTAACTCTGGTCTAACTCTGGTCTAACTCTGGTCTAACTCTGGTCTAACCCTGGTCTAACCCTGGTCTAACCCTGGTCTAACTCTGGTCTAACTCTGGTCTAACTCTGGTCTAACTCTGGTCTAACTCTGGTCTAACTCTAGTCTAACTCTGGTCTAACCCGGTCTAACTCAGGCTCAGGTGTCGTCAGGTAAATCATGTGACTTCTGCAGAAATGGACCAAACAATTTCCAGGAATCAGATCTGGTCCAGACCTGGTCCAGACCTGGTCCAGACTTGGTCCAGACCTGGTTTAGTCCTGGTCCAGACTTGGTCCAGACCTGGTCCACACCTGGTCCACACCTGGTCCACACCTGGTCCAGACCTGGTCCAGACCTGGTCCAGACCTGGTCTTTGTGTCCATTATTGATGTAAATACAAATACATATTATACTTTTTTATTCTTTTATATTTTTCGTGCCCTTCCTCGTGTTTCTTCTTACATTGCACTGTTTTCTTATTTATTTATTTTCTTCTTGTATCGAATGAACCGAGGGAAGAGAGTCATTTCTGTTGACAGAATGAAACAATAACTACTAATATAATTATTTTTACTGCCGTTTGATTTCCTTTAACGTCATTTTACTGTTTTCCAGGTTTTCTCCCGGTTCTGTAGAATCCTCTTGAATGTTTCATTAGTTTTTAACCTCAGCTCCAGAACAAACCTGTTCTTGTCTCTGTTGTGTCTGCAGTTCTGCTCCTGCTCCAGATGGTGGCGTCGGCCGCTGCTGGAGCACTTCCTGAAGCACTTCCTGGTTTGTCATGTGACGCCGAGGCGCTGGCCAATGGGCTGTTTCTGTACACTCTCAGTGAAGCTGTGGGCTCTGAGTGTCAGCCCAGCTTCGAGGACCACAACGTGAGTCTCCCTCGGATCAGTCTGGTCTGGGTTTGGTCTGGGTTTGGTCTGGGTTTGGTCTGGGTTTGGTCTGGGTTTGGTCTGGGTTTGGTCTGGGTTTGGTCTGGGTTTGGTCTGGGTTTGGTCTGGGTTTGGTCTGGGTTTGGTCTGGGTTTGGTCTGGGTTTGGTCTGGGTTTGGTCTGGGTTTGGTCTGGGTTTGGTCTGGGTTTGGTCTGGGTTTGGTCTGGGTTTGGTCTGGGTTTAGTCTGGGTTTGGTCTGGGTTTGGTCTGGGTTTAGTCTGGGTTTGGTCTGGGTTTGGTCTGGGTTTGGTCTGGGTTTAGTCTGGGTTTGGTCTGGGTTTAGTCTGGGTTTGGTCTGGGTTTGGTCTGGGTTTGGTCTGGGTTTGGTCTGGGTTTAGTCTGGGTTTTGTCTGGTTTAGTCTGGGTTTAGTCTGGGTTTAGTCTGGTCTAGTCTGGGTTTAGTCTGGTTTAGTCTGGGTTAGTCCAGGTTTAGTCTGGTTTAGTCTGGGTTAGTCCAGGTTTAGTCTGGTTTAGTCTGGGTTAGTCCAGGTTTAGTCCGGGTTTGTTCAGAGTTTGTGGAAAGTCAGAGTTGTTTTCAGGAAAGTGAAAGTATTTCAGCCACAGCTGCACTGCTCTGACTCTTCTGGAAACTCCCTGAAATCAGAGTCCAACTCTCACAGAGTTCAGAGTTCACAGAGTTCAGAGTTCAGAGTTCACAGAGACGATGTGTTTACTGCCTTTGGGACAAAAATGCAAAAATAACCCACTCACATTAAACATAAATAAACACAGAGACTGAACGAGAGCAGCACAATAACAATGACCTGGTCTGGACGGTTTAATGTGATCAGAGCTGGTCCTAAAGACACCATCATTTCTTCAACAGCGCCACCTGGTGGACAACTAGCTCAGATTCAAGTCTGTTCATAATAATAATAATAATAATAATAATAATAATAATAATAATAATAATAATAATAATAATAATAATACAGAGAGAGTCACTGGCACAAAAAAGATGAAAGACCACACTGTTTTTATTACAGTTTATTGAGAATTCACTCTTCTGACCTGTCTCTGTCTCTGTTTGTCTCTGTCTCAGTTTGTCTCTGTCTCAGTTTGTCTCTGTCTCAGTTTGTCTCTGTCTCAGTTTGTCTCTGTTTGACTCTGTCTCTGTTTGTCTCTGTCTCTGTTTGTCTCTGTTTGACGACTCTGTCTCTGTTTGTCTCTGTCTCTGTCTCAGTTTGTCTCAGTTTGTCTCTGTCTCAGTTTGTCTCTGTCTCTGTTTGTCTCTGTCTCTGTTTGTCTCTGTTTGACGACTCTGTCTCTGTTTGTCTCTGTCTCTGTCTCAGTTTGTCTCAGTTTGACTCTGTCTCAGTTTGTCTCTGTTTGTCTCTGTCTCTGTTTGTCTCTGTCTCTGTTTGTCTCTGTCTCAGTTTGTCTCTGTCTCTGTTTGTCTCTGTCTCTGTTTGTCTCTGTTTGACGACTCTGTCTCTGTTTGTCTCTGTCTCTGTCTCAGTTTGTCTCAGTTTGACTCTGTCTCAGTTTGTCTCAGTTTGACTCTGTCTCAGTTTGTCTCTGTTTGTCTCTGTCTCTGTTTGTCTCTGTCTCAGTTTGTCTCTGTCTCTGTTTGTCTCTGTCTCTGTTTGTCTCTGTTTGACGACTCTGTCTCTGTTTGTCTCTGTCTCTGTTTGTCTCTGTCTCTGTCTCTGTCTCAGTTTGTCTCAGTTTGACTCTGTCTCTGTTTGTCTCTGTTTGTCTCTGTCTCAGTTTGTCTCAGCTTGACTCTGTCTCTGTTTGTCTCTTTTGCAGAAGACAGCGATCACTGTGGGGTCCTCAGTGAACGAGACCCTGGTCCAGAACGTCACCAACAAGACTCTGACTCTGTTCAAGTGTTTGGACAAAATCCACTTCAACGCCATGTGTCCTGGAACGGTAAGACCTCCTCAGACCTGGTTTAGACCTCCTCAGACCTGGTTTAGACCTCCTCAGACCCGGTTTAGACCTCCTCAGACCCGGGTAAGACCTCCTCAGACCTGGTTTAGACCTCCTCAGACCCGGGTAAGACCTCCTCAGACCTGGGTTAGACCACCTCAGACCTGGTTTAGACCACCTCAGACCCGGGTAAGACCTCCTCAGACCTGGTTTAGACCTCCTCAGACCTGGGTTAGACCTCCTCAGACCTGGTTTAGACCTCCTCAGACCTGGGTTAGACCTCCTCAGACCTGGTTTAGACCTCCTAAGACCTGGGTTAGACCTCCTCAGACCTGGTTTAGACCTCCTCAGACCTGGTTTAGACCTCCTCAGACCTGGTTTAGACCTCCTCAGACCTGGTTTAGACCACCTCAGACCTGGTTTAGACCTCCTCAGACCCGGGTAAGACCTCCTCAGACCCGGGTAAGACCTCCTCAGACCCGGGTTAGACCTCCTCAGACCCGGTTTAGACCACCTCAGACCTGGTTTAGACCACCTCAGACCTGGTTTAGACCACCTCAGACCTGGTTTAGACCACCTCAGACCTGGTTTAGACCACCTCAGACCCGGGTAAGACCTCCTCAGACCTGGTTTAGACCTCCTCAGACCTGGTTTAGACCTCCTCAGACCTGGTTTAGACCTCCTCAGACCCGGGTTATGAGAAGGACATTAAATTTGTATTGAACCTAAGTTTTACAACAAATTAGTTAAATGTTTTTGATCCATCCTTTTTCATATTTAAATTTCCTGTTCAAAATGCCATATTTCATGTTAATACTAAATGTAAATAGTTTTAATCCAAATGTAAAAGTGTAGAGAACTGGTCTTATCAGAGTGTTTTTCTTTCTAACCTCTCTCTCTCTCGTTTGTTCCGGTTTAGAGATTTTCCCTGAAGACTGTGTGTCGCTGTAAGTATCACGTCTGATTCACACAAACATTTGAAATCATTAAGACTCAGTCCAGTTGGTAATGGTTCGGAGAAGCAGACAGGAGCTGTGTCTGTCGTTCATGAGGCCAGTGAAAACTGAGTAACATTGAAGGGATTTATAGGATTTTAATCTGACACAAGACTGAGCCTTATTTATACAACCACAGAACTGGGACTGGAACAGGCTTTAGATGGATTTGAGCAGGTTTTAGATGGATTTGAGCAGGTTTTACATGGATTTGAGCAGGTTTTAGATGGATTTGAGCAGGTTTTAGATGGATTTGAGCAGGTTTTAGTTGGATTTGAGCAGGTTTTAGTAGGTTTTGAGCAGGTTTTAGATGGATTTGAACAGGTTTTACATGGATTTGAGCAGGTTTTAGTTGGATTTGAGCAGGTTTTAGATGGATTTGAGCAGGTTGTAGATGGATTTGAGCAGGTTGTAGATGGATTTGAGCAGGTTTTAGTAGGTTTTGAGCAGGTTTTAGACGGATTTGAACAGGTTTTACATGGATTTGAGCAGGTTTTAGTTGGATCTGAACAGGTTTTAGTTGGATCTCTATATTATTCGTGTTTATTTAGCTCTGGTCCTGTTTGTTCCAGTGAACTGCAGCTCGGTGCCGGCTCCTGTTGTGGAACCTTCTTGGAGTGAGTTAATGTTGTGTTTCTCTTTGTTCACTTCTTACTTTTCAAAAATACACTAAACTAAAACACATAAAAGACAGAGATTCATTCAGGTTCATTTCTGTGGTTCAGATCTTTTATCTCACACTGTCTCAGTGAAATAAGTTTAACCCTGACATCTTCTCGTCCCAGAAATCTGCTTTTCTGCTGGAAACTGTGTGGATCCAGAGCAGGTCTTCGTTCCTGTCGTGGTCCTGGTCCTGGTCCTGGTCCTGGTCGTCGCTGCGTTCTTCTACAAACTCATAAAACGCAGAAATAACAGATATAATCTCTCAAAAGTTGGAGATCCAGACGAGACGGAGGCAGGTGGAGGAGAGCAGTTCCAGATGCTGCAGCAGGATCCACCAGAAGAGGGCGCTCTGGGAGACAAACGCCCCCTAGAGGACGTCATCGCGATGTAGCCCAACTTTTAACCAGGGATAAAACCACTTTCCACAAAAAAACAAAAAACAACTAGAACCTAAACAACCCGACTTCTGTAAAATCAGGATTTTAGTTGGATTTAGTTTGATTTTAATCACTTCTCCTTTAACCGAATATGGACCAAAGAGAATGGTTTTATCCCTCTGTAAATATCGTCTCGCTGTAGCTCTTTTACCTTTTCCGACTTTATTCATATATTTACTTTTATTATTGGACGTTAAAGACAGGCTTGGTCTTTGGAAGCAGTTTATAATAGTCTCACATTTGGATTTGGAACTGGTTCACATTCATCACGTCCAATGGCACCAAGTTCTCTCAAACCAAGTGTTTTACAAGAGACTTTATCAACACTGTTCCAAAGACGTTGTTTAAATGCTGCTCTCCTCATCGTCTTATGATTCAGGTTTGACGTGAACCGATCATTAAGCTCAACAGCTCCCAGCGGTTTAACGTTTTTCCGATTTCCTTCTGAGGAATCGCCTCAACATGACTTCGATAAAAGAAGCTTGTGACAGTGTCTCTCTGGAGTCGAGAACGTGGACAAATACTGCAGTGTGTCCCACGAAAAGAAGTGCCCTGACGCACAAAACTGACCCGGTCGTAAAAGATTACAATGAACTGACTGAAAACCAACAAACACAGGATTAACTGGTTCAAGAAATGAAACCTGTCCACTTTTAGATAAATCAAGCCAAAAATATTTGATCAATTATCACAGAATTTTTAGCCCAAAAAAAGAAGCCTGAAAAACCTGAATTTAAATTTATTTTGATGGTTTCTGAAACAAACACCGTTGATTAACCAGAGTTAATGTCGTTGACACAGTCATAGTTTTGACAATGACTTATTTTTGTAACAGGTTAATAGTTTATTAAAAACAAAAAACATTGAAAATACATTACTCTTTATATTTTAGACTAAATCTATTGTAGATATAGTCGACTAAAACTAACAAGGATTAGACTAAATTATGACTAAAACTAAATGTGAAAATTAACTGGCGTCCACTGAGAATCTACAGAAGAAAAGGCTCTGTCTTCATCTCAAACCTTCGTCCAGAGCCTTTTCTACAGAACACAGTTCCATCGCTGAGTATTTAGAGCCAGGTTGGTTTTATGCGTCAGGGCTTGGCTCCAGAGACGTCCGCTTCATTCAGAATCAGCCTCAGATCCAAACCAAAAGTGATTAACCTTTTGGATTTCTGTAAAGCTGACGAAGCGGATGCATCAGTGAAAAACGAAGATTCAGTGCCACAGAGTTTACTGATCTGCCGCTGAGGAGTCTGGAGGGGGCATTAAAAACGAAACCCGAGCTGAACGGTTAAATGTGCCTTTAATGGTTTTATATAAAGATGGAACATAAGAAATAAACTGTAAAGGTTTTATTTACGCTCGAAATGTTCAGAAACAGAACGTCTCATTTCACTTTGAATTTTTCACTGTCGTAACACTGTTGTAACACTGTCGTAACAGTGCCTCGAGCCTCCTGCAGCAAACACAGCTCTGTTTTATTGGGGTTTTGTTATTTTATGCAGTTTTATTTGTAATGATTTGTCTCAACTACGAATATAAATGCATGAACTAAACCAGGTCTAAACCAGGTCTAAACCAGGACTAAACCAGGACTAAACCAGGACTAAACCAGGACTAAACCAGGACTAAACCAGGTCTAAACCAGGACTGAACCAGGTCTAAACCAGGTCTAAACCAGGTCTAAACCAGGTCTAAACCAGGACTGAACCAGGACTGAACCAGGACTAAAACCAGGTCTAAACCAGGTCTAAACCAGGTCTAAACCAGGTCTAAACCAGGTCTAAACCAGGTCTAAACCAGGACTAAACCAGGACTGAACCAGGACTAAAACCAGGTCTAAACCAGGACTAAACCAGGACTAAACCAGGTTTAAACCAGGACTAAACCAGGACTGAACCAGGTTTAATCTGAACCTGAGTTTTTTGGCTCGATCTGAGCAACTGAAAGGCTTTTGTCGCCGTCAGAATCACATTTTTTGTTAAGTTTTGGTCTTAATTATGAGTTTTAAATGTAAAAATGGTTCAGATCTGAGAGAAGCCTGAAGTTCACCCTAAAACTAAGCACACTTTTGGGGCGCGCCCCTGCAGCTCCTGCAGAGCACACGCCCAGCACTCGGGAGACCCGGGTTCAAGTCCTGCTCGGGTCATTTACCCAGTGTCACCCTGTTCCTGTCCAGCTACTGTCAATCTATGAGTAAAGGCCAAAAAGCCCCAGAAAAATCTGTCATATTTCCTTTTTTTTTTTTAATTCTTTGTTGTTTGATGTATTTTAGTTATTTGTGTGAAAAATGTGTAAAAATATTGAATCATGTGAAACTGCATTAAAACCTTGGGTCTAATTGTTCTGATCAGATTTTAAAATTAAAAATGTAAAATATTTGAGATTAACTGCAGGTAATACACTTCGGGCCCAGTGATCTCTGTAGCTGCAATTCTTATTATTATAATAATATTATTATAACACATTTTTTAATGTTTAAAATGTCTTGTTTTATTATTGTATTAAAATGTCGAAGTGTTTATAATTACTCCTTTTCTACTCTTTTCTCGCTTAAGCCTTTAATAAAAATGTACAAAGACTAAAAAAAGTGTTTATTTTTTTCATGATTTATTCATTTATTGAGTTATGTTGATTTAGTGTTGGTCACACTTGAATGTTGCTTCCTAGGGGGCGCTCTTACACGACATTAACAGAAAAAGGAGTGACTTTCTAAACCGAACTGAAGGGTCTTAAATATGAACAAACATAAAAATTACATTGAAAATATTCCTCAAAAACAAGAGACTTTGAGCTTTTTGTGTCCATTTTATATAAAAATTGCACATTTCAAATAGTATTTCCCTTAATTTTCATGCTATACTTTTAACAATTATAACATTTAAATGTACAAAAGAGGATTAGAGCCGCTGTAATAAAATAAATGAAAGACGGGATTAAATTCTGTTTGATGAAAAAAAGTTTAATCTCATAAAAAATGAACTTAAACAGTGTTTGTACAAATGTTTGTGTGATTGAAGACTTTCTGATGTTTTACCGTCGTCATGACAACAACAAATGTCAAATAAGCTTTTAAATACCCACTCTCCCTCAAACAATTACAGAAAAGACGATCAAAGAACCTTAATAACAGTATTACATTAAAAAATACAGTTGATTGTCTCGACAGTAATTCAATAAAATAGCCAACATTTCATTTTTTCTAATCTCTAAGACAAACATGAAAAGCTGCAGATAATTTCATATTTTCTGGAGCTGGTTTCATTTGTAATTACAACAGTTTAAACCAGTCATTCCCAAAGTCAAGAGCCGTAAGTGACTTAAAAATATGAGAAAACCCACAGAGAACAAGACTTCATTTTTCATGATGTTTTTAAAACAATGACTGATTAAAAAACTGTAACAGCTGTGACTGGGGGGGGTTTGTGCAGGTGTCGTTTATTTAGGAGCTTTAGCTGAGCTTTAAACTCCAAACATGAGTACAGCACCACCTAGAGGCCGGAGGCTGAAATGGTTCCAATAAAAACATGAATAAAGCTCTTTGGCAGAACACAGCGAGTGAGAGCAGCTCTGGTTAAACCCTCCACATCGTTACAGTAGCACCTACATTTACTTTAAGAAGCTAAAATATATATTAATCAGATGTCCATGATTCTTCAAAGGTTTTCAGGGTCAAATACTGAAATAAAATCTACTTTTGGCAAAGTATGTGGACAGCTTTGTTACTGGATAAATATTAGTATTTTGTTAAATTGCAGTTAAAGCTAGTGATGCTTTAATCCATTGCACTAAATTTAAAGCTTTAAATCAGACCCAGATGTTGGACAGAACTTGTGGCAGGTTTGAATCCCCTAGAGCAGGGGTCGGCAACTCAAAATGTTCAAAGAGCCATATTGGACCAAAAAAACAAAAAACAAATCTGTCTGGAGCCGCAAAAAATTAAAAGCCTTATATAAGCCTTATATGAAGGCAACACAGGCTGTAAGTGTATATTAGCTCCATTAGCCGACTATCAAAATGACTAAGTAGGCTACAAACACATAATGAACATTCATGATTAAATGTTTATTTTCCCTGCAGCACCTCCTGGAGAGAATGACACCACGTGACTACTTTGTTGTAGGATCCTCAGGTTTAACTTCATTACAATATTAATGAATTACAGTATGTTTCATTGCTTTGATTAAATTAAAGAAATGCAATAAAGAAATCCGATTTTTGATGTAATTTTTATTTTGAGGATTCGAAAAAACAACAAAATAAAACGTGCCCCTTATCTGGGCAACAAACAGAGTGCAATAAAACGCTGCATGCATTTATAAAAATAAAACAGCAGCCTTTTGAAAAGGTAAAGTATATCAAATCAAGTTAATACAGTTTAAGTTTGATTTCTGTGCAAATGCCAAACAAGTCAGTGCATCTGTGCAATCCTCTGTTCTCCTCAGTTATTTTTCTCTTTTTACCTTTGGGGTCCATGACCCATCACACACCCACCGGTTTGTTTACAACAGCCACCTGCCTGGCATCCCACCCTGCTGATGTGTCGCAGGCTATGACGCAAATCTTTGTTGACAGAAGTGTTGAAATTTAATATTTATTACACATTTTTACAGCATTGGAAAACGTTAAGAATGTTTGTGTCATGTTTGTCCTCCTACAGAAACCATATTAAAACAAAAAATATACCCCCCCCCAATCTTTTTTCATTATCAAACATTTCTGAAAAAGCTCCAGGGAGCCACTAGGCAGCGCTAAAGAGCCGCATGCGGCTCCAGAGCCGCGGGTTGCCGACCCCCGCCCTAGAGCCACGTCGAGGCCAGTCGGTCTAAAAACATGTGACCTAGGGGTGTGCTGGAATAGTCCAGTGTTGGCAACAGGACACACAGAGGGTTAAGGCTGAACCAACGAGAAACAAAGGAACCCAAAGTTTCACAGTTTGGATTTGTTTGGATTTATCAAAAATTAAAATCTGAGTTTTTTCAACAAACTCCAGAAGGCACTTAATTTAATATTAATAAAGTGTTGTTGGAGCTGCTACAGAGCTCCGACTGCGTTAAGAAAAAGGGCCATCAGCGAGGGCCGTCTGTGAGGGCATCAGTGGGGCCGTCTGTGAGGGCATCAGTGGGGGCGTCTGTAGGGCGTCTGTGAGGGCATCAGTGGGGCCGTCTGTGAGGGCATCAGCGAGGGCCGTCTGCGAGGGCATCAGCGAGGGCCGTCTGCGAGGGCATCAGTGGGGGCGTCTGTGAGGGCATCAGTGGGGCCGTCTGCGAGGGCATCAGTGGGGCCGTCTGCGAGGGCATCAGTGGGGCCGTCTGCGAGGGCATCAGTGGGGGCGTCTGCGAGGGCATCAGTGGGGCCGTCTGCGAGGGCATCAGTGGGGGCGTCTGTGAGGGCCGTCTGCGAGGGCATCAGTGGGGGCGTCTGTGAGGGCCGTCTGCGAGGGCATCAGTGGGGGCGTCTGTAGGGCGTCTGTGAGGGCATCAGCGAGGGCCGTCTGCGAGGGCATCAGTGGGGGCGTCTGCGAGGGCATCAGTGGGGGCGTCTGCGAGGGCATCAGTGGGGGCGTCTGTGAGGGCCGTCTGCGAGGGCATCAGTGGGGGCGTCTGTGAGGGCCGTCTGCAAGGGCATCAGTGGGGGCGTCTGTAGGGCGTCTGTGAGGGCATCAGCGAGGGCCGTCTGCGAGGGCATCAGTGGGGGCGTCTGTAGGGCCGTCTGCGAGGGCATCAGCGAGGGCCGTCTGCGAGGGCATCAGTGGGGCCGTCTGCGAGGGCATCAGTGGGGGCGTCTGCGAGGGCATCAGTGGGGGCGTCTGTAGGGCCGTCTGCGGGTCCTCTTTCAAAACTCCTCTGTGAAAACAAAAACAAACCCTGTTATGGTTAATTCTGAAAACTTCTACTGAGTCTGATTTGGAGTCAGAAAATTCACCCATTTATTTTTTCAGTTATTCTTTATATATTATAAGCTGATAATTACACTACTTAAAAACCAAGAGTTTGTGTGTACAGAATGTGTCAGAGGGACTGTTTCTGAAGGTTAACACACCTCCAGGTTTTCACCCAGGTTTTAATCCTGTCCCTGAAGACTACAGCTCCCACCACCAGAGCCAAGATGATGATCACACTGAGGCTGATGGCTGCTCCAGACGACAGCCCTTGAGCTGGAGCTGGGTCTGGAGCTGGGTCTGGAGCTGGGTCTGGAGTCAGAGACAGAACAACAGTCAACATTGTGTACCTTTTAAAACAGACAGTGGCTGTGGTTTGTGTTGGTTTGTTGAAATGTCTGTGTTGAACTTGAACAGCAGCTCTCAGATCTGCCGCGGGCCACAGACAGAGACATGTCCATTAACAAGTCCTCAAGATTTTTATTGAGATTAATTTGAGAGAAACAGAGATAAACTCATGTTCACACTGGGATGAGACCCTCGAGTCTAAAGCTGAGTTTAAAATTAGTTCAGGACAAAATCAAAAGTTACTGATCTGCTTTTGTTTAAAACAAAGTCACCAGAGTTTAGATGTGATGGAAGTGTGAGAACAGCTGTTTTTTGATTGAAAAGAAGAATCTGTGAGAGGTGTGTCTGACTGAGGCTCAAAGACTACTGTGTTTATTGAGACTGAAGCATCCTGGACTGATCTGGAACATTGGAATGAAGATGAGGTTATATATTGTGTGGTCGAGGTGGCCCTGAACACGTCCCGGCTCCGATGTTCTTCACTGAGGCTGGGTTTAACCTAATAATACCTAGTAATAACTTAGTATAAATAAAGTAATAAAAACCTAGTAATAACTGATAAAGAATAAAAATAAGAACGACTCACCTTTAAGAATCCTGGGGCAGTCTGTAACGAGACAGAAGTCAGGTTAGAAACAGTTCACTTTAACACAACAACAACAAATCAAACTGGTCCATGTCACTCATCCTTCTTTTGTTCCTCTCATTTGTTTTGTTCAGATGAAAGCAGCAGCAGCAGCAGCGTGTATCGCTCCGACCACAGACACTTCTCTAAAGACTTAAGGCACCGACTCTTTTCTCTGGCGTTTAGTGCTGTTTTTAGCTGATTATTATAATAATAATGTCTGTTACTGGAGCTGCTCTGGAGCTCGCAGAAGCATCAGAGAAAACCCACCTCCGTCATGTTCTGTTCTGAATGAGGTCTAAATGTAAATAGAATCTCACCACATTCAGTGATGCTGAGAGGCTTTCCTGGAGCCTCCTGGACCAGAACTTTAGAATGGTGTGCCAGGTTACAGACGGTCATAACCATGCTCTGATTCAAACAAACGGAGCAGCTGTTGATTTTTGGCCAAGATTTGGAGTCACAGAGCGACAGAGGAATGCTCAGGTTCTGACGATGAAACAGGTTCCAGTCGTCTTGGTCCTTAAAATAAACCACCGTCGTGTTCACAGCCTCAGGATCTGACGAGCTGTAACAGACGGGCTGAAAGACAGGACACAGGGTTAGGGTTTCCCACTAAGACCTGCTCAAATCCCACTAAAACCTGCTCAAATCCATCTAAAACCTGCTCAAATCCAACTAAAACCTGCTCAAATCCATCTAAAACATATAAAAGATAGGGCTGTTTATATAAAAACCTCATCACTGGAGTCTGAGAGTTGTATCAGAGTAACAGCTAGTCCCTGGCCCGGCGCTGGTCCCTGGCCCGGCGCTGGTCCCTGGCCCGGCGCTGGTCCCTGGCCCGGCGCCTGTTCTACTGGAGCAGCACTGGTCCAAACCAAGGCCAGAGTTAGACTCACCAGAATCCCAGTTATGAGAGACATGGCAGGTCTGAGCAGGGTCCTGGAGGAGACAGATCAGACATGTTTAAACATCCTTAAGAATACTATTCTAGTTTCATTGTGGATTAATTTCATTCCGTTGCGTCACAAAAACGACTGTCCTCTTTAACTGCACACATCCTGAAGCTGTGGGAAATCTCAGAGCGCCAGGAAAAAAAACTGTTTTTAATCTGGGTATTTATTATTATTGTTTTTAATTGAACATTTTTAGTTGGCCATTTACCCTTTATTGACAGAACTATTACATGAGCAGATATGTGTATGTGCAGACACCAGAACAAAGTGTCCAGTGCTCTCCTTTAAATGACTAATTACTAAATCTGCAGATCTGTTGGCCTTCAGTTATAGTTTAGCTCATTCATTTTGTCGGTAATAGATGGAATTTGAACAGGAGACCCTCTGAAGCGGTGGTCTGAGATGTAGAGCTGGTAGGCCCCCAGCCCCGGGTCTGCCTCCTCTCCCTACCCCTCCTGCCCCAGCCCCGCGTCTGCCTCCTCTCCCTACCCCTCCTGCCCCAGCCCCGGGTCTGCCTCCTCTCCCTACCCCGCGGGAAGCCCCGGAGCTGTGAATACATCCCGCCGTGAGGCTCCTGAAAGTCTCCTGAAAGTCCTCTCTAATGATCGGACTGGACTGTACCCGATACACATCAACTTAGGTCGAATAAATACATACATTGAGAAAATAAAACAACCAAACTCTAACCCGCAGCACACATCTCTGCTCCACACTTAAAACTCTTCGAGACAGCAACAGAAACACACAAAGAACTTTAAAATACCTCTGGATGTCTCCGATAAAGATAAACGCTGGTTTGATTTCACCGGTCTGTGTATAAAGCTTTAGCATTAGCCGGTGTCTAGTTAGCTTCATTAGCCTACAGAGCATTAGCCTACAGAGCTGTTTAGCTTCGGTTTGTTACACTCCGCTGATGAAGAGTTGCTGCTAAGAGTGAGTCGGGAAGTCTGTTTAAACCTGAAGCATAACACGGTTAGCATGTTGTTTCGCGCATGCGCCGCCGCTACCGCCTGACGTCACTTCCTCCCACTGGATCACTTTTTTTTTTTTAATTATTATTGAAGTCAAAAATATTACAGTCTGAATCACGAAATATATAACAACACACTGTAGTTAAAAAGAAACCTTAAGATAATAAACTACATATTTAAATATATTTAAAGATGTTAATTACTTCACCTTCAGCTATTTGGTTATAATATACACATTCACCACAATTCAAAGACTAAAATACATATTTATATTACAGAAGCTCGTTTAGATTAGATTAGACTTTATTGATCCCTCAATTGTAAATTTACAATCAGATTAGAAATATCCAGGGAATTAGGAAACACTATGAGCAGTGGTCTGTGGATTTATGTCTAAGTTTACACATTACATGAGTTTAATATCCCACAAAGTAATTGTGTTTAGTGCAAAATGTCTAAATAACTGTATTTTTTATGTTTGGCAGAGACCCAAACATTTCTAAATAAAAACGAGCTTCAGATTTAACCAAGCCTTGGAGAACATTAAATAATACGTTTTAAATACATTTCTCTAAAAGCCCTATTTCAACTACGGCAATAAATATTTTTCCAATAATTATAGTCACACTATTTAAGATTTATAGATTCTCTCCTGTTTAATCATGGTTCTTATTATTATTCTGTGTAAATGTCATGAATACTTCTCGTTTTAAGAGTCTAAGGTGTGCCTCGTGATTCAGACTCAATCCTCACCAACATTTCTGCAGCTGCTCCAGTTCAGCCCGGAGCTTCTTCACTTTTCTTCCAAAACCAGGATTGAGAGGTCCACATAAAGGTCGAGTCCAACGCGAACCGTTTGTGAATGTTTGCAGAGTTTCCTTCTTTCCAAGCCTTGCTCGTGTTTTGTCGTTGGCAGTGACTAAAGCCCCAGTCTGTCGCCATCTTTGTTAACGGTGGTCGAGGCAGAAGTGTCGTCACTGTTTAAACACTCTTAACCCTAAACCTAACCCTACTCCGCTGGAGCCGTCTCAGACAAGAAAAACAATCTTTAATTAGCCTGAAACCGCCGCAATTTAAAACCTGCGAGTTTCTTTTCATGAAATAATCCAGAACTGCAAATCGGGGCGGAGCCTACAGCAACAGGAAGGAAGGGGTGGGGCTACAGAGCACGAAGAAAGGGGCGGGGCCTACAGCAGCACGAGGAAGCGCAGAGGAAACGCCGGGAAGTTTTCACTTTTTTTCATGCGCCTCTAAATGCATCAGGGCTCGACAGTGGTGTCTGTGGTGGGTTCATCAGCCTCAGATTAAACCTATGATATGTGCTAAAATAAATCACATTCTTACCATCAGCAGATGGGTTAGCCGTGCAGACAAATAGAGACCCTTAATGCCCTCTTTTACATGTACTAACATCTATCATTGTACTTCTTACAGAGGACAGAAGAGAAATGTGCTGAAATGTAGAAGACCTCACGATCATCTACTGTAGGTTTTGAATTATTCTGCATTTATTATATTTTGAAGCGTCTGCAGGTTTAATGTTGTTCTGAGAGCATCAGGAGCAGTCTGTGATACACTGTTTATTCAACTTTACTGTTCTGTAACATATTCTTTCCCCAGAGAGTGATAGATTATACACATAACACTCTAAATACTATGGTATTATTACTGTAACTGACTGTGTTACTTGAATTATAAATGATACAGTTATTGTTAAAGGATATTTATGGGATGTTAAAGACTCACCTGATTCAGAAGAAAATGAGGTTGCAGTTTCCAAAAAAACCTCTTTGACAGAAACCCGATGAAGGTCTACTTCTAGTCCTGGCTTAGACCTGATGGAACTCTGTTTTTCAGATGATCTGGAGCCAGACTGTAACAGACCCCTCCCTCCTGGATGTGTTTCGCTTGAGCTGAAGTGAGTTTCTCCTTGTGTTTGAGGAGGGTCCAGAGATATTTATAATTAATGATGATACTTCACAAAGTGGCAGCAAACGCTGGGGCCTCTTCAAGCTTTCTCTTAATTTTAATTAAATTTTTTGTTGTGTTTGTTATTTCTTTACAGTTTTTGATGGATTCTACCAGGATCATTTACATAAAAAATCATCTCGATCATGGGTCTCTGGCAGTCATCAAATCCACCTAAAACCTGTTCAAATCCAACTGAAACCTGTCCAAATCCATCTAAAACCAGTTTCCACAAAAGGAGGAAATGAATGTTAAAGATAACTTTTGTGAAACTCAAATGAAGATGAAACCTTACATTCAAACTGTAAGGTTTAGTAAAAGTGTCTCCGGCCCCTGAAAGGATCCTTATTCACTTTAGGGGCCCCTCTTTGAGTCTGACCCCACTGCGACGGACCCTGCTTTTCTGTAATTCCAGCAGTGGCCACAAGATGGAGACAAAACATTTATACAAACCTGTTCAAATCCAACTAAAACCTGTTCAAATCCAACTAAAACCTGAGTGATGTAATCAACGCCAGGATCAGGAGACTAACTTGTGTCTATGGAGTCTATAAAAGTAAAAAAGCCAATATTCAGAGTTTTACTTTTCGTCCCGTCCCCTCTGTCCCGTCCCCTCTGTCCCGTCCTCATATTAATGTGGGGTTAAACATTCATATCTCTTCATCTGTCCCTTTATGAGTCATGAATAAAACAGTAAAGACAGACTTTTATTGCATTAAAAAAACAAAACAAAAAACATAAAATAAAAAGACATAAAAATAAAACAGTCGGGGATTTGACAAACTCTCCCAGAGTCAGAATAAAACGGGACAAGTAACAGTGAAATGATGTCCTTTAGCAGCGGTTTTAAAAGCAGTCCTTACATTATTTGTGAGATTTTGTGTAAATTTCTGCCGGTGTCGTGATCAAAAATGTTTCTGAATAACTTAAGGTTTTAGTCAGATTTCAACAGTATTTATATTTCCAAACTCTTTACAAATTCAGGTTCCAGTCCGTCTCCAGTCCGTCCCCCGTCCCTCAGTCTGTCCCTCAGTCCGTCCCCCATCCCTCAGCCTGTCCCCCGTCCCTCAGTCCCTCCAGCCCGTCCCTCAGTCCGCCCCCCGTCCCTCAGTCCGTCTTCAGCGCGTACAGCACGTCGTCCTGACTCACGTTGAGCCTGACTCTCAGCTGGACGTCCCTCAGTCCGTCCCCCGTCCCTCAGTCCGTCCCCCGTCCCTCAGTCCGTCCCCCGTCCCTCAGTCCGTCTTCAGCGCGTACAGCACGTCGTCCTGACTCACGTTGAGCCTGACTCTCAGCTGGACGTCCCTCAGTCCGTCCCCCGTCCCTCAGTCCGTCCTCAGCGCGTACACCACGTCGTCCTGACTCACGTTGAGCCTGACTCTCAGCTGGACGTCCATCCGGCTCGGCTCCAGCAGCAGCAGACGACAGGCTCCCAGACGCTGACAGACGCTGAGAGACTCTGAGACCGAGACGGGGGACAGGCCCTCCACTCGACACAGCGCCACCTGCTGCACAAACACCTGAGGACACACCACAGCCTTTTATCATCAAGACCAACCGAATCATGTGGGTTAAAACTTTCTCTTCAGGTCCTAAGGTTTCATTTAGTTTTTGTCTCACTGATTTCTGGATTGAATCTGAAGCAATTTTTAACTCAAACTAAAAACTTGGGTTAACTTAAAAAATTGGGTTCTGATGAGAAGATGGGACTAAAACCCGACTGAACTGGGACACATTAACGAGACTGAAGACTGTAGAGGACGTGAACCTGTTGGAACGTGGCCTCCTCCAAACCCAGGCGTCTGAACTCAGCGATGACGGCTCTGAGGAAGAGCTGCTCCTGAAGCGACGCACTTCTGCAAAACACCACGGATTATTCACTTTATCCACAGATTTATTTAAACAGACGTAATCTGAGAGAATAAGAAGAGGCTCATTAAACAGAGACAATCTACAGACGCTCTACACTCCTCCTGTAAGATAAAAATCCAACTAAAACCTGGTTCAGGTCCGTCTAAGCCCAGTTCAGGTCCGTCTAAACCCGGTTCAGGTCCGTCTAAACCCGGTTCAGGTCCGTCTAAACCCGGTTCAGGTCCGTCTAAACCCCGTTCAGGTCCGTCTAAACCCCGTTCAGGTCCGTCTAAACCCGGTTCAGGTCCGTCTAAACCCCGTTCAGGTCCGTCTAAACCCCGTTCAGGTCCGTCTAAGCCCGGTTCAGGTCCGTCTAAACCCGGTTCAGGTCCGTCTAAGCCCGGTTCAGGTCCGTCTAAACCCGGTTCAGGTCCGTCTAAGCCCGGTTCAGGTCCGTCTAAACCCGGTTCAGGTCCGTCTAAACCCCGTTCAGGTCCGTCTAAACCCGGTTCAGGTCCGTCTAAACCCCGTTCAGGTCCGTCTAAACCCCGTTCAGGTCCGTCTAAGCCCGGTTCAGGTCCGTCTAAACCCGGTTCAGGTCCGTCTAAGCCCGGTTCAGGTCCGTCTAAACCCGGTTCAGGTCCGTCTAAGCCCCGTTCAGGTCCGTCTAAGCCCGGTTTAGGTCCGTCTAAACCCCGTTCAGGTCCGTCTAAGCCCCGTTCAGGTCCGTCTAAGCCCCGTTCAGGTCCGTCTAAACCCCGTTCAGGTCCGTCTAAACCCCGTTCAGGTCCGTCTAAACCCCGTTCAGGTCCGTCTAAACCCCGTTCAGGTCCTGTAAACCCGGTTCAGGTCCGTCTAAACCCCGTTCAGGTCCTGTAAACCCGGTTCAGGTCCGTCTAAGCCCCGTTCAGGTCCGTCTAAGCCCGGTTTAGGTCCGTCTAAGCCCGGTTCAGGTCCGTCTAAACCCGGTTCAGGTCCGTCTAAGCCCCGTTCAGGTCCATCTAAACCCGGTTCAGGTCCGTCTAAACCCGGTTCAGGTCCGTCTAAGCCCGGTTTAGGTCCGTCTAAACCCGGTTCAGGTCCGTCTAAACCCCGTTCAGGTCCGTCTAAACCCCGTTCAGGTCCTGTAAACCCACTTGATGGCGGTGATGTAGGCCGAGGAGAACATCTCATCGAGTGCCTCCATCACGTGACTCATTCCGACCAATCTGGAGTGAGCTCTGTCCTCGCTGTATTCACAGATCTCTGTGGCTCTACGACAGATGTCCAAGCAGCGGCGCGCGTCCCCCGACAGGGCCGCCACCTGAGGAAACAGGGACAGGGCTGTTACAGAGTCTAAACCAGGACTAAACCAGGACTAAACCAGGTCTAAACCAGGTCTAAACCAGGTCTAAACCAGGTCTAAACCAGGACTAAACCAGGACTAAACCAGTACCTTTCTGGAGACCAGCTGCAGGGCGTCTTCCTCAAAAGCCTTGATCTTGTTGAGTCTGGAGCTGATGATCTGTTGCAGCTGTTTGAAGCTGTACGGCTGGAAGGACATCCGGGTCAGACCCTGGACCAGAACACAACCAGACAGGGTTCAGATGGTTTTAGTTGGACTTGGATATGTCTAGTTTTATATAAACTGGTTTTAGCTGGACTCTAAGTTTTTGTTGGATATGAACATGGTTTAGACGGCTCTGAGCAGGTATTAATTGGGTTTAATTGGAGTTGGACAGGTTTCAGTGGGTCTTGATCAGGTTTTGCTGGGTCTACAGCCCCTCACCAGCCTGGAGGCCACTCTGTTGATCATGATCCTCTCGGGCAGGTCCATGGTGTTGGCGATGGTGAGGACCACGAGGCGAGCGTGGCGCCGGGTCGGCCAGTCGAACAGGTTATACATCACGTTCTGTTTCCGGGTCCAGAGCAAGTCCAGCTGGAACCAGAAAAAACAGATTCATCAAAACCAGTCAGTCTCACACGTTTTTACAATAAAGTTTTAACCATTTTAGATTTGAACAGGTTTTAGTTGGATTTCGACAGGTTTTAGTCTGAGGCTCTGGGTCTAAAACCCGGTCTAAAAATCAGCTCTTATTCTTTATTCTTAATATTCTTTATAAGTTTATGTGATTGATTACCTCATCGACCAATAGGACTGTGGTCTCCTTCCTGGGGGCGGGGCTACTGAACCTCTTCTCCAATAGCGACGCAGCGTGGTCAGCAGTGGCCTTCTGACCTGTTAACCTCTACAGAACAGACAAGACTTAGACCAGGTCTAGACCAGGTCTAAACCAGGTCTAAACCAGGACTAAACCAGGACTAAACCAGGATTAAGCCAGGTCTAAACCAGGTCTAAACCGAGACTAAACCAGGTCTAAACCAGGTCTAAACCAGGACTAAACCAGGACTAAACCAGGTCTAAACCAGGACTAAACCAGGACTAAACCAGGACTAAACCAGGTCTAAACCAGGTCTAAACCAGGACTAAACCAGGTCTAAACCAGGTCTAAACCAGGTCTAAACCAGGACTAAACCAGGACTAAACCAGGTCTAAACCAGGACTAAACCAGGTCTAAACCAGGTCTAAACCAGGACTAAACCAGGACTAAACCAGGTCTAAACCAGGTCTAAACCAGGACTAAACCAGGACTAAACCAGGTCTAAACCAGGACTAAACCAGGACTAAACCAGGACTAAACCAGGTCTAAACCAGGTCTAAACCAGGACTAAACCAGGTCTAAACCAGGACTAAACCAGGACTAAACCAGGACTAAACCAGGTCTAAACCAGGTCTAAACCAGGACTAAACCAGGTCTAAACCAGGACTAAACCAGGACTAAACCAGGTCTAAACCAGGTCTAAACCAGGACTAAACCAGGACTAAACCAGGACTAAACCAGGACTAAACCAGGTCTAAACCAGGTCTAAACCAGGACTAAACCAGGACTAAACCAGGTCTAAACCAGGTCTAAACCAGGACTAAACCAGGACTAAACCAGGACTAAACCAGGTCTAAACCAGGTCTAAACCAGGACTAAACCAGGACTAAACCAGGTCTAAACCAGGTCTAAACCAGGTCTAAACCAGGACTAAACCAGGTCTAAACAAAGCTGAAATTAAGCCAAACCAAAAATAAATCAGGTCCAAAACTAGTATATGGTCTGGTGTATGAATGCGCGAGTGTATTTGGTGGAGGTCAGAGGTCACAGGCACAGTACAAACCAGCTGTGGCCCCAAAGGTAGTTATTACAAACTTATAATTATAATAACAATAATAATAACAATAATAATTATTATTATAATTCTTATAGCTCTTGTCCGGACCAGTAGGATCTGGCTCTGACCCCTGACCTGTAGGATCTGGCTATAGGCCTGGTCTAGCCCGCTCTGACCCCTGACCCCTGACCTGTAGGATCTGGCTGTAGGCCTGGTCTAGCCCGCTCTGACCCCTGACCTGTAGGATCTGGCTGTAGGCCTGGTCTAGCCCGCTCTGACCCCTGACCCCTGACCTGTAGGATCTGGCTGTAGGCCTGGTGGGGGTCGGTCATCTTCATGCCGTTGATCTCGATGAAGGTAAACGCTGGGATCTCTCCGTTTTCTGCTGCGTTTTGTAAACACCTCAGAACCTCGTGGACCGTGGCCGTCTTCCCCGTCCCAGGAACCCCCGAAATATACATGCACCTGCGGAGACCGGGCAGAACCTGCTCAAGACCGGGCAGAACCTGCTCAAGACCGGGCAGAACCTGCTCCAGACCGGGCAGAACCTGCTCCAGACCGGGCAGAACCTGCTCCAGACCTGTTAGAACCCCAGAGGTGTGCATGGAGCTGTGAACAAGTCCACACCTGTACTGAGCAGTGGTCTAAGCAGGTCTGGACCCAGCCTCGTGTTTATTAAAGGGATTAGAGTCAGTTCGGAGTTGCAGATCCACAGTGACTCGAGAACATTCTGAGCTCCTCACCCTCCGGTTCCGTCCACGATCTTACTCTCCACGAAGCTGTAGATGTCCTGGAACTCCTGCTCTCGACAGGGCAGCGACTCTGGGACCGAGGACACGTGGAGCCTGAGGACAGAGGACACGCCTGAAATAAACAGCGTTTCCACAAAGACCGGGCTGTGGTGCTGTCAGACCTGGCCCGGGCCTCCTCCAGAGCGTTAGAGGGCTGCTTCGCCGGACGGGACCTGCAGGGGATGCTGGGAGCGGGGGTCCGGGGGTCCGGGGGTGCTGGGGTCACCTGAGGACGAGGGGACAGCAGCAACAACATTTACTGACTGACTTTTGATAATTACTTTAGTCCTGTTCACTCGTACGCGTTTGGACCAATAAATACTGATAAACTATTAAGACATAAAAACACTATTCTTTGCACAGTCAGCATCAGCTCTATTCATATTATTCTGGATCAACGAGGAGTTACGGAGTAAAAACACACTCTGTCCCGTCTCTGGGAGAGGACTCACTCAGCGTCAAAATGTCCCAAGAGTAAATTTAGTTTGTAGTTATTTTTCAAATTTTTTTAAATGTACAAACAAAGTCATGCCTCTTTTCGGCTCCACGCAATTTAAACTATAACAGTATATATCTGTGTGTCTGTAGTCCAGGTTTAGACCAGGTTTCGTCCAGGTTTCGTCCAGGTTTCGTCCAGGTTTAGTCCAGGTTTAGTCCAGGTTTCGTCCAGGTTTCGTCCAGGTTTAGTCCAGGTTTCGTCCAGGTTTCGTCCAGGTTTCGTCCAGGTTTCGTCCAGGTTTCGTCCAGGTTAGATACTAAACACATTTTGTAAATAATTGCTAAAGTAAGATTAAGTTCTAGTCTGTTTTTTTGTTCCTAAATCACTTCAGAGCCATTATTTCTCGTTGGGTCTGTGTTGGTTTGTTGTTGAAACGCTGGTGGGCGACAGTTGGACCATTACCTTCCGAGGGGTCTTCCTCGGAGTCTGGGCCAGAGTCCGGGCCGGGTTTTTCCTGGATTTGGGAGTCGGAGCAGATCCTTTCCGTGTCTTCTTCTGCACCAGTTCCTCTTCATCACTGTCCACCGCCCGCTCCTCCTCTTCATCACTGCTGCTGCTCAAATCCTTCTGAGACGGAACAAACTCCTCCTCCAAGTCCGAGTCCTGGTCCATCTGACCGCTCAGGAGAGTCCTGCAAGAACCGGGTCAGAACCGGGTCAGAACCGGGTCAGAACCAGGACAGAACCAGGACAGAACCAGGACAGAACCAGGACAGAACCAGGACAGAACCAGGACTACAGACTCACAGTTGTTTCCTGATCCGGGATGACACCAGTTGAGCGGACTTCCTCTTGGAGCTGCGAGGAGTGGCGTCTGTGGGCAGCATCGGGGAGTTCTCGTGCTCCACTTCAGCTCTGAACAAAACGAATACATCAGAAAAACACGACTCATTTAAGATTCACCAAGAGTTCTGTTTTTGTTACAGACCAGAGGATTGTACTCACAGCACGGCCAGAGCAGGTTCCCTCATCGTTTTCATCTCCCGTTTTCTGGACGGAGTGGTCGCTCTGTTCGGAAACAAAGACGAGGAGATGAACACAACAAAACAAGTTCAAAAACACTCAAACGCACCCAGACTTCATCTTGAAAACCACAAATGTCCCGAGTACAGCCCCCTTTCACCACACACTCCAACTCCCAGCAGCCCTTGTGTTTTCTGTTACTCTCAGTGCAGTTCCTCCTCCCACCACCAGGCTGCAGCACTCACTTCTGTCCCGCGGCGGCACTGTTCCTCCGAGGAGTGGCACTGCGTTTTCTCTGAGGAGTTTTCATGTTGCGCTGAGGTAACTCCGCCTCGAGGGAATCAGCCGGGTCTGGACTACGCTCCAGCAGACGCCTAAGACCAGGCCAGACCAGGTTCAGACCAGGTTCAGACCAGGTTCAGACCAGGTTTAGACCAGGTTTAGACCAGGTTTAGACCAGGTTTAGACCAGTTTAGTCCAGTTTAGTCCAGTGGTTCTCAACTGAATCCTGTTTCATTGATGATTTTGTTGTGACCCTCTTTTTACAAAAACTAAGCAGTTTTATAAAAACCAGGTTTAGATTAAGTCTCAGTTTAATCTAGATTAAATGTAATTAAGACAATTGTTAAGCCATATTAAAGAGTCATATTAAAGAGAGGTCAATTTTACTCAATTTAATCTGTTTTAGACCATTTAAAACCACTTAAACCCAGGTTTAACACACTAAGGTTAACAAAGTCCAGACCAGTTTTAAACCAGATTAGACCAGGTTTAGACCCGTTGTAACGAGTACCTGGCGGCGGAGGGAGACGTGTCCTCGGGCAGAGACATCCTGCTCACCACCACAGACGAGGGCTTCAGGGAAATGGACGCCGTCTCCGTGGCGACGGGGGCGTGTCTCCGGAGCGGGACGAGGGAGGGGAGGGGCCGAGGGGGTGACAGGGTCTGAGCCAGGACTCCATCGGTCTCCAGGTCTTCACTGAGGAGCTGGTCCAGGTCTAAGGGGACCGGGTCCGAGTCATCTGGACCTGAGGGTCGAAAACCAGGTCAGATCCAGCTGAAACCTGTTCAGATCCAACTAAAATCTGTGGAGATCCAACTAAAACCTGCTCAAATCCAACTATAACCTGCTCAAATCCAACTAAAACCTGTTCAGGTCCAGCTACCCCTGATTAAACACTCACTGTGCAGCTGCAGTTTCTTGCGGACCCCTGGCGTCCTGGAGGCAGAGGCTCTTCTCTTCGCACTCAGACATTTGGACGCCGACAGCTTATTGGCCGAGTGCAGCGACTCCGCCTCCTGTGGGCGTGGCCTGGCGGTGCTCGGGGTCAGACCGGACGAGGCCTTCCTCATGACGGCGGGGTCTGGGGTGGGCAGGCAGCGAGGGGCAGCGGGAGGCGAGCGGGGAGGAGACGGAGACAGGGACGGAGCAGAAGGAGGACAGTGGTCAACACTGGGGTCGGAGAAGACTCGGAACGACCGGGAATCCCAGGACAGCTTCACGAACAGCGTGTCTCTGTCGGAGCAGTCGGGAAACGGAGCGCCGCCGTCCACGTGCACCACCTGCAGATGGACAAGAGGGAAATACAGAGCTCAAAAAGGTTCACAACTGACTGAAATCTGCTCAAATCCAAATAAAACCTGCTCAAATTTAACTAAAACATGTTCAAATCCAACCAAGACCTATCTCTAAATGCTGTGCTCCCAACTAAACAGGTTTCATTTGTATTTGACCTGGAGTTAGTCGGTTTAGACCAGGTTTTCGTCAGGTTTTGTCAGTGTAGACCCACCTGGACCGGTCTGACGATGGACTCAGCGTTGACCTCGTCGTCACAGTTGCGTCCTTCATAGTAAAATATCTCCTGAGGATGAGGCTCTCGTCCCAGAAGCTTCAGTTTGTTCAGAGGGATCTCCGAGACTCTTACAAACCACTGCACCGCCGCCTTCTTCTGCTTCCCGCTCTCTGGAACCACAACAGAACACATCAACTCCAGAACCACATGAATAAACATCACAGGGCTGCAGCGGGACACGGACCGTCTCCGAACAGTTTCAGGACTTTGGCGACGTAAGGGTTGTCATCGTCGTCTCCTTCGATGAGGATGTGCTGCCCCACGGAGATCTCTGTGACTCTGGGGAGGCCCTCCACTCGGATCGACAGGCCTCTGAACAAAACAAATACAAACTCAGAACAAAACAAATACAAACTCAGAACAAACCAAATACAAACTCAGAACAAAACAAATACAAACTCAGAACAAAACAAATACAAACTCAGAACAAAACAAATACAAACTCAGAACAAAACAAATACAAACTCAGAACAAAACAAATACAAACTCAGAACAAAACAAATACAAACTCAGAACAAAACATGAGAGAGAGAGAGACAGGAATTTAATTTACTAGGGAGACTGCAGTTGTATTTAATCCGGTTTTAGTTACATTTAATACAGTTTTAAAAGGTTTATACAGGTTTTAGATGAATTTCAACAGGTTTTAGATGAATATAAAGAGGTTTGAGGTGAACTACAATTGGTATTTAAATCAATGCCAATGGTTATAGGGCAGTTTAAACATTTATTTGGCTCAGTTGTGAAGGTATAAGAAGGGGTCTAGGTGTAAAACAATAAAACTTACCCATATTCGTGTGTTTTTAGTTTTCTGTTGAATCCTAAGGGCTTTCCACGCCACTCGTAGACTCTGCGCACTCTGAGTCTGGTGAAGTACTTCATCACGATTCAGGATCAAAAATCAGCCAAAACAACAATATAAAACAGATTATGACCACAGGGAATCAGATCTAACTCTGTACAGAATCCGATTTGAGCGAATTAATTCTAAAAACAGCTTTAACGAAGAGAAAATGTGCTCGTAAAATCTCAACTTTCCAAGAGTGATACACAGTGAAGCGAACGTTTCTTTCCCGCGGTAAAAACGTCACTTCCGTTGAGCGTGACCTCACTGACCAATCACATTACAGAATCAAAATGGCGTCACTTTCTCGACATTAAAATGAAATTTTAAAACGTTTATGTTGTTTCTTTACCTTTGTCAAATTCAGTGTAATTAAAGTGTTGTTGGGTTTTTTTTAAATTAAAATAACCTGTAAATTGTAAGTACTTACGTATGGTAGAGTGAGAAGTAAAACAATGTAACTATAACAATAAATGCAATACATAAACACTATAAAACAATACAGAGAAGAAAAATCCAGATTAATTAATAATAGTAATCAACAATAATTAATAAAATCAGCCTTTTTGAAATTCGGTTTTATTCTGAAGATTATCATTACTATTTCCGTTTCCGGCGGAGTAACGCAGCACAAACTGGCTGCTTATTCCATGCTAAAGCTAAGCTAACTTTAGATATATTTACCTATTTTTTCTCGTCTAAAATGGCGAACAGAACCGTAAAGGACGCGAACAGCATCCACGGCACCAACCCGCAGTATCTGGTGGAAAAGATTATCCGGACGCGTATTTATGAGTCAAAATACTGGAAAGAAGAGTGCTTCGGATTGACTGGTAATTAGCACGTTAGCATCACGGCTAACTTCAGCTCACAATCTAAAGCTTTAGTTTAGGTTTGTAATGCTTGGGCTTTGGGTTATCCCTGTTGAGCTACATGTTCTGATTGTAGGACTAAAATAAAACAGTTATAAAAACTATTAATCCGCGCTAGTTTACATCCGGGTCAGAGTTTTAAAGCCATAAACATTAGATTTGTAGGCTTTAATTGCGTATAGTTTAACCAAATAAATCAAACACAAAATATACTTAGAAAATATTGTTCTTGCAGTACATTTAATATGAGTTTATTTTGCTGTTGTCAGTGTTTATGTGTATTATTTAGCAGACCTGCAGCTGAGAGTGATATTTGTTTCTCACTTCTCGTCTCTGTTTTTAGCGGAGTTGGTGGTGGACAAAGCCATGGAGCTGAAGTTTGTCGGAGGAGTTTTTGGAGGGAACATTAAACCCACTCCGTTTCTGTGTTTGACTCTGAAGATGCTCCAGATCCAACCGGAGAAGGACATCATTGTGGAGTTCATCAAGAACGAGGACTTCAAGTGAGTTCACCACGCAACCGTCGCAGGTTCTAGATGGATCTGAACAGGTTTTAGACAGACCTCTATAATATTCCCTTCTCAGATACCTTCCTTTATGAACTCTCTTGGGTTTCCATTTCCAGATATGTGCGTTTGCTCGGAGCCATGTACATGAGGTTAACAGGAACGGCCGTCGACTGCTACAAATATCTGGAGCCCCTTTACAACGACTACCGCAAAATTAAGACACAGAACCGCAACGGAGGTCAGTTCCAGGAAATCGTCTTAGAATTACATACGGATACGTTTTTATTTGTACATTCTTTATATTCTATTGCTATTGTACTGAAACAGAACTGTAGCGTCGGCCTGTTTCTGTTGCAGAGTTTGAGCTGATGCACGTCGACGAGTTCATTGACGAACTGCTGCATGCCGAGAGAGTCTGTGACATCATCCTGCCTCGATTACAGGTCTGAAACTGGACTAGAACCAGGTCTGAAACTGGACTGGAACCAGGTCTGAAACTGGACTGGAACCAGGTCTGAAACTGGACTGGAACCAGGTCTGAAACTGGACTGGAACCAGGTCTGAAACTGGACTGGAACCAGGTCTGAAACTGGACTGGAACCAGGTCTGAAACTGGACTGGAACCAGGTCTGGAATGGGACTAGAACTGGAATAAATAGAGCTCCAAAATAGAGCTAAGACCAGGACTAAATGGGATTTAAAAACAGGACTGAACAAGGATTAAACCAATATTTATCCTGTGCTAAAACTCCATGAAAACCAGAGTCAAAAACAGGACTAAACCTTGACTAGAGAGGGACTAACCCATGACTGGACCAGGTCTAACTCTCTGCTCTGGTTCTACTAAGTCTAACTCTGGTTTTACCCGGTCTGTGTCTGGTTTTACAGAAGGCAGGTGCTGGAGGAGGCAGAGATGCTGGAGCCCAGGGTCAGTGCTCTGGAGGAAGATCTGGACGAAGTGGAGAGCAGTGAGGAAGAGGATGACGAAGACGACAAGGTTCACTATTATTGAAATCACAGCCGTCAGTTTGTCCCTAACTCTGATTTTGAACAGGTTATTCAGGTTCAAACAAGCTGTATTTGGATTTGAACAGGATTTAGTTAGATTTGAATGAGTTTCAGATGGATTTGAACAGGTTTTAGATGGATTTGAACAGGCTTTAGATGGATTTGAACAGGTTTTAATGTATTCTCTGTACTTTTCTTTTTACTAAAAATCAGACACATGTATTTAAATGCGTTGGTGTGTTTTCAGCCGGAGAGACTCCCGAGCCCTGAGCCTCACCGCCGCGGTTACCGTGACAACGACAGACCTCGCCGATCGCCGTCGCCGAGATATCGCCGCAGCAGGTCGCCCAGAAGGTGAATGCAAAATCACAAAACCTATTACACTGATAATCTCTGAAATGACACGAGTGAGGTTCTAAAGACCGTCTGTTGTTTCAGGAGGAGCCGATCTCCGAAGAGACGCAGGTAAAGCCCGCATCCCTCACTTCCTGTTCACTTCCTGTTCACTTCCTGTTGGGTTTATACCTGAGTTTGGACATGTGTGTGTTTGGTTTGTGCTCAGTCCGTCTCCGCGAAGAGAGAGACATCGCAGCAAAAGCCCTCGACGACACCGCAGCAGGTCCAGAGACCGACGACACCGGTCCAAGTCCCCAGGTGAAGAACCAGGACTAAAACTGGACTAAACCTGGACAAAACCTGGACTACATTTAGGACTAAAACTGGGCCAAAGCTAGGACTACATTTAGGACTAAAACTGGACTAAACCAGGACTAATCAAAGTCTAATCCAAGACTAAAACCAGTGTAAATGAGGAATAAACCAGGACTAGATCTAAACCGTACAGAATGTAGACCAAGTCAAGTCTAAACCAGGACTAAACCAAGACTAAAACCCTTTTCTGTGATCATTTAGTTTAATATAATGTTGTTCTTCAGGTCACCACAGAAGCCACAGACACCGCAGCCACTCGAAATCCCCCGAGAGGTCCGTAAAATCCAGAGTAAACCCTCACGTCCCGTTTTTCTGACTCAACTCAAAACGTTTTCTCTTTATTTCCACAGGAGTTCAAAAAAGAGCCACAAGAAGAGTCGGCGAGGACACGAGTGACACGAGTGACACGCCTCTGCTCTCATTACTGTTGTTAAAACTATTTCGTACGTTTCATTTTGGCTAAAACACCTTTGTATCCGTCTCTAAATGTGATACAGCTCTGTTTTTTTAAAATCCTGGACAATTATGTGATGTTCCTATCGCTGCACAACTGTCTGTGTAAAGTATTTAGCAAAGAAATAAAAATACCAGATTTTTTAGTTTATTTCTATTATTCTTTGAATGAAAAAGCTACCACACTGTTATTTAAACTTTTAGTTGTGAGATTTATTTGTAGATCAAACAAAGTGACGAGCACTAGACATACTGTGACAGAGATTACAGCAAACATTATGAGTTATACATCTCAGACTCTAGAGGAGCAAAGGATGAACAAATGAAATAAAATATGACATCAATAAATCAAAAACTGATTTATAGAGAATTATCCACAGTTAACAGTAGCTTCACCCAACAGACCAAAGCAGCAGCATCACAGAAATCATTTAAGAAATACAGAATATTAAACTGTTCCATTCATAGTAAACGTAGAGTTTCAGTCATTCATGACACTAGCAAACATGAGAACGTGTTACATTTTCTCCAATCTCAACTCTCTTTGGGGAGTCTAGACAGACGTTATGTATATTATTATATATCAGCGTTTTCCACAGCACTCTCAGGTCAATGTGGCACAACAAAGACAAAGATTTACTACAGACTGTGTGAAATAGTATATAGTCAATGCAAAGCTAACACTATTTTAGTGCTTTTGAATTGGAATGTTGTATATATAATTAACTCTGGACTTTCAAATGCATTGATTACAGGTGCTCAAGTTACCCTTGTGCCCTTGTTACCCTGCTATGACAAAAAATAGTTTGTGTCCTATAGTTTTTGTGTTTTGTGTGACTGAATAGGCTCACGCAGAAACAGAAGCTTATTAACACCAGCCTACTTTCAGCAACTTAAGCTACACTTTGAAAGAGAAAAAAAAATCTTCAATCAAACCATTTACACGTATTGATGTCAACATTGCTTTTTAAAATGAAAGCTTTGTCCGACTACAATGTACGCTAACAAGCTAACATGTTGTATTGTGTAGATTAGGCTGGAGGTCCGCTAGCTCGTGCTACATGCTAAGTGTTTTTTGTTCCATATTGTCACGTATGTTGTTTGATTATTTCCCTTCTGATATGACCCACTGGGGAGAGACTAGAGATCCTTCAGCCTCCACACATATCAACCACAAAGCAGAAGGCCACCAGTCACGTTAGCAATGAGGGACATTTTAGAAACACTTCCATCTACAGTTATATCAGAAGTTCTGATAATATTAGAAAGGAAAGGGTGAAGGAAATCTGGGACCAGTCCTGGTGCAAGTCTGTTGGCACTTGTTTTTCTTCAAAAGGTCCTGGGGTAACCTGACCTCCGGGTATAAAAGTATTTAAACGTTATGTGTTTGACTTGATTTAGTCTTAAACATTATCCACAAGGGTAAATTTTTTGTAAAATTGGTAAAAAGTTGGAAACCTCGTTACCTCATTCAGCGGTTATCAGGATTCTTTTTCTGAAACACCAGACATTCCCTTAGTAGGAAACTTTGCAACGATGACCTGGGCATTTTAGAAACACTTCTTTAACATCTATCTAATCTGAAGTTATATTAAAAGTTCTGTTAATATTAGGGTAAAGGACATCTAGGACCAGTCCGTTTGAGGTTGCTTGTCCTTGAAAGCTGCTTGGAAAACCTAAAAATCGGTTATAAAAGTTTTAAAAAGTTACTAATTTGGCTTGGTTTAGTCAAAAACATTCTCCACAGGGTCAAGTCTTTCATGTATAACTTTAGCAACAACAATAGGACAAATCAGAGATGTAATTACCTTCTTTGATGGTGCACCTTTACGTGGTATAATCAGCATTCTCTTTCTGAAATACCAGGCGTTCCCTCAGTAAGAAACTTGACCTGGGCATGTAAACACTTCCATCTATGGTTATGTCAACTATCAGTTAATATTAGGGTGAAGGTCATCTGGGACCAGTCTTTGAGCACTGGGAACTCGCTTGTCCATGAGAAGTGCTTGGGAAACTTGACAACCAGATGTGAAAGTATTTAAAAGTTCATAATTTGACTTGATTTCGTTGTGAACCTCATCCACAGAGGGGTGCTCTTTAGTGGAGCTTGAGTAACATCTACAGAACAATAGCATTTTCAAATGGCGTTCAGAAAGCCCCTTTATGGCCTGGCCCTGCTTTAATTGCTGGCTCTACTTAGTGGTAGATTGTTTGTATTTGTATTCGAAGCCACTACACAAGGTTTTGGAACATTTAAATGGCCACTAGTTGTTCTTCTGTTCTTGTGTGTGTTCTTAAACAGCTGTAGTGAGGATTAAATGTCATGGAGCTTATCCAGAAACTCCTCAATCCGTAGACGCATTCTGTAGTTGGTTGTAGTTGGTCTCATTCTCTGTAAAATCTCTATGCTGTTTGATCTGTAGTATGACTTGATTGGTATTTCTGCTGCCTTTATGTGATACTCTATGCATTTGTAACGGTCGCGTTTCACAAATCTCATAAACTTGGCATAGTGGTTGTAGAGCATCTGTTTGGATGATTCTTCTAAATCTCTTTGAAGAAGTTCTTGATAGATCTGATTCGCTTGAGTGAAGCTGTGGTTTGATTTTCCATAAATGTTTGCAAGATCTATCTCCTGCTGAAGAGAATCGTCAGGATACAAGAGATGACTTTTCAGCTGGAGGGAAGCCTTGCTATCAGATCCTGGCTGACATTTCCACTCTGAAACACTATCTTCCATTTGTAGCACATTATGAGGCATCGTTTCAGATAACGACTCAGGATGTTTCTCCACAGCTTTCTCTGCCAAATCCACAGCTGCATCGACCGACAGAGCACTTCTGTAGAGCACCAGAAGAGCCTTTATTCCACTGTAGCTGACAGGGTTCTCCAGGATCCTCGTGGCCAGTTCAGACGCCTCAATCTTTACATTTTCTCCTTTCTTTACTCGCTGGTTCAGGTACTCAGCAGCCAGGAACATATTCTCTGGAGCTAGTTCTTGGGCCATTTTCATTTTTTTAAGTATGTCATCATCTACTCCTGTTCTACTGTGTTTATGAGCATTTAGTAAAGCCACCACTCTGCTCAATGCGCC